>JAESUZ010001314.1:0-475052 GCA_017311185.1 Proteles cristata cristata | reverse complement strand
TGGAAGTCTTTTATATCAGTACATAGGGATAGACTTTCTCCATTTAAAAAAATTATTTTTAATTTGAGACAGAGAGAGAGAGAGAGAGAGAGAGAGAGCAAGTGGAGGAGAGGGGCAGAAGGGGAGAGATAATTTCAAGCAGGCTCTATGTTCAGCGTGGAGCCCTATTCCGGGGCTGGATGACGACCCTGGGATCATAATGTGAGCTGAAATCAAGAGTAAGCCACCCAGGTGTCCCAGATCCTTCCCATTTAAAAAAATTTTTATAGCTGGTTCTCATTCCATTATATTGATGTGCTGTGATATATTTAACAGTCCTTTATTGATGGACATTTGCTTTGAGTCTTCACTAGCACAAATAGTGTAGTAATGGATGACCTTGTACTCATATCATTTCACACCTGTATCAGTATACCTCTAGGAAAATACAGAAGTTGAATCCTTGGATTAAAGATTTTATATATATATATATGTGGGGTTTTTTTGTTGTTGTTATTTGAGGAGATACTGCAAAATTGTTCTCTACTGAGCTTACAAAAGCTTTTTATTTTTGCGAATCTGATAGATGGAAAATTCTACCTTGTGTATTTGAATTTGTGTAAATTCTCACTTAATTTGCAGTTAAGTGAGCTTGACTATCTTTTCATGTGCCTGAGTGGTATTGCATTTGTTTTCTTCTTGTGAATTCTCTCTTCATGTCTTTTGAGTTGGGCTTTTGTCAATTTATAAAAGGTAGAGTCTGTATTCTGATAACAGACGATGGTCATGTCCTGACCAATGACCAATGACCTTGATACACCTGTCACCTGTCTGTGGATTTATTAAGCCAGGTATGGAATCTGGGCTTTAGTACTTCCTTGTGACCTTGGGCGGGTTCCTGAACCTCTTTGGGTTTCTATGTCCAAGTACCCAGGATGGGGTCTCGTTTATCAACAGGGCGCAGGAAGGCACCTTTAAAACCAGAGAATCGGCTTGGACATGTTTGTCAACAAAGTACAGGGCACTCTTTTCCGCGGGGAAATTGTGCTTAGGCACCGAGGCCCGCCCGTAGCAACCAAACTGCCAAGTCCGGGAGTGCGCTGGCTGGGAGTGGGGGCCTGGCTGCCTAACGCCTGAGTTCCCCCTTTCGAGAGAGAGCCGCAACCCAGGACGTGACCAAGAAATAAAATTCGAGCAAAGAGGGAGCTACTTTCTGCGGCGACGGTCGCCCTCCCGGCCGCTCCCCTGCTCCCGGGCGCCCTCCCCTATCCGGCCGAGCGCGGCGCTGCAGCCCCGGCGGCCCAGACGCAGCGGGCGCGGCGCGGCCCCGCGGCCAGGGTGGGGGAGGCGGGGGGTGGGCCCCGCGGTCACGTGAGCCGGGCCAGCTGTTGGCGGGGGGCGGCGGGCGCTAGCGCCAGGAGTCTGGGGAAGGGGAAGCGCCCGACGGCCGCCTCCGCCACTGCAGCTGCAGCCCCCGATGTCGCCGCAGTAGTCGCGGCCGCGGCAGCACCCGCAGTCCCCGGCGGCCGCAGCATCCGCACCGCAGAGCAGAGCCCGGAGCCCGCAGCCCGCAGCCCCGCAGGTAAGCGGCGGCGGGCACGGCTGGGAGCGCAGGGCGCCCGCAGCCCCTTCTCCCCGAGCGTTGCAGCCGCGTCCGCCATCGCCGTCCCCTGTGCCTCGTCGCCAGCCCCAGTCCCTCCGAAACCGCGGGTAGCGCTACCCCGGGCCGAATTCCGGCGGGTAGTGGCTGGGGCTGGCTGGAGTCTCGGGGGTGGGGGGTCGGAATCGGGGGAGAGATGGCCTCTGCCCGGGTGGTGGATGACTCGGGCTGCTAGATTGAGGGGGTGCAGGAGAGGAACGCCCCACCCCGGGGCGCGGGCACTGCCGCCTAGTTCGAGCCCTTCTGCCCCTCTACACCCCAATCCCATCCTTTGCCCCAACCTCCGGGTGCTTTTCCTGTTTCCCTTTCTTGAGAGCCAAGTTGCTGCCCCGCTGGGTTCTGGCCCTGCCCCCGCCACCCCTCGGGCTGCTTCCAGGGTTCGCGGCTCGCTCGGTGGTGGAGTGGGCCTGGCACCTTCCCGGGAGGTAACGCACCTGCCACCCGGGTAGCGCGAACATGGCTGCCTGGTGGGGCCCGCTGTCCTTGACCTGGCTCTGCGCCCACGTCCACCCGGTTTGCGATCACGAATCAGGTCCAGGACATTGCCCTCCCCCGCCTGCCCATTAAGGGCAAACGCGCAGACTCTTGGTGTCTATGCGCGCAGACTCTTGGTGTCTATGCGAGCTGCAGGACTGGACACCACTACCCCCCCCATCCCACCCCCCGCAAGCCGCACTCGGGAGGTTCTTGAGGGTGGGGGGTGTCAGGGTAGGTACGCTGTGGCGTCAGGACACTTATTGGTAGAAGGCATTCATGTATCTCTGCTACGATTATACACTTCAGTCCTCGGTTCGCTTGTCCGTCCTGAGCTGATTATTTGCCGACATCACTGGTGAGGTCTGAGACTAGCGTGGTCTGCAAAGCAGGAGGGAGCTTGAACTTTACAGAATTGATGAGGACTCGGATTTAGGGGTTTAAAATGTCCATTAAACCCAAGTGCATCTAGGGAAGCTGTCATTTGCTGTGACTCAAAATTGACTTGGCAGGGTTCTGCCAAATAGCTCATGTGGGCTCTCTGGATTTGCTGTTGAATTCTGACTTGCAATTGTCTTGAATTACACTTGTGTCCAGCTTCCTGGGGTGTGTGTGCGCGCCCTTGGAACGCCTACTGTGTTCCAAGCCTGACCAGAAGATGTCATGGGTTGCAGAGGAAACCTATGTTAATTCAAAATGGCAGCATGAAAAATCAGGCCAGGCAGAAGCTGTACAGACCACAGCTAACATCAGCTGCCCCCTGACTGAAGCCTTGGTGGGGAGATCTGCAGCAGGGAAGTCTCTCCTGGGTGTTACTGTGGCTGGTCCTAAGCGGTAGGAGTGATTCTTTGCAGCAGGCTAGATTTTACCAGGCAGCAGGGTCCTGGGGAGGTGAGTGGGAAGTTTAGGGAGCTGTAATTATCTTCTGTAACTTATCAGAAGGTTGTGCAAAGACCTAATTAAGTGAGGTCTGAGACTAGTGTGGTCTGCAAAGCAGGAGGGAGCTTGAAATCTGTGATTTTGATCTGATTTTCTCCAGGCTCCACTAAGGACGATTTATGTGGCTGCTTATGTCTGTTTGATGCATAACTTCTGTTTGTTTTGTGCCTACAAGTGGCTCTTAAAAGAGATGAGTGTCTGTCTAGTGTAAACATCACCCAAGAACAGTACATAACAAACGCCAGGTTCTTAGAGCAAGTTTCATTGGAAGTACTGATACAGCTCCATGAGTGAGCACCCAGGCACCAGAGAGTGATACATTCTTGAAAGGTGACTCATTGTAAGTTTTTTTTTTGTTTTTTTTTTTTTTTAAACAGCCTTTCTTTCTGGTTTCACTGCTGTGCTGTCAGCCATCTTCTCTTTTAGGAAGGAGGGGATGCATGAGGAGACAAGTGTCCCAGGGAAAATGGAATAGAGGACGATTAGTGCTAAGGTCAGGAATGGCGAGCTAGAAGCAGCCTGAGAGCGCACTCTGCCATTACCCCTCCCCATCCCCCTTTATACAGCCTGGGAGGCTGATTCCAGTAGGGTGATTGGGCTGTGTCCAAGGTCAGATAGCTGGCTGGCAAGTGGCAGTGAGGATTGAAATCCAGGTCTCATAACTGCCCAGGTCAAGGTTCTACATGCCACCTTTTACAGCCTAGGGGAAAAGGGACAAGCCTGTCATTAGTAGGATGGCAAATGGAGCAATTTGAAAGCAAACTATGGCATGAATTTAAAAACCTGTGGGTATTTAAAATAAGCGACTACATCTTAGTTTCCCATAACTTCTCAAGCCGTGTGCACCTCATGTCCATATTTTCCAGCGACTGGACTGCCTCTATATTTAAGCACCAAAAACATAATTTAGGCATATTCTTTAAGGTGAGAAATGCATTCTTTGATTCAAACATGAGTGACTCTGTTGGTGGAGAATCATTAGGTCAATTTTTTTTTCTTTTTTTTTTTTAATTTATTTCTAGAGAGAGAGAGAGAGACAGCGTGAGCAGGGGAGGGTCAGAAAGAGAGAGAGTCACAGACTCTGAAACAGGCTCCAGGCTCTGAGCTGGCAGTCAGCACAGAGCCCGACGTGGGGCTCGAACCCACAAACCGCGAGATCATGACCTAAGCGAAAGTCGAACGCTTAACCGACTAAGCCACCCAGGCGCCCCTCATTAGGTCAATTTCTTGTTAAAAGACACCAAAGTGGGGTATGTAATAGCTTTCGAATATGTCTAATTTTAAGTAAAAGGTAAAGAGCAAGACTTTTTAGAAATAATGTTGACACGGCACTGGTTACAGAGGGCTTTCTAGAATCTGAATTTGAATTCTCTTGGTCGTATAGTAGTAACCACGTTGGAAAGTGCGCATGGGTAAGTATTTGCCCAGAGGTGGTGAGGATATGAAAAGCATTTCTTCTGGGCATTCTGTAACTTTAGCCCAAAGATCTGCAGAAGGAGAGGGGTGCATGGGTTGCAGGGAACGGGGAGTGGATGGTGAGTGGATAGGAGCTAGATATGGATGTGGAAGTGAAGACTGACGTCGATGATGCCGTGTATGCTGTTTAAAAAAGAATAACTTACATTAGAGCATGGATGCGAAGATTCATTCACGTACACTCCCCTGGTAGGTCAAAGATGTTTAAAATCAAGTGTTTTGGAAATACATAAACATGTGCAGTTTGTGTTTGTTGGAGAACAGTAAGCTAAAGTTATTCTATTTTATTTTTTAAGTTTATTTATTTATTTGGGGGGGAGGGGCAGAGAGAGAGGGAGCGTGAGACTCTCAAGGAGGCTCTGCGCCAACAGCAGGGAGCCAGATTCGGGGCTTGGACCCACAAACCCTGAGATCATGACCAGAGCCAAAACTAAGAGTCAAACGCTTTACCTACAAAGCCACACAGGCACTCCTGCCAAAGCTATTTTTTAAAAAGTCACAAATGATCTCTTTATCCAGCAATAATCAGTCCTTAGTAAAGTTTGGGGCCGTTTTCACTGGAATAAGAGTCTAGGTCTGTGCTGTCCAATTCAATAACCACTAACCGCTAGCTACCAGGCACATGTGGCTGTTGAGCACTTGAAATGTAGCTGAGTCCAAACTGAGATGTGTGAACTACACACCAGGTTTCAAAATATATATGAAGAAAAGAATTTAAAATACCTCATTAATAATTTGCATATTGATTATATATTAAAGTAATATTTTAGATGTATTCCAGAGGGACTCTGGAAACATCTTGCTAAATTTTTTAAAAGTTCAACTGAACTTGGAAGAGCCAAGAAATGTAAAAAAGTTATTGGAGGTGATATTCGATCTGTCCTTGGCTTTACCTCCGAGGTCAATTGGCCACAACTGTCTAGCACTTTGCACCTGCCCTGTACCAAGGATAAGATACATCCTTTTCCATCATTCTGTATGTCTCTTCTACCCTCACTGGCAGCGAGGGGTCTTATATGGAACTCTCTTCTCAGCAACTCTTAGGGATGGTCACCGAGCTCTTGTTAGTGGAAGGGATGGCTAAGATCAAGTGATCCCATTCTCTTTGTGACAGGGGAGCCACCTGCCATCCAAGAAGGCAAGAGCAATATAGGTGTCAGTCACACTCTCCTATGGAAGCTCCCCACACCATCAGCCCAGTCTGGGATGGTGGTGCGCTGAACTGGATGGATGGAAAGTCAGGTCACTCAGTCACGGTGGCTGGAGGGGCCTCCCAGCTTGAGCCTCACCTCGGGCAGAGAGAGGGAGCTCGTTCCATTCTTCTGTTCTTCTTCTTTTTTTCTTTTCTAAAATTTTTTAAATGTTTTATTTATTTCTGAGAGAGAGAGAGAGACAGCGTGAGCAGGGGAGGGTCAGAGAGAGAGGGAGACACAGAATCCGAAGCAGGCTTCAGGCTCTGAGCTAACCGTCAGCACAGAGCTCGACGCGGGGCTCGAACCCATGAGCTGTGAGATCATGAACCATAAGATCATGACCTGAGCCGAAGTTGGAGGCCCACCCGACTGAGCCCTCCAGGCGCCCCTCGTTCTTCCG
The DNA here is from genome assembly GCA_017311185.1 of Proteles cristata cristata. Classification (NCBI taxonomy): domain Eukaryota; kingdom Metazoa; phylum Chordata; class Mammalia; order Carnivora; family Hyaenidae; genus Proteles; species Proteles cristata. The sequence goes on along the minus strand of JAESUZ010001314.1, from coordinate 468,931 downwards.
TTCTTAATAGTTATATGTTTAGCCTAAGTCTACCAGTGGTTAATATCCTTCCCTAAAGTGAGCGACCCATCCTTGAAAGCTCCCATAAGCATCTCCAGTCATCATTTTAATTTGGGTTGCTGCCCTTCTCTCTTGGTTGTATTCATGAGCCCCTCTTCTAGATGATAAAGATCTTGAAAACATTTTAGTTCCTTTTTCCTTGGGCTAAACACAGTGCACCTAGGTGGTTAGGGGCTCAAAATGCATGCTGGTAATTCATCTGACTTCTTAAAAATTCTAATTAAAATAAGGTAGTGATCAGGGGCTCTTTTGAATATTTTACTTCTCTCAAAGTAAAATCTTAGTGTATTTTTAAATTGCACTTAGAAGTGCCCTAGTGACCTGAAAGAATTAAATGAAATGTCTTGAAATGTCTTTGTTAAGCACTAAAGGAATCTGATTTTTTAAATAATGAAAAACCCAATAAAGTAATATGAGCTTGCTATAAATTTAAAATGACGTAACTAGATAAAGTAAAACTTAAAGCTTCTATCTCTGTGTCCCATCTTTATTTTCACTGCCAATTCTTAGATTAAAACAATTTATTATTTTTTTTGGAGAGAGTGGGAGAGGGGCGGGGGGAGGGGGGAGAATCTTAAGCAGACTGCATGCTCAGCACAGAGCCTGATGCAGGGCTCCATCCCACAACCCTGGGATCAGGACCTGAGTTGAAATCAAGAGTCAGACTGAGCCACCCAGGCACCCCTGTTAGTTAGATATTAATCTGTTAATCCTGGTCGTTTCCTTCATTCTTTCATCTTTTCCTCCCTCCCTTCCTCCCTCCATTCCTTCCTTCTTTCCTTTCTCTCTCTCTCTCTCTCTCTCCCTCTTTTGTATATACTTCTATTTATGTAAATGTATGTGTATACATATGTATGTATATACATACCAATGAATATATTCACATATATGAATACAGGTTTCTTTTGATAATAAAATGGGATACATTCCCTAATGGTAAAACACAGCAAATGGCTCTAGCATTCATGCGTATTTACAAAGTAGTTTTAATTTTTTTAAATGTTCTTTTTATTTTTGAGAGAGTGAGAGAGAGAGAGAGAGAGAGAGAGCACAAGCAGGGGAGAAGCAAAGAGAGAGGGAGACAGAATCCCAAGCAATCTCTGTGCTGTCAGTGCAGAGCTCCATGTGGGGCTCGAACTCATGAACCATAAGATCATGACTGGAGCCAAAAGCAAGAATTGGACTCTTAACCAACTAAGCCACCCAGGTGCCCCTACAAAGTAGGTTTTTTTTTTTTTTTAATGTTTTATTTATTTCTAGGACAGAGAGAGAGAGAGAGACAGCGTGAGCAGGGGAGGGTCAGAGAGAGAGAGTCATAGACTGAAACAGGCTCCAGGCTCTGAGCTGGCAGTCAGCACAGAGCCCGACACGGGGCTCAAACCCATGAACCGCGAGATCATGACCGAAGCGAAAGTCGGACGCTTAACCGACTAAGCCACCCAGGCGCCCCAACAAAGTAGTTTTTAAATCAAATTTTGCTAGACCTAATAAAGTAATTCTCTGGTTACTAGTAAGATTTAAATCTTACTACTTTATTTCTTCTGTAGGAAATGGATATTCAGCTAATTTTTTTTTTTTACAGGGACAGAGTATAAATCACCATTTTAAGAATGATTGAGAAGAGTTTTTAAATCCCAGTTTGCAGAGTTAACGGGTACATATCAAATCACGTTAATGGGAAGAGATCAGAAGAGATAATGCGTTCTTTAGATGAGAGAAGAAAACAGATGGTGGGTATAGGAAGGTCATAATTCAAAGCAGCCTTGCCAAATTAGTGGACACAATGGCAGCAATGTTAGAAATGAGAGCAGTAGGAAATGAAAGAATCCTAGATGCCGCTGGCTTAGTAGCTTCTAGATCTTTCCCACGGAGAATGCTTTTTGGCAGTTCACCACATACCTGCCTATCTCAAACACATTCTTCTTCCTTTATCTCTGTTATCGTTATGTTTCAAGAACACTGTTCTTTAAGAACAAGTTAAAGGAGCAAACCTTGAGTGTTTCTCTATTCTAGACAGCCTGCATATATTATCCGTTTAATCCTCATACCAGCTTATGGTAGATATCATGGCTACATTTCATACATCAAGAACTTTATGGACAAAACTCCATTTTTAAGTGGAAGAACTGTACCTGGCATTGGGACCTGTCTGATCCTTTCTTTTTTTTTTTTTAAATGTTTTATTTATTTCTGCGAGAGAGACAGAGAGAGAGACAGCGTGAGCAGGGGAGGGTCAGAGAGAGAGGGAGTCACAGACTGAAACAGGCTCCAGGCTCTGAGCCGGCAGTCAGCACAGAGCCCGACGCGGGGCTCGAACCCACAAACCGTGAGATCATGACCTAAGCGAAAGTCGGACGCTTAACCGACTAAGCCGCCGCGGCGCCCCCTGTCTGATCCTTTCTTAAAAAGCTATAATGTAACCTCTTAGAGAGATTATCCTAACTGCACGGTATCACCTATATTATTAATGTGATACAAGTCATTTTCTTTATGTTATTATGCAAGGTGGAAAACATCTTCCTTACCATGAACTCGATCTGACTATACTTTTCTAATTTGGCTAGCTTGAATGGAAAATTAATCTTTCTTGTGCTGTTTATCTACTCTTTATTGCTATTAAAAAAAACTGTTGTATCCATGAGAAACTGATGCCATTCAACTAATCTTTCTTCTTTCCTTCACTCTAAAATTCCTAAACAGATACTTCTTTTTTCTAGCTCAAATTTTCACTTTCTATCCAAGGCAGAAGAGTCATGATAGTCACCAATCTTGCAGCCTGAGTTTTAAGTGGTACCATATATTTTTTAATTTTTTAATTTTTAATTGGGGGGTGAGGGAATGTTTATTAATTTTTGAGAGAGAGGGGGAGGGGGAAAGAGAGTGAGAGAGAGAGACAGAGAGAGAGAAAGCCCACATGAGTGGGGGAGAGGCAGAGAGAGAGGGAGACACAGAATCCGAAGCAGGCCCCAGGTTTGGAGCTGTCAGCACAGAGCCCAACACGGGGCTCAAACCCATGAACAGTGAGATCATGACCTGAGCTGAAGTCGGATGCCCAACCAACTGAGCCACCCAGGAGCCCCTGTACCATATTTTAAATGCACCAGAGTGTTGGACAGATCACTGGGTGTGGTGCAGTTTTTGCAAATGGTCCTTGAATTCATGTGTGTCCCAACCTTGAAGGTACACAGATTAAATAATGAGCCATATATATCTGCACTACTGTTTTTCATATACATAAGGATTCTGTTGCCATTTAGTACATACAAATCCATTGGAAGTGTTACTAAATTCACAACATATATTCATTATGTATTTCCCAGCCAACTACAATGACTGTTATGTGGGGGTTTCCATGAATATTTCCTGGAATATTTCTTGGAATGTTTAAAAGTTGGAAAACATCATACTGGAATATTTTGTATTATAGAGAAATTCTGTTAGTGATTTGAAGAATAATTTTGTCAAGTGACCATTTTACCACCTAACTTATCTCAGGAATAAATGCAGGTTTTGATGCACAATGTTCTATTTGACTATGGCTAGAAAGCTCTGCATTTCCTTAGTTATTAGTTGGTCATGTGAATCATTACATTAGACATTTTGCATTATTTATATTTCTAATTGTGACCATATACTGCAAACGAAGCAGAATCCGATGTGGCCCAAAGTTAAAATGAGTTCATTTGCCGTGACTGAGCTATAGAGTTCTCCCTAATTCCTTGGCCTCTGCCCTATTGTAAAATCCTATTTATTAGCTACAATGAGTTAGGATAATAGATTATTTTGATTGTAACTCTCCTTTTTATTTTTTAAAAAAATAGTTTCTTTACAAATTCTATACTTTTACATGGGAAATTTGAAAATGCCTGAATATATAGAGGTTAAGAAACTGATTCTTGGGGCACCTAGGTGGCTCAATCAGGTAAGCATCTGACGTTGCTCAGCTCGTGATCTCACAGTTTGTGAGTTCAAGTCCCGCATCAAGCTCTCTGCTGTCAGCAAGGGGCCCGTTTCGGATCCTTTGCCTCCTTTCTACCCTTCCCCAGCTCACGCTCTGTCTCTTTCAAAAATAAATGAACATTAAAAGGAAAGGAATTAATGATTCTACAACCCAGAGATATGACTCCTCTTAAAATTTTTGTTACATTTCCCTATGAAATTCTTACATTATCTGTCTAGATAATATCCATAACTTGAATGATCCCATATGTAATTTGTGTGACCTCTTTTCTTTCACCAGCTTGATTCTGTGTATTTATATATTTTCCATGATATGGACACATAGCCATTTACATGTCCTACATCTGTTTTGTTTTGTTTTTTTGATTCTTAGGATCATCTAAGTGGCTGTATTTTGAGGGAAGGGAATGCAGCCACAGTGCAGTGGTCCATTAAATTATTAGGGGTTATGATGAAGTTGAAAAGTCATTAAGTACCTGAAAATTCAGTTCTACAGTTTTTATTTTTTATTTTATTTTATTTTTTAAAAAAATTTTTAAATGTTTTATTTATTTCTAGGAGACAGAGAGAGAGAGAGAGACAGCGTGAGCATGGGAGGGTCAGAGAGAGAGGGAGTCACAGACTGAAACAGGCTCCAGGCTCTGAGCTGGCACTGAGCACAGAGCCCAACGTGGGGCTCGAACCCACGAACCGCGAGATCATGACCTAAGCGAAAGTCGGACGCTTAACCGACTAAGCCCCCCAGGCGCCCCCAGTTCTACAGTTTTTAAATAGACACTCTTTTCATTTCTTCTAGCTAATCGCCTTTATTGCAGTATTTTTGGAATGGATAACAAGTAGGTGTGTGATCATTTCACTTGGAAAAAATCATCCAGGAGGTATTTTCTTAGCCATCTTCCTGACTTGGAAATATTCAGTTAATTGAAATGACATTTAACTCTTCTTTTTTTTCTGGCCCAAATTCTCACTTTCTAGCCAAGGCAGAGGAGTCATGAGAGTTGCCAATCTTGCATCTGTGGTAACTTTTTTTAAAGGCATTTTCATTTTTAAATTAAAAAAAAATTTATTTAAGTATTTTATTTTGAGGATGGGGGGAAAGGAGCAGAGAGAGAAAGAGACAGAATCCCATACAGGTTCCCCACCTACAGGCTCTACAACCCTGGGATCATGACCTGAGTAGAAATCAAGAGTCAGACACTTCATTGGCTGAGCCACTCAGGCATCCCTAGAGGCATTTTTAAAGATTTGGATGAAACTTTACTTCTTTAAAGTAGTAAAAATTGCAGGGGCGCCTGGGTGGCTCAGTTAGTTGAGTGTCCAGCTTCAGCTCAGGTCATGATCTCATGGTTTTTGAGTTTGAGCCCCGTGTTGGGCTCTGTGCTGACAGCTTAGAGCTTGGAGCCTGCTTTGGATTCTCTGTCTCCCTCTCTCTCTGCCCCTTCCTGTTCACGCTATCAAAAATAAAAAAATAAAAACATTTAAAATTGAAGTAGTAAAAATCGCAAAAACATTGAAATGCCAATTAACAATCCAAATCTTTCTGATGATCATGTATTCCAATTTCTTCATTTTGTTGTTTGTTTTTTAACATTTATTTTTGAGAGACAGAGAGCCAAATGGGAGAGGGGAAGAGAGAGAGAGAGAGAGACAGACAGACAGACAGACAGACAGACATAGGATCTGTAAAAGGCTCCAGGATCTGAGCTGTCAGCACAGAGCCTGGTGCAGGCTCAAACCCATGAATCGTGAGATCATGACCCGAGCTGAAGTCGGATGCTTAACCGACTGAGCCACCCAGGCACCCCTGATTTCTCCATTGTAAAATTAGAGACCAAGAAAACATAGCCTCCGTACCTGTGTCTGTCGTACTCGGGAAGAGAAAATCCTGCTCCCCCAGGTTAACCAGGGATGGGTTTCACCTGCTTTCATCAGAGGGTGTGGCTGCCAACACTGTGGCCGAATTCAGCAACATTCCATTAAAATTAAATGATTTCCTTAAAAATAAAATGGAGAAGCAAGAAGGCAGAAAGTTGATGGCCTTTGATGCTGGTGGATGCCTTCAGAGGGCTTACTGTGTAGGCTGCAGGTTTCCATGGTCAAACAAAGAACCAGGCAGAAAAACGAAGCATACTTTTGAGGAGCGTAGAGGTTACATCCCCTGTACCAGTGGGCACTGCACGCCAGTTCTGAACTGGCTGCCTGAGAACCACTGGGGCATTTGTTAGAAATATACTTTCTATGATCTCAGCATAGATCCACTGAGCAGAATTTACAAGGAGGGGGGTGTCTAGGAATCTGCCATTTTAACAGACTCCCCAGATGATTTTGATGCGTGGTTAAATATGAATACCATGGATTGAACCACAGCCTGGGAGCCCCTTGGCAAAATTTGGTTTTCCTGCTCTCTTTCTCTCATTAAAGATGAAATATAGATATGTTCCTTCCCCTTCATTGATTCAACAGACATTTATTGAAATCTTATGTGCCAGTCTGTATGCTAGGGACCAGGGAAATAAGGGCTTATGTAAGAGTCCTTGCCTTCATGGGACTTAACAGTCTGACAGGTATTTTGAAATGAAGGAGAGAAATAAAGCAAGGTAGTGAGATCCAGGGGCTCACCTTTTCCCCCCATTGCGCTAATATAACAACCCAAACTAAGATCTCTCCCCGTCCCCCTGATCCAATAATCCTTCCTCAAAGAATTATCTGAGCCTAAAATAAGTTACGAGCAATAACTCCAAGAAAACAGCCTCTGTATTACATCAGTCCAGTACTGTTTCTAACCTTAAAATAATCTTAAGCATCTTATCATGTGTTTTCCTTTGAAAAGTTATTTATTATATGGGTGGCTGAGTCAGTTAAGTGTCTTACTCTTGATTTCAGCTCAGATCATGATCTCATGGTTTGCAGGTTCAAGCCCCAAGTCCGGCCATGCGCTGACAGTGCAGAATAGGCTTGGAATTCTGTCTCCTTCTCTGTCTGCCCCTCCCCCGGTCATAGTAAGTCACTGTACCCATCATTCCGCTTCAGCCATTTTTATTATATAGACAACCTTGTGTCATCTGAATGTTCACCCTTCTTTCCCATCCTGGATTACTTTCATCATATCATTTCTCAGGAAAATACTTCAGATGGTATCTCTAAAATATATGGGCTCTTTTTTTAGACATAACCACAGTTTTCTAATATCTAAAACGTGAATTCATTAATAACATCAAATATCCAGTCAGTGTTCACATTTCCCCTAATTGTCTTATAAAGGTTTGTATCATTTATTTAAATCAGGATCCGAATAAATTCTAGTCAGTGCAGTTGACTGGTTTATCTCTTAAGTTACTTTGCTCTTAATCATTTTTTCCTTGCAGTTTTTATTGTTGTTATTGAAGAAGTCAGATTTGTCCTGTAATTTCTCACAGTCTAGATTTTCCTCATTGCATTACTATGATGTTATTTGCATTCTCTGTAAACTGATGGTTAGGTCTGGAGGCTCTATCATTCTAGTTTGATTATTTTCTTAAATAAGTTTATTTACTTTGAGGGAGAAGGAGCTGGGGAGGAGCAGAGAGAGAGAAAGAGAGAGAGAAAGAGAGAATCCCAAGTAGGCTCCACATTGCCAGCATTGATTTGGGGCTCAAACTCATCAACCGTGAGATCATGATCTGAGCCAAAATCTAAAGCTGGACACCTAACTGACTGAGCCACCCGGAGCCCCCTGGTTTAATTCTTTAAGCACATTTCAGTTATACCTTGGAACATGTGTCTGATGTGCCAGACAGGGTGAAGGAGCCAGAGTAGGGATTGGTGTAATGGCGGCCATCACCATCACCAGTGAGTAAGAAGGAGGAAAGTAACCATTTATTTGTAAAGAAAAGTAAACTGTGTACAGCCACAGGACCTAGTGCCTTCCATCTGCTTGCACATACACTGGAGTGCTGTGTTGTGTAAGGGGGATTAGTCCCATTTTCATATGTGGAAACTCTGGTTCAGAGAGTTCACAACCTGCCTGTTTCTTACATTTGGTGGGTGCAGCCAGGATATAAACAAGGGCCTGTTTGTCTTAAAGTGTATCATTCTCTTGCCTCTGTACACGGGGAGCTGTGGGGCCAACTGTAAATGAGGACAACTGACCTGACAATGAAAAAAGAAAGAACAAGAAAAGCAATAGCCCATGGGTGATGCTAGGTGGCAATTTCATTGGCCTCAGTGTCGGGGAGTGGAGGGCATAGCGGAGAGGAGCCCCCCCATCAGTCTGGATGCCGTGCAAGAATGTGTGCCCAGTGTTGGCAGATCTTTGTTGAGATTTCAGAAGTCAAGTATCTGAGTTTCAATGAAAAATCTCTAGAATCAAAAATGGGTTTTTTTTAGTTTTTTTGTTTGTTTTTTGTTTTTGTTTTTGTTTTTTTTTGAGAGAGAGAGGGCAAGAGTGAGCCGAGAGAGAGAAAGAGAGAGAGAGGAAGGGAGGATTCCACGCAGGCTCCTCACTGTGAGCACAGAGCCTGACTCGGGACTCCAGCTCACCAACCGCAAGATCACGATCTGAGCCAAAGTTGGAGGCTTAATCGATTGAGCCACCCAGGTGCCCCTAGAATTAAAAATGTTAGCTGCTGATTCAGATTAAAAAAAAAAAAAAGCAAACCCACTGTCAGGGACAGCACCCTGGGCCAAACCAAACGTGCAGCCTGCCACCCCCTGTCCCTCCTCATGCTGCTCTAAGTGTGAACGATCACAGGGAAGGGTTGCCCTTGAAATTAAAGAAAGGGGATACTAAGTAGCTCTTGAAAGGCATCAGGTGACAAGGAGGCAAATCTCCAAAAGATGAAAGAACTTTTAGATTCTTCAAGGAAAAAGCCAGTTTCTGATGTCCGTTAACAAAGGAACAGCCTTCCTCATGGATCTTTTCTCATCCTCATGAGGATTGAGTCCTTACGGTGACCCACGTGGTGTTCTGAGCACTTTGTAATATTTGCAGGTGTCTGCTCATTTCACCCCTCGCCAGCCATAACCCTGTCATTGTCCCGTCAGAGAAAGGTGACACGGGCCTGAGATTCAAACCGAGGTTGACCCGAAGCCTGCTTACTTACTTAATACTCTATATGATCTTTCTTCTGTTAAATAGTTCCTCATTCAAGGCATGGAGTATTACAAGCTGGAATTCCTGACTCTGGACTCCCGAAGCCTGTGCTCTACTATCTTGAGCTTTCAACAAAAACAATTCTTAGGATCTTTCTTTCAGGAGAGGCTTAATAAGCTTTTCATCAGTTTTGGTTAGCATTTACATCCAATGTCTAGCTAGATAATTCCTTTCCAGAACACCTCATTATTCTTTGCCATTCCGGCAGCAGATACACGGCAGAAAAATCAATTTGTAAGCGATTAGGGTTTGTCCTGTTTTCAGTTCAGCAAGAACGTCAATAATTTAAACAATGAATTTATTGGGGCACCTGGGTGGCTCAGTCCGTTAAGCGTCCGACTTCGGCTCAGGTCATGATCTCGCAGTTTTGTGAGTTTGAGCCCCACATCAGGCTCTCTGCTGACAGCTCAGAGCCTGGAGCCTGTTTCGGATTCTGTGTCTCCCTCTCTCTCTGCCCCTCCCCCACTCATGCTCTGTTTCTCTCTGTCTTAATAATAAATTTTTTAAAACCATAAAAAATAAAAAATAATAAAAATATGCATTTATCAAGGAATAAAGTAATATCATAAAGTAATGTCTTCTTGGCTTTTCTGGAAGCCGGTAATCCACAGACACCACATTTAAGTTTACCCTATCTGCTTGGTGAAGCTGTGAGCTTGGAGAGTAAGGAAACCTTGCCCGGCATTTGGGTTTCATTTCTGTATGCAAGCAAATGCGCTTTGTCGCAGTTGCTTACGAGACAGTTAATAAGCTTCTAGCTTACAGAGGTGGTCATTTTCTTCCTCTCATGCAATTTCAGGCTTTCTTATTACTGGGTAAGGTGACTGATGAGGGACACTCAGGGGCTTCATTGAGATAAAAGGGCAGGGCAGTCTGGCGGTCAGGCGAAGAAAACCCCTACCCGGGCGCAGAGCATTCATGCCCTTCCATAACAACTGCCCGAACTTGGGGACAAAGACCTCTTCTCACTTGCAGCTTCCTCCCGCCTCGTCTAGACATTCTGTAAGTCGTCTCCTAGTTACAGGGGTGCGGCGCGCCAGCCCTGCACGCCTGTACCCAGCCTGCGGGCACCAGCCAGAGGGTGAAGGCGCAGATCCGTGCAGCGAACTCCAGGGATGCTCCCGTACCTTGTTCCCACGCGCAAGTCAGGACCCCCGAAAGAAGTTTGACAAGGGGTAACAAGGGTGGTTAGAAATTGAGCTCTGGGGCACTTCACCACGGCTGACAGTAGCAATCTGCGAAGCTGGGCAGTTGCAGTACTGTGGCCTCTGGCCACATATGGCTCTTTAATGAAAAACTTGTTTAAATTGTGGTAAAATACACATGGCATAAATTTATCTTAACTGCTTTTCAAGTGCACAGTGCAGTCGTGTTAAGGATATTCACATTGTCATGCAGCCAATCTCCGGGAATTTTTTGTTCTTGTGAGGCTGAAACTCTATACCCATTAAACAACAGTTCCCAATTCCCCCCTCCCCCAGCCTCTGGTAACTCCTTTCTGCTTTCTGTCTCTATGAATTCGACTACTCCAGGGCCTCATATAAGTGAGATTATATATTGTTTGGTGTGTGTGTGTGTGTGTGTGTGTGAGAGATCAGCTTATTTCACTTAGGGTAATGTTGGCTATTTCATTTTAAGGTAATTAAAAATTCAGCTCCTGACTTGCACTGGCCATATTTCAAGTACTCAGTAGCCCCATCTGATCAGTGGCCACTCTACTGAACAGCACAAATATAGAACATTTCCATTATCGCAGAAATTTCTACTGGACAGGGCTCGTCTAAAGGAAGACAAGTAGCTTACACAGAGAAGTGGCTGGAGGGTGGAGGGGCTTGGAGAAGTGCTAGCTATTTTTTTCTTACCATTCCAGCTGGTGAATAATCTAACTCCTTTCCTCCACCGCAGAAACAATACCAGCTTCCTTCTGTTTTAATAATTGCAGCTTGTATGCTTATCCCAGCCTCCAGTCTTCTTGTAGCATAGGACATGAAAAATAATCCAGTTTGAGAAAATATGCGCTATGGACCACAGATAAATGTACTTTAAAATATTCTTAGCAAGTACATCTAGGAAAATGCCTGTCGGTTTAACTATCCATGGGAGTTAAATTGGAGTGTTTCATTAATTGGAACTATTAGTCTATCGCTTACTTGGCAAGAGTCCTAGTTGGTATTTACCACAAAGAAGCCTTATTCAGCAGACCTGCCCTTTAAGCCTGTTGATTTTAAAGATTTTTGCTTGAGACCCACAGTAAGAGAGAGAAATGTTCTGTTTCCACCCAGCATATGCACCCACTTATATGTTTACATGTATATACCTGAACGTAAAATTAAAGGTTCTTATAACAACACTTACCCTTGTTAAGTGTGATGCATATATTCTTTTATAAAAAATGTTTGTCTGTTTAAAAAAAAAAAACACTAATCCTATCCACTGTGAGTCGATTTCGTAACCCTCAAAAGGGCCACAACCCGCAGTTTGGAAAAGACGACTTTAGCTACAGCTAGGTTCCATTTCAGGCCCAGAGTGAATGGTGCTCCCCATCTCTCACGGGGATGATGCAGAAAATGGCTTCAGAATTGCATCTCAGGGGGCACCTGGGTGGCTCAGCCGGTTGAGTGTCCAACATCAGTTCAGGTCATGATCTCACAGTTCGTGAGTTCAAGCCCTGCATTGGGCTCGCTGCTGTCAGCACAGAGTCCACTTAGGATCCTCTGTCCCCCCGCCCCCTTCCAGTCCTCTCCCACTCATAGTCTCTCTCCCCCAAATGAATAAACATTTATGTAAAAAAAAAAAAAAAGAATCGCATCTCAGAACAAGCAAGATTTTTTTTAAAAAGCCATGAATCAGGCTTTACTTCTGCATAACCTCTGTCCACTCATTTAATGCTGGTTTAAGTAGACAGTAGTTATGATAAAAAAATCTATTATCAAATGGTTATGCCATTTTTGAAAGCCAAATATAAACAAATGAACACCTTTTCATGCAGTAAATTTCTATATTGGCATGTGCTATTGGGAATTCGTTGAATTTTAGTTTTCTTTGTGAAGGAGAACGTCACATCATAATACTATATAAAGTTACTGAGGGAAAAGGCAAAAAAAAAACCCTTAGTTTCTGGTGTCATGCATGAAAAACTGAATAGTTTATAAAAATCTTGTAAACAGAGATGTCAAAATGCATGTTTTACCCAGTATACAGATGAGTTAGCTTGTCAGATTATTTTTTTCTTCTGTAGTGTAACTAGCTGGTATGTTAACTAGTGTTTTTGACAGATAATAGGGACAAAATGGAGTTTCCTTGAGTCACTTCCAGAGACATTTCATCTCAGGGTCGGCAGAGAATTGGCTTTCTGAAGGGCCCGTCATTCTTTTGGCCTCGACAGAGGGGACAACGCCACGAGAGCTCTGCCCACTGTTTGGGTGAATAATAGTAATGAGAGTGTGTGTGCTCCTTGAGGAGCCCTGAATTAGGCAGGCTGTAGAAAAAAATAAAAGAAAGTATCAGAGAATAATTAGGATAACGCTGAGTAAAGGATATCACCCTTAGGAGATGAGGAACGGGAAGAACGGGTGAAGGGGGTCAAAGGCATGAACTTCCAGTTATAAAATAGATAACTCCTGGGGATATAAGGAGCATCACAGCAACTATAGTTAATTATATATGTTGTCATAGAGTGTTGCGTACTTGAAACTTGCTAAGAGAGTAGATCTTAAAAGTTCTCATCACAAGCAGCAAAATTCTATGCGTGGTGACAACGTCCCCTAGAGATATCATGGTGATCATTTTACGATGTATCCACATATTGAATCAGTATGCTATACACCTGAAGCTAATGTAACAGTGTCAATTATACTTCAATGCAAACTGTTATCCTGGGGCGCCTGGGTGGCTTACTTGGTTGAGCTCTGACTTTGGCTGAGGTCATGATCTCATGGTTCTTGAGTTTGAGCCCCACATCAGACTTGCTGCTTCTGATCCTCTGTCCCACTGCCCCTCTCCCACTTGCATGCTTTCCCCCCAAAAAATAAATAAAAAACATTTTTTAAATGTCATCCTGACAATAACTGATAAGAATTTGCCAGTCTTGAAATTTTAGATGTGACAGGATACAGAAGTAGAGACAAAGTATTTTCTTTAAAATAAAATTCTAAAGTCGGTACTGTCCCTTAGGTTTATTTTTTTGAAAACTCATTTTTGTATGTATATAAGTACAAATACTTGTAGGAAAATTAGAAATTGAGGGAAAATATGAAAAAATTAGAAAGAATTCCATGGCCAGTCTCCCATGGTTAATATTTTGGGCACATTTCCTTTTAGTCTTTTCTATGCATAATTTTATGTAATTAAGATCATTTATTTTGGATGACCCTCCCCAGCCATCTCTTCACGCAGTTAAAAATTCTTCGAGGAGCCTGGGTGGCTTAGTTGGTTAAGTATCTGACTTCAGGTCAGGTCAAGATCTCACAGTCGGTGAGTTCAAGCCCCGCATTGAGCTCTGTGCTGCCAGCTCGGAGCCTGGAGTCTGCTTCAGATTCTGCATCTCCCCGTGTCTCTGATCCTCCCCCACTTGTGCTCTCTCTCAAAAATAAATGAACATTGAATTTTGTTTTAATTCTTCACAAACGTTTTTATTTATTTATTTTTAAAACTTACATCCAAGTCAGCGTATAGCGCAACGATGATTTCAGTTTTCACAGACATTTTTAATGGCATTGATGTAGCATCAAGTTTCAGCTATTACTGTGATGCAGGACACTTAAGGTTTAGTTTTACCCCTGTGTAAGTACTGCTGTGTTGAACAGTTTTGTGCATACATCTTGTCCGTGTTCCTGATCCTTCCTTAGGGCGAATATATGGAAATGGAATTACTTGTCAACCCCTTCATTTACATCTAAGGAGTTCTTTCTGTCACGGCCAACTCCTTTGAAAAACTGCCTACGTGCATTGGCTCTACCCTCTACCTAAAACGTGGCTTAAAAGCCCCCCGTGGGAGAGATAGCCATGTCTATCACAGCATAGACACTAAAATCCTTGCCGTGGGCTTCCAGGCTTAAAAATGGACCAGCCTGTCTACCTGCTTCTCCAGCATCTTCCTCATTCTCTCTGGTCTCAGCTCTGGCTTTTTGATTTATTGGCTCCTTGCCCTCTCTCGAGTCACAGGACCTCCAAAGCTGCTTATCATGTATCTGAAAAGTCTCCCTTCCCCAGCCATGTCTTCTTTGTGGAGGAGGAGGTGAGCTGTCTGCTTAGGGGAGGTAGTTGGAGGTTTGAAAAAAAGTGAAAGTCTCAAAAGTTCAGTTAGGACATAAAGAGTGGGATTGATCAGAGAAGTACCCAAAAGACTGCTAGGCAACAATGGGGAGCACACTCATGGTGTAGTCAGAGTTAGGAATATGAGACTCACATCAAGGAAAAAGGAATTGGGAGCTTTGATCACCTTTAGCTTCTGGAGAAAGAGCTTGCTTAAACTCAGTCCACCTGGTGAGTTCAGTAGCTACTTTCTAGTGTTTGTTTTCTTGGGTCTTCTCAAAATGTACTACCGCCTCTTTGGTAATTCAGTTTATATTGATGATAGCATATTTTGTCATTAGAATATGTGGAGGGCTTCACAAAGAAGCACTTAAGGGATTATTGGAAGGCTTAATGTGAAAATCTTCATTTCTGGGCTTATTGGGAGGTTATACGGCTGCTCGGTCCAATAGCATTCCTATTACTTGGTAATAAAATGTGTGGCTATTTACGTTTAAACTAATTAAGATTTTTTAATGTTTGTTTATTTTTGAGAGAGAGATAGTGCAAATGGAGGAGGGGGCAGAGAGAGAGGGAGACACAGGATCTGAAGCAGGCCCCAGGCTCTGAGCTGTCAGCACAGAGCCTGATGCGGGGCTTGAACTCACGAACTGCGAGATCATGACCTGAGCCGAAGTCGGATGCTTAACCGACTGAGCCACCCAGGTGCCCCTAAACTAATTAAGGTTTTTAATAAAAATTTAGTTCCTTAAACACACTATGAGGCTAATGGCTGCCATATTGGACACTGGAGATAGAACATTCCATCAATGTAGAATACTCTTTCAGGCAGCATTGATCTAAAAAGTGGAAAAGGATCCAGCTAAATCATCTCTGAGGCTAGTGTCTAGAATGGTGATCCAGGAAAAATAAATGGACAATTAGCCTTGGCTGGTTTGCTACTGGGTGTGTTACACAGTTTGCTGGTTCATTTAGCATTAAAAAACTAGACATTAAAATTCTGCCTCCTTCTGTCATCCCCAATCTTTTACAAGGTTCAGTGGCAAAGCCAGCCTCTCTGGGCCCACACACCCCTGGGCTTGTGTTGCCTACATCCAGGTCATGGTCATGTGACTCATACGTCTTGCTGACCAAGCAGATGTCCTGGCTGAAGCATAGAACAGGGGCTTGTCAAAGCCCTGTGAGTTTCATTTGTTTTCTATAGATACGTCTCATAAATGCAAGAGCAGTGGCTTCCTACAAATTTTAGGAATCAAATAAAGTAAGGTTCTGCTTATAGATGAGACACCAACACTTTTTTTTTAATGTTTTATTTATATCTGAGAGAGAGAGAGAGGCAGCGTGAGCAGGGGAGGGTCAGAGAGAGAGGGAGATACAGAATCCGAAGCAGGCTCCAGGCCCTGAGCTGTCAGCACAGAGCCCGATGCAGGGCTTGAACTCACGAACCGTGAGATCATGACCTGAGCCAAAGTCAGACACTTAACTGACTGAGCCACCCAGGCACCCCAAGACACCAACACTTTTTTTTTTTTTAATGCTTTTTATTTATTTCTAGGAGAGAGAGAGACAGCGTGAGCAGGGGAGGGTCAGAGAGAGAGGGAGTCACAGACTGAAACAGGCTTCAGGCTCTGAGCTGGCAGTCAGCAAAGAGCCCGACGCGAGGCTCGAACCCACGAACCGCGAGATCATGACCTGAGCGAAAGTTGGACGCTTAACCGACTAAGCCACCCGGGCGCCCCAACACCAACACTTTTGAAGTGACCCAATGATAGGGGAGGAAAGGGAGTCCTATCACATACGAAAGGCATTTCAAGCACAAGTAAATGCACCTTTTCTCCCTCTGATCTTCTGGATATGTTTCACTTTATTTGGCTCAGCCAGCAATATTTCCCACCCTCAAATTCTAGAAACTCACTATTAAGGCATTTTATCTTATAATGCTTCTAGGTCTTTCTTACACATACAGAGTTTGGTTTATTTTGTCCTACTTCTCAAGTCTGAAGATAATGCAGTTTTTGTGAAAATAGAAAAGGATCATTGGAGAAGGAACTGGAGTCTTTTTTGTTTTGTTTTGTTTTTTAGTCTTCCTGCTTGTTCTTTCTCACAAAGTGGGTGGGGGTAGTTTTCTGAACTAGGAGGGAATTATTTTTATTTTTATTTTTTAAATATAACTTATTGTCAAATTGGCTTCCATTTCGACACCCAGTGCTCATCCCGACATGTTTTCTCCTCCAGAGCTCTGGGCTTCTCCACTTCTTGGTGCCCTTGGTACCCAGTGTAGGGAAGGCCTTTCAACAGCCCAGGGGGTGCATGTACAGACTAACCTGAAGCCTGGATGCAGACGTGGCACTAGGGTCCCTCACATAGATGTTGCTGACTCTGTGATTGGATAACTGCTCCAGTTATGAGCGAGGTGGATTTGACTGGCTCGTTTCATAGAAATTTTGAGATGCTTCTCTATTTGAACAGTCAAAACCCAAAGAGAGTATCTTACCCTCACGTAGCTTTCACAGTTTGTGAAATATGTTTTCAAGCATCATGTCCTTTGATACTCATAATAAACGTATGGGCTGGAGCAAAACAGTTGCAGAAGAGAAAACCTAGGCCCAGAGAGGGAAAGTGACATGCTCGGGCTCACACAGCAGGAGGTGGTGTGGCTGAGATTTGAATCCCAGTAGCTTTGCCAGGATCATTGCTTTATTTCTCACTTATATTTTGGAATCCTAAAAGAAAACACATTTCATTTTTTTTTTTTTGCTGTCTACAAGTAACTCAATTTATTATTATTATTATTTTTTTTTACAAATAGTTGTCAAATTAGTTTCCACATAACACCCAGTGCTCATCCCCACAAGTGCCCTCCTCCATGCCCACCCCTCCTCCCCCCACATCCACCAGTCCTCAGTTTTTGTCAGCATTCAAGAGTCTCTCATGGTTTGCCTCTCCCCCTTTCCCGCACCATTTCCGCCCTTCTTCTCCCCCTTGTTCCTCCGTCAAGTTCCTCCTAATCTTCCTATACGTGCAAACATGATATTTGTCCTTCTCTGCCTAAGAAAACACATTTCAGTTGGATAATTGATGACACACTTATGACAGTAGGCCTAATAGGCAATGTTTGTTGAGTGCCTGGTAGGGATTTGGGAAAGGGGCTGCTGTAGTTGGGCGGCTTGGGTTCTGCCCTCAGGCGTCCTTATTTGAAACATTTGAAGCAGTAAATGTACAAACAACAAATGTACATCATCCTAGAACAAACTGGAGGCCTCAGTGCTGATGGATGCTGGGAAAATGACAGTCCTTTGTAGAAGGCGTCCTGAAAAGGAAGAGATTTTGAATCAGATCCTGAAGGAAATGCACAGACTTTGGGGAGGGAGTTCTAGCCAGGTGCGGCATGGTGGTGAGAAAGGGTTGTAGAAGGGCGCCTGGGTGCTCAGTCGTTTGAACGGCTGACTTCACCTCAAGTCATGATCTCGTGGTCTGTGGGTTCAAGCCCCATATAGAGCTCTGTGCTGATGGCTCAGAGCCTGGAGCCTGCTTGGGATTCTGTGTCTCCCTCTCTCTCTGCCTCTCCCCTGTTCATGCTCTGTTTCTGTCTCTCTCAAAAATAAATAAACATTAAAAAAAAAAAAAAGAAAGAGTTGTAGAGAGTTTGCTTCAGTTTTAAGAAAGAAGAAAAGAGCACTTGTTTCTTATTTTTCGAAAATCTGCAGAAGACAGTGGTTCAAAAGACACGTGGTTTCCCTGCTTTCATCTTGCTTCGGCTTTGGGGGGAAAGAACAAATATTGACTGTTGGTAATAAAATCATTACATAAATATTTCAGATTGAGACTGCTATAAAGGAAAAGGATGGGGTTCTATGAGAGCTTACAATACAGTGAAATAAATTTGACTGACTTTTTTTATGTGAAGGAGTAGGAGTTAACTAGGCAAATGGTTTTGGTATAAGGAGCAGAGAGGAGTGCTCAGGAACAGGGGCGAAGCATGTGCAAAGGCCCTGGGAGGGTTGGAGGGGCTGGGAAAAGGTCTGGGCTGGAGTTGAGAGATTGGTGAGTGGCATGAGATGGGGCTGAGGAGGCGGCATGAGCTTGACCAGATTTTGGTCTTTATTCTAAGAACCGTGGGAAACCGCTGAAGGATTTTAAGCAGGGTGACCCAACTGACATGATCAAATCGTCCTTTAAAAGATCACTTTGGGGGCGCCTGAGTGGCTCAGTCGGTTGAACATCCGACTTAAGCTCACAGTTCACGGTTCGTGAGTCCGAGCCCCATATTGGGCTGCGTGCTGACAGCTCAGAGCCCGGAACCTACTTCAGATTCTGTGTCTCCCTCTCTCTCTGCCCGTCCCCTCTCCCACTCGGTCTCTCTCTCTCTCAAAAATAGATAAACATTAAAAAAAGTAAAAGAAAATGATCACTTTGGCTGCCACGTGCCAGCGTTTTGGAGGGGGCATAATAGTGTTGTGCAATAAGCTCTTACTCCTGGTGGGGATCCAGGCTAGTGATGGAGGCTTGGTGCAGAGTGGTGGTAGTGGAGATGGGGGAGAGCGGATAGTTTCCAAAGAGATTTACAAGATCGAATCTACAGGTGGAATTTCGTGGTAGGTTAGGTAACAGAGAAGCAGATGGAACGGGTAGTTTTTGAGCTCCAGATGTTCCAGTGGGACGGATAGTTCATTGGATGGCGAGTGAGATAGAGACCCGTGGGAAGGGACTCAGTTTAGGGAAGAAGGTGGTGCAGTCAACTTTGGGTAGCAAAAAGGCATTTGGGCCTCTGGGTCGGGAGATCAAGGAGAGAACAGAGCTGGAATCAGGTGTGTAGGTCATGGCCACATAAGTGACCAATGGGCATGGAAGGCTTTTCCCAGGAAGAAAAGAGCATTAAATGAGGGAGGAAGGATCAAGCAGTGAGGATGCTCAATGGCCAGGTGGAAGAGAACAAGCCAGCCCAGGAGCACTGGAGAGGCTGGAGGAAAACCAAGAGATTCCTGAGTATTATGTCATTGAGGTAGAGTAAAAATACATAAAATAGGGAGAGTATCTTTCACTTTATCACTAGACCCGTCTCCCCATCACCACCCCAAAATCCCTTACGTCTCAGGAAGGCACACATCTCGCGATCTAAGACACTCGCGGAGGGCACTGTTACAAGTATATTTATTGATTTTTCTCTTCCTGGGACACATTGCAGTGTGTTTGTGTTTTGCTCTCTTATGTCATTGCACTGTTGGCTGCCCTGCAGATGGCTGCAAATCTGAGCTCGTTGAATCCCACGGAAGACTAACCACTATCTGGCCTCGGCGGCTCCGCAGTTCCACACCAGGCGCTCAACCTCCCTGTGCCAGCTGGGGATCCCTTAATGAACTAGCCGCACGCAGTTCCACA
Source organism: Proteles cristata cristata (assembly GCA_017311185.1). Classification (NCBI taxonomy): domain Eukaryota; kingdom Metazoa; phylum Chordata; class Mammalia; order Carnivora; family Hyaenidae; genus Proteles; species Proteles cristata. The sequence goes on along the minus strand of JAESUZ010001314.1, from coordinate 449,148 downwards.
CTCTCGCTGGTGAAATGTGTTTGAAGAACTCACCGTTGGACTGTTCCCCAGTAGGGCCGCTTCCATTCCGTCCCCGGCATTCTCTCTCTTTGCAGGATGGCTGTCGCTCCTCCAAGTTACTGTTTTGTGGCCTTCCCCCCGCGTGCTAAGGACGGTCTGGTGGTGTTTGGGAAAAATTCAGCGCGGCCCAGGGATGAAGTACAGGAGGTTGTGTATTTCTCGTCTGCTGATCATGAACCTGAGAGCAAGGTCGAGGTAAGTCCTGTGCTACGGTCTCTCGGTCTCTCGTTAGCGCTCCTCTGCCTCTGGCTTTGCCCCGCACACTGCTTAAGGCTGCTCACCGGTCAGAACTGTGCTGTTGGTTCTTTTAATTCTGGTTCCCAAGTGGATGTGTTCACAGCCTTAGAAACGGGATCACACGGAGAATACCACGTTCGTTGCTGTGGTCCTTGTTTTGTTTTATAATCCAGTAAAATATTTACATGGTTCCAAAGTCAAATGTACAAAATAAGGTATATTCATAGAAGCCAGGTATCTGTCTTTGCTCATTTACTCTACTTCCTCCCATCTAAGGAACTACATACGGGGGCACTGTGGGGGCTCAGTTAAGCATCCCACTCTTTGATTTCTGCTCAGGTCATGATCTCATGGTTCATGGGGTAGAGTCCTATGTCGGGCTCTTGGTTGACAGCACAGAGCCTGCTTGGGATTCTCTCATTCTCCTTCCTCTCTCCCCATCCCTCACTTTTGCATGCTCTCTCTCTTGAAATAAATTTTCAAAAAATTAAAAAAAAATTTACCTGTGTATATAATAAACTACACACACACACACACACACACACACACACACACACACACACACACACACACATTTATCTCGGTTCCTTTTCTTTCTTTTTTTTTATTTTTTAAGTGTTTATTTATATTTGAGAAAGAAAGAGACAGAGCATGAGTAGGGGAGGAGCAGAGAGAGAGGGAGACACAGAATCCAAAGCAGGCTTGTCTCTGAGCTATCAGCACAGAGCCTGACATGGGGGCTAGAACCCACCAACCGCGAGATCATGACCTGAGCCGAAGTCAGACGCTCAGCTGACTGAGCCACCCAGGCACCCCTCCTTTTCTTTCTTGAATGGCCAGCGTGCCATGTACACTTTTCTCTACTTTGCTTTTTTCAACTTAACTCATGTCTTGGGGATCGCTCCATACGATAAATAGGGATAGTGTTCATTCCTCATTTAGAGTTGTGGAATGTTGGATTCTATGGATGTATCATAGTTGAATCGGTCTGCTGTTGCTGGACATTTGGGTTGTTTTCCAGTCTTTCGTTATTGCAAATGTTTTGTTGTATTTTGAAGTGAGTAATAGCCTGGTGTATCTGTCATAGTAACTGGTCTTGGTTTATGTATTTGTATCATGTTCAAAAATGAGCCATCTATTCCTATTTTGAGTGCTTAAAAATCAGTTTTTTTCAGCCTAGAATGAGATTGTTGGATCACATAGTAGGAATGTAATATTTTGGATATTATCAAATTTCCTTCTGTAGATGGTTTACTCTTACATTTCTACTGGCATTGTGACAATGCATTTCTCCATCTTCCCAGAGTGTGTTGTCAGACTTTCATGATGGCTATTTTATGTCCACTTTAGTCTGCTCTTCCACTAAATTCTTTCATTGGTGGTGTCAGCCTTTATCATTGCTTCTGCTCGGTTTTCCAGGTAATTTTGTTATCAACACCTGCAAATAGAGAGAGTTTGATTGTTCTTACATCTCTGTTTTCTTTCTTTCTTTTTTTTTTTTAATGTTTTATTTATTTTTAGGAGAGAGAGAGAGATAGACAGACAGCGTGAGCAGGGGAGGGTCAGAGAGAGAGGGACTCACAGACTGAAACAGGCTCCAGGCTCTGAGCTGGCAGTCAGCACAGAGCCCGACGCGGGGCTCGAACCCACGAACCGCGAGATCATGACCTAAACGGAAGTCGGTCGCTTAACCGACTAAACCACCCAGGCGCCCCTGTTTTCTTTCTTTTTAAAAATTTTTTTTAACGTTTTACTTATTTCTGAGAGAGAGAGAGAGAGAGGCAGTGTGAGCAGAGGAGGGTCAGAGAGAGAGGGAGATACAGAATCCGAAGCAGGCTCCAGGCTCTGAGCTAGCTGTCAGCACAGAGCCCGATGCGGGGCTCGAACCCACGAACCGTGAGATCGTGACCTGAGCCGAAGTCGGACGCTTAACCAAGTGAGCCACCCAGGCACCCCAGCATCTCTGTTTTCTTGTCTGACTGATTGGCTGGTGGCTTGGATTCAAAGTTAATATTTAGTGGAGATAGCGGGTGCCTTTGTCTTTGTTCTTGACCTGAGTGAGGCAGCCTTTAGTGCTTCTCCAGTCACTAAAATGTTGGCTTTAGGACAGAGATTTATATAATTTTATCATGTTGAAAAGTATACATCAATTTCTATTTTTCATGGTTAAAAAAACTGCTCAGGAATAGGCATTACATTTTGTTAAAGTTTTTTTTTTTTTTAGTGAAATGGAGATAATTATTTGATTTTTTTCCTTTCAATTTATGATAAATCGAACCATCTTGTGTTCATGGAATAAACTTCTTGGCTATAGTATATTTTGTGTGTGTGTGTGTGTGTGTGTGTTTTAATGGTTGTTTTTTACTTTTTTGACTGAGGGAGAGAGAGAGAGGGAGAGGAACGGAAGGAGAAAGAAAGAGAATCTTAAATAGGCTCCACGCTGAGCATGGAGCCCAGTTCAGGGCTCCATCTCACAACTCATGAGATCATGACCTGAGTCAAAATCAAGAGTCAGACGCTTAACCAACTGAGCCACCCAGGCGCCCCAAGGATGAAGAATTTAGAGAAAAAAAAACTTTGGGCAAGTACATTAATAAGCTCTTTTCATTGACACAACCTCTACTCTTTGGTGTCCTATGTTTTGGAAAATAGACTGATTTTTCTGGCAACTCTGGTAGGTTTTAAATGAGTATTCATCAATGTGTATTTTATTTTCTTATCTGACTCTTAGATAAAGATTTCAACCCTTCAAAATCCTTCAAAAACAGCTAAGCAGCCCCAAAGAGCAACAGAACTTTACAAGGAGCTGCTTATGTTGAGTGAATTTAAGAGGGGGCGGTGAAATGACCAGGCAGCATGGGGGCATGACTTGGCATGGGTTGTGTGTGGCTGGGGTCAGTGGCAGCCCGTCTCCCCCAGGATATTCACTGGGGCCGCTTGCCTCTCATGTTGCGCCACTAACTGGGTCCAAGCCTCTAAGCTTCAGTAGGACATTTCTTTAATATAGGCGGGCAGGAGCGTTAGCGTCTCTGGTGATCATGCTGGTTTTCAGACGGGTACTTGCTAATGCTTCACTGTCCATGTCATTTTGATCTGAATGTTTCCCTCTCCCTGGAACAGAGTGGACTCAACGCAGATGAAGTTTGCGGGTTTGAGTTGTTACGAGTTTGACTTATCACTGACCTTCCCTGTCTGTCTTCCCTCAATGTTTCTTATTCCCAGAGAATCATACAGACGGGAACAATACTTTGATTTTCATGTGGGCAGATTTAATTTCCCAAAGATAGCTGCCCCAGATCCCATCCTACGTGCACTTCTTACAGCATGATGAACCCTCCTCCGTGGAGAGGTGAGGTTGATTCCGCCCTCCCCTGCCATGCGTCTTGGTGAGGGCTTGTGTTTGCTCTGACCCGTGTGGCCTGGGGGAGTGATTCTCTGTGTCCTCTAGGCCTGGGCCATGAAAGGATTTGGCTCCTACATGTCTCTCTGTCTCTTGGGATCTGGCCCTAATCCAGGCACTAGTCTGGAAGGAACCCAAAACCAGCCCACATACAGAGAGCACAGGGAGGAGCCCACATGGAGAGCAACCGAAGTCCTTCAGCCAACAGCCAGTGTCAGCTGCTGGATGTGTGAGTGAATGGCCCTTTAGACAGTTCCAGGCCTCAGACACTGTGGCGTGGAGACGCCCTATCTCTGTCGTGCCCTGTCCAAACTCCTGACCCATCAAGGTCATGGGCATCATAAATGCTTGTTTGACACCAGTGCATTTTGGGATCACTTGTTAGTAGCCATAGTAACTGCAGCATCACCCAAAAGCCACTTATAAATAATGTCTGAAATAGATATTTTGGAAAAATTTGTTTTCTTTTGGGAGGGATAAGCTAAATAACTCAATATTTTCCTCTCATGGGTACAAGCAAGTTTAGAAAATAGACTAGATTTCTTTCCCTTGTTAAGTCAGTATAATATACGCTGGAGGTTATGTGATGTCCCCTTGTATAAAAGTACAGTTTGATACATACCAGAAATCGTTTCGGAGGCAGCCTGACCTCCTTTCCGAGTTGCCTACCTGGGTTTGGAGCTGCCTCTGTGCATTCCCACATCCGTATCCTGCGAGTAGTAACAACGTCACATTCGAAAACCGAATTCCTTTTCCCCGTCTTATCTGTTTCTCTTCCTCTGTCAGCACCATTGTCTGCCACAGAGTTTTATCTAGAAACCAGAGAGAAACTTTGACCCTCGTTTTCTCACGCATCCCTGGATGCACGAGGACAGCTGTCACCAAGTCCCGTGGCTTCCTCTGCTGCGTCCCCATCCCCTCTGCACGGCCCCTCGCTCATCCAGACCCACCCCCACCTCCCTGCTGCTGTCATCTGCTTCTTGGTCCCTGGCTCTCTTTTTCATAGATTCTTTAGCCTGCAGGGTCACCAGAATTTTCTTTTCAGAGCAAAACTCTGTCACTGCCTTGTTTCAAAAACGGTTGTGTTTACAGGATGAGAGCCCAGGCTGGTTTGTATGCGTTTCAGAACTCTCCCTGACTGGCACCCGGTTCACTTTCCCTTTGTCTTCTTTGCTTTGAAATTGGTAGACTTCATTTTCTTTTACTGCAGTTTTATGTCGGCGGAAACACGAGCAGAAAGTACAGAGTTCCATTACAACCCTTCGCCCTTTCACCTCCTAGTTTCCTGTATTATTAAGGTGTTGCGTCAGTGTGCTACATTTGTTATGATCCATGAGCCGATGTGGATACGTTATTCTTTTTCTTTTTTTTTTTTCATTTTTTTTTTTTCATTTATTTCTAGGAGAGAGAGAGAGAGAGAGACAGCGTGAGCAGGGGAGGGTCAGAGAGAGAGGGAGTGACAGACTCTGAAACAGCCTCCAGGCTCCGAGCTGGCAGTCATCACAGAGCCCGACGCGGGGCTCGAACCCACGAACCGCGAGATCGTGACCTAAGTGAAAGTCGGACGCTTACTGACTAAGCCACCCAGGCGCCCCTGGATACGTTATTCTTAACTGAAGTCTATCTTTTGACAAATGTATCTAATGACATGTGTCCACCATTATAGAAGGCGGAAAGTGTGGAAAATAGTATACACAGAATACTTTCTCAGCCCCAAACATCCTCTGCGCTCCGCCTATTCATTTATCTCTTCCTCACCCCTGGCAACCACTGATCTAGTCACTGTCTCTAGCTTTTGCCCTTCCCCGGAATGTCGTGTATTTGGAATCCTACACTACGTAGCCTTTCAGATTGGCTTCTTTCACTTAGTGGTACGCATTTAAGGTCATCCATGTCGTTTCCAGGCTCCATGGTGCATTTCTTCTTAGTTATGAAAAATACCCCGTTGTCTGGATGTACAGCAGTTTAGCTTCCCTCTCACCTATTGAAGGACATTTCGGCTGCGTCTGAGATTGCGCAACTATGAATAAGGCGGCTGTAAACATTTGTGTGCACGTTTTGTTTTGTTTTGCCTTTTAGCCCTGCTCCCTTCCTATGTGCAGGTTTTTGTATGGACATAAGGCTAACTTATTTGAGATACTTTTAACAAGTAAAGATGCTTTTTATTTATTTATTTATTATTTTTTTAAATTTTTAAAAATGTTTTATTTATTTCTAGGAGAGAGAGAGAGAGAGACAGCATGAGCAGGAGAGGGTCAGAGAGAGAGGGAGTCACAGACTCTGAAACAGGCTCCAGGCTCTGAGCTAGCAGTCAGCACAGAGCCCGACGCGGGGCTCAAACCCACGAACCGTGAGATCATGACCTGAGCAAAAGTCAGACGCTTAACCGACTAAGCCACCCAGGCGCCCCATAAAGATGCTTTTTAATGTAATTTTACATTGGAATAGGTAATGTATTCATGTGGTATTGAAAAGGTTTACTTTCCCTTACTGCTACTCACTCGGATTCCCATCCTGTGTAATGCTTTTTACTAATTCCTTGCACATCCTTCCAGTGTTTCATGCAAATGCAAACAAATAGAAAAATTTAGCCTTATTTTCTTATTTTTTCCATGAAAGTAGCATGTTATATATTACTCCGAAACTTGATAAAATTTTTTTATTTTTTATTTTATTTTTTTTTTAAATATTTTTATTTATTTCTAGGAGAGAGAGAGAGACACAGCATGAGCAGGGGAGGGTCAGAGAGAGAGGGAGTCACAGACTGAAACAGGCTCCAGGCTCTGAGCTGGCAGTCAGCACAGAGCCCGACGTGGGACCCGAACCCAGAACCGCGAGATCATGACCTAAGCGAAAGTCGGACGCTTAACCGACTAAGCCACCCAGGCGCCCCGATAAAATTTTTTTAATGTTCATTTATTTTTTTAAAGAAAGACAGAGTGTGAGCAGGGGGAGGGGCACAGAGAAGGGGAGACACAGAATCCAAAGCAGGCAGTCAAAGCTGTCAGCACAGAGCCCGACGCGGGGCTTGAACTCACGAACTGTGAGATCATGACCTGAGCCGAAGTCAGACACTTAACCCACTGAGCCACCCAGGGGCCCCTGAAACTTGAGTTTTCAATATAAAACTTTAAATGCACAAAAAAGATCTACATTTTTTAGTAACATTTTCTAAAGATTCTTCTACGTTTGTACACAGAGATCATCCTTATTATTACTTTTTACAGATGCATAGTCGTCCACTGTGGAGATATTCTGTAACTTTTCAGTCAGTCCTCTATTGGTCGACACTGGGCCTGTTTGCTAGTCCACAAAGTCAGTCACGAGGAACCTTGGATATAAGTCATTCTGCACAAGTGCGGATATAGTTTCTAGATACACCTCCAGGTGCAGGATCACTGGGTCATGGGGTAAAGTTGTTGTATGAACTGCCCTCCACGAGGCTTGTACAATTTCCTGCTTACTTTTCTGTCCTCATTCCTAGTCTTCCTCTCCCTGCTTGCCCCTCAGGCCCCAGCTACACCGAGCTGCTCATCATTTCTTGAACAAACTACACATTTGCATTTCTTTGTGCTCCTTCTGTTCATTCTATCCTTTGCTAAGAATGTCCTTCCTCCCCTCACCTCCCTTCTCCTTGGTAGATGCATCCTTCAAGGCCCACCTACCAACATCCCCACCTCCCTCTGGCCTGCCCTCCTGTGAGCATGTACTATGTGCGTGTTCTGCCATTATACATCAATGGAAATTTACAATTGCCTAAAACTGACCGGATGAGTCTCGCCCCAGATACAGGGGTCTCGGCTACCAGTTGTTTCTTTCCCATTTCCTGCCTTTTTGGGTCTTTGAGCTTCTTAGATGCTTAGTTTACTCATTTGCCAGAAAAAGATCATAACACCCACTGTGTTTGCCTTACAGACTTTTTTTGTAAAGCACATGGGAGCTGATATCTGAAACTACTTTATAAACTCTAAGGAAAACATTGTAAAAAGAATTTTTTTTTTTAAAGAATTGACTAGTGTTGAGAGATTCTGCGACTCCAGGTCTCAGTTCCCAAGCTATCTTTAGCATTCAGTTCTGAATCTGCTTTTCAAATTTACTCTTACCCTCCCCACCTGCCTTTCTAAAGTAAGCTCCATGCCCAACATGGAGCCCAACATGGGGCTTGAACTCAAGATCGAGACCTGAGCTGAGATCAAGAGTCGATCACCTAACTGACTGAGCCACCCAGGTGTCCCTCTCTTACCTCTTTAATTTCCTTCTGTTACTTTCCCAAGTACAGAATGATGGGCTCTTTTCCATCGGTGGGCTTATGAGACCAACAACTATCATGTAACTTTCATAAAAGCTCTCATTGGCATACAGAAATTATTTTTCTAAACTATGAAGAGTGAGAACTTTCCATAAACTCCCATCTATTTCTTAGCATTTCACGACATTTTAAACGTATGTATTCTGCAGTTTCCCTAGAAACCTCATACTTGAGTTTTGAGGCTCCAGGAATTCATTTTCTGAGAATAACTATGTGCTAAAAGTCATCCTGATTACTCATCCACTGACCCACCTACCGTTCCAGCTGGCCCATCCTTCTAGGCCGTCTTCCCTTCCAAGTTGTCCACTCACCCAGCCTTCCTCTTTCCTTCAGTCTGTCCATCAGTCTACTCATCCATCTATCATCTAATCTCCATCAAGTTTTCTTTTCTTGAGATGAAGAAAAGAAGAATAAAGAATAAGATCCTTTAACAGAGTTCCTCCATTTAAATCTTTTTTTAATATTTGTTTATTTTTGAAGGAGAGAAAGAGAGAGAGAGAGAGAGAGAGAGCATGAGTGGGGAAGGAGCAGAGAGAGAGGGAGACACAGAATCTGAAGCAGGCTCCAGCTGCCACCACAGAGCCCAACGTGGGGCTCGAACTCACGAACATTGAGATAATGACCTGAGCAGAAGTTGAATGTTTAACTGGCCAAGCCACCCAGCCCCCAGAGTTCTTCCGTTTAGAAAATTACACTGCATGTTTTTGTTTAGCTGCACAGATGGAAGAATGGAGCATTATTTTTATATTCTTTAGTTTTTCTCCTGTCGGTTCTGTTTTCATTTTTTTTTTTATTTTTGGGTTTTTGTTTTTTTTTTTAACAACTTCACTTTGGATGCAGAGTAGGAAAGGTCAAAATGTATCCATTTGTCCTCTCTGAAGATGCCCTACATACCACAGCGCATCACAGAGTGCGTCTCAACTTCTCCTCAAGCCCCGATCCTTCCTATAGATAGGAATGTTGAGGAAGCAGATGAATAATTTCCTGGATTATGATGTTCTGTGTGTGCATGGTGTGTGTGTGTGTGTGTGTGTGTGTGCACGTGCACATGCCTGTAGATGGGTAGGTATGTCTGTTTTTATATGGTTGGATTTTCTGTTTAGGAAAAAATAGATCCAACGTTAGAATGCTGTTCCAAAAACCAATGAATTTCTTTTTTTAAATGTTCATTGTATTTTTGAGAGAGAGAGAGAGAGCCAGTGCATGTGGAGGAGGGGCAGAGAGAGATGGGGACAGAGGATCTGAAATGGTCTCTGAGCTGACAGCACAGAGCCCGATATGGGGCTCCAACTCGTGAACTGTAAGATCATGACCTGAGCCGAAGTTGAACGCTTAACCGGCTGAGCCACTCAGGCACCCCATCCAAAAACCAGTGAATTTTAATTAAAATTGTCATGATTTATATTTGGTGCCCAGGGAATAATTATGTCACAGTTTGTGGAGACAGAAATCTTGATAGCCAAGTCAGATTTGACACATTGTGCCTTTTTAGAGGCACTTATTTTTATATTAATAACTCCTTTCTCCATTTCCCCCCTTCCTTTTTTTTTAAAAAATTTTTTTTTAAATGGTTTTTTTTTTATTTATTTATTTCGAGGAGAGAGAGAGACAGCATGAGAGGGGAGGGTCAGAGAGAGAGGGAGTGACAGACTCTGAAACAGGCTCCAGGCTCTGAGCTGGCAGTCAGCACAGAGCCCGACGCGGGGCTCGAACCCACGAACCGCGAGATCATGACCTGAGCGAAAGTCGGACGCTTAACCGACTAAGCCACCCGGGCGCCCCTTTTTTTTTTAATTTTTAAAAATTTATTTCTGAGAGAGAGACAGACAGACAGACAGACAGCATGAACAGGGGAGGGTCAGAGAGAGAGGGAGACACAGAATCTGAAGACAGGCTCCAGGCGCTGAGCTAGCTGTCAGCACAGAGCCCAACACGGGGCTCGGACCCACAAGCCGTGAGATCATGACCTGAGCCGAAGTCGGACGCCCAACCGACTGAGCCACCCAGGCGCCCCTTCCCCGCTTCCTTTAGTTTACATCTTCACTGTTTCCTTTTTTTTTTTTTGGAAAGTTAAGTTTAACTTATTGATATTTTCCTCTACATATAAAGTTCTGAATGGGTTCCAGACCCCTAGTGAGATTATACAACTTCCACAGTTTGGAGCAGCCTTTTGGTAGCTCACTTCCTTTTTTCTTCCCCAATGAAAATACTTGCAAGAAGAATAGAAAACTGCCCGTTAATGATAGCCGGTAACTTTGTTAGCAACATTGCCCAGATGGCAGCTCTATTTGTGGTTTATGGGATGTGTGTGTGCTTTGCAGGGGAGAGTGTCTAAATTTCATTTCCGAAGGTTCCCTCTTACAGTGGGAAAGCACAAGTTATTCTGGAATCAAGGAGCGCTGAACAAAGCTCCGTGTGGCCACTGGGCAGACTGGGTGCCAGTCATCCTATCCACTCTATGGTCCCAGGACCAAGAGCCTCTAGCCTTGGGTAGAGCCAGGCATGACCCCCTCACCTCACGGGAGCGTGGCTTAGCAGGGAACTTCCTTCCACCGGGTCCCCTCTCCCAAGCCTGTTTCCCACCCCAGGTCTTTGCATTTGCCCGTTCTCAAAGATCTTACCTCCTTAGGGAAGTATCAGGTCCGTCTTCTAAAATGTGGCTGACATCTTTTTTGTCTTTATTTAGAGTCCTAGGACCCATAGGGGCACGTTTTCAAAAACCAGTAGCCGGCAAACCACTGGGTTAATGAAGACACAAACAAACCCCTAAAACCTCAGTAATCATGAGCCATGCTGCTTTAGAGTTGCATATTTTCTAAAACTAAAAATATTCCTCCAAAGCATCCCATTTTCCCTGCTTTTTATTTCCCCCTCCCCCCTCCCTGGCAAGTCCGGCTGAGTCATCAGCTCCTTGCAGAGTGCTTTTCACTGGTGGTGCCAGGGCTGTGTTCGCCATCTGAGTACAGTAGGAAAGCACAATGGTTGCATTTCATTAATTGAAACGTCTATTGTGTGAGTGTATCTCTTCCCCTTTCACTGGGTGATATCCAGGAAGAGTGTGCGTTGGAATGTGCAAGGGGTAGGCCCCAGTGTGAGCTGATTTTGCTTTTTCGGTTTTGACACAATCACAGAAAATAATAAAGGGCTTGCTCTGCAGAAGAATTGTTTTGTGTCACCATCTCCAGGGCTTTGTCGAGCAAGGCTCATCTCTTTTATCCTCCAACCTGGCACGTGTCCCCCGGAGCCACCTGAAAGGGGCGCCTGCGTGGCCCAGTCGGTTGAGCGTCCGACTTCAGCTCAGGTCATGATCTCACGGTTCGTGGGTTCAGCCCCACGATAGCTAGCTCAGAGCCTGGAGCAAGGTTTCAGATTTTGTGTCTCCCTCTCTCTCTGACCCTCCCCTGCTCACACTCGCTCTCTCTCTCTCTCTCACACAAATAAATTTTAAAAAACATTAAAAAATTAAAAAAAAAAAGAGTGACAGGTTCAGTGCAGGCAGTACCTTTAAAACCTCAGTGATTAGCAGTAGGCAGGGCTGACATTTACAAGTGTGCCTCACCGTGCTCCCTGCTCCTACATTCTTATATTGTTATGCAGCCTTGGCCTCCAGAAGTCACACCAGCTGACAGATTTGTTTTATTAAAGGCTGGTTGGGAGTGGCCCTGGGGCAGCAAGACAGTTTGCTCATCTGTCTCTGCAGACCTCTTACGCGGCTTAATCACCAAAGCCGAGGCCAGAACCATCCCCGTAAAGATTGATCTTTTTGAGTGGTGAATGTGTCCTTTTCCCTTTTTGTTTTCCATTAGAAATCTGGCAAGGGATTTTGACTTGAGGAACTAAATTGCTTTTGTCAGGCTGAAAGAACATGTCAGGTGCTGTTTGGATTTTTTTTCCCTTGATGAGGCCTTCTCTGCTGCCTGGAATCCCATCCCACGTATCGTCTGCCTCCTCATTAATGATGTGGCAATTGTGAAGGTCGGTGAATTGTATTAAAAAAAAAAATGACGGGGGCACCTGGGTGGCTCAGTCGGTTAAGCGTCTGACTTTTGGTGTTGGCTCAGGTCATGAAGTCACAGTTTGTGAGTTCAAGCCCCATGTCGGGCTCTGTGCTGACAGTGCCGAGCCTGCTTGGAATTCTCTCTCTCCCCCTCTCTCTCTGCCCCCCTCCCGTGCTCTCCCTCTCTCTCAAAATAAATAAATACACTTGAAAAAAAGAAAGAAAGAAAGAAAGAACTGCCTGCAGAGTTCATGTTCTAATGGCTGACTTTACAAAGTTTAGCTAATTACATCTTGTGTAAACGTTCCCTATTTGTGAGGTTTGCTCCCCGATGAGGATTTTAGATAAGCGATCTATATGAGACAAGTGTGAGCATCCTCTTTGATCTGGGTGTGATCAGTCAGGGATCACAATGGAGTGATGTGTGAATTACAGCCACAGAAGGGCCCTTGTTAGGCCCAGGCTGCTGCAGTCCATGAGGGAGGTGCCCTAAGGGTGTGCGTGTTACAGGCTCCCTAGGGCTTTGGGTGCACACCCCCTCCCCCATCTCCTCATCTCCATACCCCCCTGCTCTGGCATATGAAGGGGATCTGGTGCATTGGCTTTCCGCCCGGCGCTTAGGAGGGGCCGATTTGGCCCATCTGGCCACTTGGGCATCTCTTTTCTTCCTCCTCCTTCTGAGTTTGGCTAAAAAGTGTCAAGTTGGCTGCAAATATTTTGAACTCCCACGAAGACCATATGGTCTTTTGGATTCAGTTTTCAACATTTTTATCAGTCAATACTTACTGAGCCCTTGCGGTGCTGTTACTCAGTGCCTTGTCAATAGCTTCTGTGAGTGGCACAGAGCGGGGGTGGGGGGTGGGGAGTGATGTTCCTGGATCCGTGTCTCTGTCTCTTCTCTGGCTCTTAACCTCTGTCAGGAGCACCTTGATGTCTGGCCCATTTTTTCAAGATCAACTCAAATGTCGCCCATTTGATAAAGCCTCTGACCACTTAGATAATTTCCTCCTTTCTTTTGAACCTGCATTATGTCCCTCTGTTCTTTGTTATTTACGCCTTCATTCATTCCTTCCCTTCCTCCCTGGAAAAAAGATCTCTTGATGCCTAGTGTATAGCAGATTTAGGATTTATCACTGAGCTAAACTACAAATACTCTCCTTGCTCCTCTGGAGCTTACCTTGTGGCTGGGGGAAATAATATACATAAAGAGTATACACAGTACATAAGTCAATTATACAGTATTTTGGAAGGGGATAAATGGAACGGAATGTGAAAGAAAAAAGCAGGCATGGATTACTCAGATGTACAAGGTTGAGGTGGGGGAAAGATGGATTACATATAAACCTGACAGGCCTCAGGGACACCTGCTGAGGGTGGCCTGGTGGTCATGGTCATTTGGATGTGTGCCTTCTTCTTTCCCAGCAGAAAGGACAGGGATTGGGCATCCTTCCTGATTTATCTACAAACAGCACTTGCCACAAAATGCCTTGTGTGTGGCTGGTGGCTCTGTAAATAATTGGTGGAATGGACACGAATGTGTAAAAACGAATTTGAGAACAGGTAAATAAGCCCCTTCTTATTTTTGCTCTCTTCCTGCCCTTAAAAATAACTTTCTGATACATCTGTGCTGAAGAATCTTAAATTCCTTCCCTGTTTATTCATTCTTCTCAAGACAGAATTTGTCACTGGCGCTCAGTGTACAAGGGGGTTTTGGAAAATGTTGGTCAGTGCCTGAACTGCTTTTTACACGAAAGAACACAATTTTAAGATATAAACTGCAAGTACATTTAGAAGAGCACCGAGGATCATAGTTTGTTCACGGTGCTGGCTACGTGTTTGCTCTTAAAGAATCATTCTTCAAAGCAAACAACTTTCGGGGACTGGGGAAAACATTTCAAGAGCGCATTTTGTTATCAATTAAAACTCAAGATCCTCTTGACAACTTCTGGATTTAATTAGCTGTGAGTTTTACCACTTTTTATCAAGTGAAATAACCTCATCTCAGTGCAAAGCAACACCTTCCATGGATGATGAAGATACATGTGTCCCCTGATCAACGACTACGCGTGCTACCCGTGTTCCAGCTCTTACCCGAGGCCGAGACATTAGGGAAAATTAGTGTGGAATAACTTCCTGGGTGCGTTCAGTCGATACAATTGGGTCTCGAGTCAGCAAAGGATCCGAGGCCATAGTTGAGCCGATGCTTTCAGGGCCCAGTTGAAAATGTAAGTGGTAGATGTAGCTGATGAAATTCTCCCCTGAGAGCTAAAGAGCACTGTGCAATTTCGGGCGCTGGGTTTCACGCTGCAGCCACCACACAGTGCGTGTCCTAGGCTGATAGAATGGCAGAGTCAGCAGGCCCCTTATGGGCAACCCAGGGTAGTGCTCTTCGCATTTCTCCAAGGGAGCTGTCTGTCCCGTGGGCCCAGCGTGGGGAGGGAAGGGGTAGAAGGAGCAGGCCGGGCCCACCGCCCGTCTTCCATTCACCTCAACACGCTATGACCACTTTTACTCTCTTCCTGCTTCTGTGTAAGAGTTTGTGTGAAGGCAGGGTGCCGAGGCTAAAAATATTTCAAAAAAAAAATCACTTGATCTCAATCCACTCGCTTATTTTCCAGGTAAAGACACAGCAGCCTTGGGGCGCCTGGGTGGCCCAGTTGGTTGGGCGTCTGACTTTGCTTGAGTCATGATCTCATGGTTCGCAAGTTCAAGCCCCGCGTCGGGTTCTGTGCCGACAACTCAGAGCCTGGAGCCTGCTTCGGATTCTGTGTCTCCCTCACTCTCTGCCCCTCCCCTGCTCATGCTCTGTGCCTTTCTGTCTCAAAAATAAACAAACACTAAAAAAAAGTTGAAAAAAAAAAAGACACAGCAGCCTGGAGAAGGTAAGATGTACAACACGAACTGGTGTGAGAGCACTAAACATGCCCTTCTGGGACCGTCTTCCCGCGTCTACTGCATAGGCTTAGTGTGAGAATCGGATGGGACAGACAGGGAGGCACAGCATCTGAGAGAGCATTTAATGAATTAGTTAAATGTAAAGGATTATCATCACACTCCCTTTTCTACCACTAGAGCAACTGTGAAGGTTATCCGACTAGTTCCAGGGAGCCCTAGGGATCATTGCCAAGAGCACAGGGAGCACCCCCTTCTTCAGGCAATACATTTTCCTTTAACCTGCTTTCTATGTTAGGGCTCCGAGTAACGTTTCTTCTATAATAAGTTTCAATAACTTTTTTTTAAATATTTTTTTTTATTTATTTCAGAGAGAGAAAGAGAGGGAGAGAGAGACAGCGTGAGCAGGGGAGAGTCAGAGAGAGGGAGATACAGAATCTGAAACAGGCTCCAGGCTCTGAGCTGGCTGTCAGCAGAGAGCCCGATGCATGGCTCGAACCCACGAACTGTGAGATCATGACCTGAGCCGAAGTCAGACGCTTAACCAACTGAGCCACCCAAGCGCCCCTAAGTTTCAATAACTTTAAAAGAATTTGAAAACCACTGATCTAGAAGGAATTTTGCATATGAGAATAAATGGCTGTGTTTGTTTGAAGTGCTTGTGCCTGCTGAAATGACCAGGTAGCATATTCAGGCAGAGATGGGCCACATACCTGCTTCATGAAGATGATTGCCATATATGTGAGCACTGTGAGTACATTGCACTTGAACCACGGGGCACCTCAGTGGCTCAGTCGGTTAAGCTCAGGTCATGATCTTGCGGTCTGTGGGTTCGAGACCTGCGTCGATCTCTGTGCTGACAGCTCAGAGCCTGGAGCTTGCTTTGTGTTCTGTGTCTCCCTCTTTCTCTGCTCCTCCTCTACGCATGTTCTCTCCCTCTCTCTCTCCCTCTCTCTCTCTCTCTCTCCCCCTCCCTCAAAAATAAATATTAAATTGGGCTTGAACCAGAGACTGAAACCTGATTGGCAAAACTGAAACGCACCAGAGACCTCTGAGCTGCATTGAGACTTTGGGAATCTTTGAAGTCTGCTGTTCCCAAGGCCTTTCATTTCCTGGCTCTGTTTGTAACTGATGTAGTGGTTCAATTTAAGTACCAAGGTGGAAACTAAGTGGTTCCTGACAGGTGATGGTCCTTTGTTTCCTGTCTTTGTTTTCCAGTGCACTTATATTTCAATCGACCAAGTCCCCAGGACCCATGCCATTGTGATAAGCAGACCTGCCTGGCTTTGGGGGGCAGAAATGGGAGCCAATGAGCATGGCGTGTGCATAGCCAATGAAGCCATCAATGCCAGAGAACCGGCCGCTGAGACCGAAGCCTTACTGGGGATGGATCTGGTCAGGTACTGACTGCAGTCATTCTTTGAAACAACTGCTCAGAATAGGTGGGGGACTGGGAACGGGATTGATTTCCCTCCAAACCTCATAGTTTGTAACACAGCCCTCCCAAAGTAGACGTGTGTCTTTTTGATAAGTTTGAGGTGATAGGAAAAAAGAGTAGATTACGGTGGAATATCGTTAAGCAATAAAAAAGACCAAGTGCTTACATGTGCCTCAACATGGTGGGTTTTGAAAACATCATACTAAGTGAATGAAGCCAAACACCAATGGTCACATATTGCATGATTGTATTTACATGAAACATCCAGAAGAGGCAGATCCATAGAAGCAGAAAGTAGATTAGTGATTGTCTGGGGCTGGGGTGGGAAAATGGGGAGTGATTCCTTATGGATATGCGGCTTCTTTTTGGTGTGTTGAAAAATGTCCCACTTAGGGGTACCTGGGTGGCTCAGTAGGTTAAGCATCCAACTTAGGCTCAGGTCATGATCTCACGGTCCATGAGTTCAAGCCCTGCATCGGGCTCTGTGCTAACAGCCAGCTCAGAGCCTGGAGCCTGCTTCAGATTCTGTGTCTCCCTCTCTTTGCCCCTCTCCTACTCATGCTCTGTCTCTTTCTGTCTCTCAAAAATAAATAAATGTTAAAAAAAAGAAAAAGAAAAAGTCCCAATTAGATCGTAGTGGTAGTTGTGTGAATATATTAAAACTCACTGAATGGTATATTTTAAGTGGGAGGTTTATGGTTTGAAATCTATCTAAAATATATGAAAGAGGGAAGGTTACATATCAAATACATAACATATCAAGGAAAAAAGAAGAGAAGTATGTCCCTCCTGTGGCTTCTTCATCTCCGTGGTCCTCTTCCCTTTCCCTGCTCTGCCAGCCACTACCTAGTAGGAGGCAGCAGGCCTGTCGTGGGCTTAGTGGGATGGGGGCCTCCGCTCGGTCACTCCCGTGTCTCGAGCACCGGGACTTGCGTGCCTGGCCTGCGGTGGCTGATCAATGACTGAGTTTGGAAGGAACCACCAAAGGAGAGGGTGGGTGGGACTGAAATGACATTCTGAACCGGCTCTCTCTTTTCTGAGATAGTGAATTGCAACAGAATCATGACTGAGTTGAAAGAATATTGGGGCTGGGAGCCAGGGGCCTTGGTTTTCAGTGTGAGTACACCGAGTTACAGTACCTCTCTGGGCCACAGTCTCTGCATTTCTTCGAGGGGAGCCCTTAGATCGGATGACCTCTAAAGGGCCTCCTAGAGCTGACATCTCATACCAGGCAATGAGGGGAGGCCTTGCGGGGAGAAAGTGTACATTTACACAAAGGCCTCTGTGGTCCGTAGCTTCTGCCAACCGACGGAAAGTCTGTTACCTTCCAGGAATGGGCACTGTGGGCCTAACATACTTGTGTGAGAGTCACGGGCTGCAAATAGGGATTCTAACAAGGATTTTTCATAAAACAAGAGTTTGAACGCGGGGGTGTCTAACTCCAAGATCCAGAAAATTCTGGACCGAGCTCATACGGTCAAAGGATTTGAACTGCACTGCAGGTAGAGGTCAGAGTGAGACTCTAACCTTGGCTCAGGTAATTCCATCCCCTTTCCTGCCCTGGCCGTGCCCCTAGTGCGGCGAGGCAGCCAAAGGGAAAGTAGCCATGGGACCAGAAAGATGCTGTGCTTGTTTTGAGTCACGTGAATTTGCCCCATTTGTGGGGCCAGACCACTGTGAAAGGCTTCAGAACAGGTCTCCTGATCTCGGTAACTTGTGGCCCTAGACCACCGTAGCCCGGGCGCACCTGCCCCCTCGGTCTGCCGCTGTTTGCATCCTGGTAGAGTGGTCAGGCTGTCCTGTCCTCGGCCCGTGGCACGGCAGCTAAGAGGGAGTGGCCATGTGTATCGTTTTCCGTGGTCCTGGCTCAGAGGGTAGGAAGGTCTGATCAGAGTTGTGTCTGTGGATGAGTGCTGAGGTCCCGCTGCAGACGCCGTACACAGAGGGCACTGAAGTCCCACGCGGGAGCGCAAGGGCGTGTACTGGGCATCTCAGTGTGGAGCGCAGCAGGCAGGATGGCAGGAGAGTGAGCTAGAGACTGCGAAGGAGAAGTCACAGCTCGTGAAGGTGGTGTGCCCCCAGCTAGGTATTCACAGGCTGCTAGCCCGTGCTTGCGTCGGCAGATTGGAGCCCCGCGGAGACCCTGGGACAGGCTTCTCCCTGGAATGTGTGCACGAGGCGATGTGACCAGAGGCTGCCAGGCGCCTGTGGAAGGGAGAAGGGGACCCTCCTTGGGATACAGCTCGAGCAGACCTAGAGAGGTGCACACGGCATGCTTGTTTGCTCTGGATCCTCAAGATCAGATGAGAGCTTGCTCCTGCCAGTCCTCTTTGGAGAAGATGACACTGACTGACAGGAAAGTCTACTTAACCCAACTTTCTACCGAGTTTATTTTGTATCACTCTGCTAGGGTCTTAGGGTTCAGCTTTGCAAATCAGTGCCTTGGTGAATAAGCGAAAACTGAGAAATGCCCAATAAATTGATATGTAATTATCAGACTGCAAAAATAAGCCTGTGACAAGAGTAGTAAGTCTGTAGGGGCACCTGGATGGCTCAGACAGTGAGGCGACCAGCTCTTAACTTTGGTTCAGGACATGATGTCGGGATTTCGCGAGTTCGAGGCTCTTCGCCGAAAGCCTGGTTTCTCCCTGTTTCTTTGGCCCTCCCCTGTTTGCGCTCTCTCTGCCTCTCTCAAAATAAATACATAAACTTAGAAGAGAGAGAGTAAGTCTGTAGCATTATCTTTTCTTCTCCCTGGCTGTACAGTGAAGGTTCCTTCAGAAAGAGTCAAGCTGGGTAAATTATAGAGATAGATGACTGCTCTCCTACTGAAAATTCGTGTGGAACTGGCTTATGCTACCATCTTAGCCGGCCCCGTGGTCTCTGTTCTGAGGCTCTTGTGTTCCTGCCGCCAGAATGATAATTCGAGGCAAGCGATGAATTGGTACATTTATTGAGTCCATAGCAAGTGCCATCCTCTTTCAAATCAGCCTGCGAGGGATGTAGTACCATTTTGACTTTACAAAGGAGAAAATCACGGTTCAGAGAGGTCATGTTACTGAAGGTCATACTGCCAGTAGGTGGCACACATGGAATTGGGAGCCAGGTCCCTTGATCTCGGAGCCATTGTTTTTCTGCCACAGCATGCTGCCTCTCACACCCACTGACCACCTCCTTGGTCCTGGGCATTTGTGCTTATATTTTCACAGTCATCTCATAAACCTGTCCTCATAGCAGCCCCGTGATTAGGTACCTGTTTTACAGGTGATACAAAACTGAGTTCAAACATGCTATGCAACTTGCCCAAGGTCACACAGAGGGCCAAATCTGCACCCTCGGTAGGGGGCCAGCAAATTGGAAGGGCTGGGAGCAGATTGCTATTTCATTTCAGAAGAAAGAGGTACTTTTTGATAAGCGACGCTCTAAGTCACACCAGTAGAGGCGGGCTGATAGGTAGGAGGAGAGATACATAGAAGAGGATGGAGCACGTCCTACCCAGGCACCAGTTCCCAGGGAGATGTGGGAGTACATTATACGTACCGAGGACAAGGGCTAGCTATGGAACCTTTTATTTCCGACTGAAATGCCCGGGTAGAGTGACAGAGGTCAAGGCTGCACTGGGCAGAGATTTCCTTTTCTGCGGAGGCAGGAGGGAGAATAAGCCACAGAAAAGGGGTCCTGACAAGGCTCGGGCTGAGCTGGCTGGCTCCCTGGGAGTCAGAGTTAGAAAACAGAGAGATGGCTGAGTTGGCTTTCACGAGGCAGAAGCCACTGGGTTCCTGAGTCTTCTGTCTGTGTAGGAAGGGGGTTGCCCAAAGACAGAAAACACCCCCGTGATTCTGAACCGAGCACGCGAGAGATGTATTCCGAGCTCAAGTGCCGTGAATCTGTTTATCGGCCTGCGTATTCCTGTATTTACATGTGTCGTCATGCTACGCAATGCAGCTCCGTCCCAGGCATCGGTTACTGTGGTGAAAACCACCGGGTACGCGATGACTCAGGTAGATTTCCGACTTCCTTACTTCAGGCTTGGTTTGGAAAGAGGCACAACGGCCAAAGAAGCCCTGGACGTCATCGTTGCCTTGTTGGAGGAACACGGACAGGGTGGGAATTACTATGAGGATGCACACGCCTGCCACAGCTTCCAGAGCGCGTATCTGATCGTGGACTGCGCGGAGGCCTGGGTGCTGGAGACCGTGGGGAAGTACTGGGCCGCCGAGCAGATCACAGGTGAGCGGTGTGGCCGGGGCGGGGCCTCAAGCACAGCAGGGGCTGAAGGGGGTGCTGCCTGGACGCGCAGGCGTCACCCGGCTGGCACAGACCGTCTCTGGGCCAGATCCCCGCTTCTGGGCTCCGCTTCTAGAGAGGAACCTGGGCTGCGGGGATGGCAGCCCTTGAGAAACACGCTCCTGACATTTCTTATTTTCCTCTTGCTTTCTGGGCAGGACCCAGTTGTGGCTCCTGGCAGTTTTGTGATCCAAATGGTTAGATCTGTGATGTGGCCAAGGCTGTGGCAATTATCCCATTTGAGGAATTGAATGAACCCCCTCCACAGGGGGCTACCCCTCATCACCCCCAGCCCTGTAGCTCCTCATACTTGGAATGTCCCTCTAAAAGAGGACTTTGGATCTGTGTGAGGACCATGGACTACCTCTGGGCTGACAAGCTCATTTCTCCATGAGACTGTTTTTAGAAGAGCAGAGGACTAGGGAATCCACCCGGAAGGATTTCGCGCCCACACAGTTGTTGCTCTGTGCTCCCTGCAGCATTTCGTTCTGAGACAGCTCCGAGGAAGGAGATGGTAGAAGGGGGCTGTGGTTGTCCCGTCTCCTCACTTAGCACCCTCATACTGCAGACGGGTGAGGTCCCAGAATGGGATCAAGGGTTTCCAAGAGAACGAAGGAATTCTAGGAGAGAAATGGCCCATGGATGTTCCTCAGGACTGGATGACGTGTACATAGACTGTGTGCCGCCGTTTCTCCCCTCCCGTGCTCACGGCAGACATGCCTAGTGGATCGCCACACTCTTTTCGTGTTGAGCCTAAACTTGGCCTTAACTGAATTTGTCAGGAATTTTCTTCCAGTGCCTCAGACTTGATGATAGGGATGAAACCTGTTTTCATACCTGCTTTAGGGTTGATTAGAACCAAAGCTGACCTGAGTTAGAAGCAGAGGATCTGCTGCAATAGTTGGAAATCAAGCCTATGGTTTTCTGTGGCCTAAGCCAGTGCAGTCATGCACTGTGGACAATGGGTGTGTTATGTGCTCAACGTGGCTGGCTTGTGGCGCTTGCCTGGAGGAGGGCGGCTTCTTCGCATCCTCACAAGGGCCCCGGGTGGGCTAGTGGCACCCTTGCAACAATCTTAGAGAGTTTCTCCACCCCCACATGCTCAGAATGTAACCACTGGTCCTTGCGCCCCACTGCTGTGGCATTAGGCAGCCAGTGCGGCTGCTGGATCACCGAGCCTGCTACAGTGCACAAACTTTAAACTTTTTTTAATCAAAAAAGTCCTCTTAAGACAAAGCCTTACTATCCAGTGTTTCCATCGTGAAAGTGGTTCATGCTGAAAAAGCAGTCATATATTGCTTTTAAATAGAGCTTAAAACTTTTTGATCTATACTTGCATTTCAAAGCCTAGTTTCTCTTCAAGATACAGCTTAAAAACTCCAGCTCCTCAAAATGCATGTTGTCTTTCACCAAACATTGAAATAAAATCTCAGCCATTCCTTGGACTCATTGATCTCCTGTCCTCTGGTCCCAGCAGCAGTGGTATTGCAATAGGACTTCATGAAACTGGGTCCCGAATGCCAACATTCTAGGAAGCAAACATCTATTGTTTTTAATGTTTATTTGTTTATTTTTGAAGGAGAGAGAGGGACAGAGAGTATGAATGGGGAAGGGGTGGAGAGAGGGAGAGAGAGAATCCCAAGCGGCCTCCACACAGTCAGCACAGAGCCTGACACGGGACTTGATCATGAAACAGGAGATCATGGCCTGAGCCGAAATCAAGAGCTGGACGTTTAACCTACTGAGCCACCTGCGTGCCCTGAAAGCAAACATACATTATAAATCAGCCCTATCTGTGGTGGTGTTCACAAGGTTGTTTTTTTGTTTGTTTGTTTGTTTGTTTGTTTTTTAATAGCTTGGTATGAAGAATGCCAAAATCTCTTACTTAGGCCAAAGCTCCTTTTTATTTTTAAAATTTTTAAGTAGTTTTATTTTTGTCCTCTGAAAAGATGAATGACAGAAGGCCAACGCCCATCAGCTAGTGATACTTATTTTGGAAGAACAAATCAGCGGAGCAGAACATCCTGGAAGAACTCAATCCAGCACTGACCTTGTCTCCAAGAACTGGGTTTTAGGCCATCATGGCTTTATTGCAGCTTGTGGTTTGATCTCTCTGTTTATTTCATTCTCCAAGAATTTGGAAGATCAACATGCTCTCTGGAAGCAGCAAGTATGGATGGCCTTTTTGAGCTACAGCTTATAGAACATATCTTCTTAGTATCCTAGACAGCATCTTGGAGAATCAAGGCCAAGCTGTCCCCAGCGTATTTGCAGCTGAGACTTCGGAAGAAGCCATAGCAAGCCTGTCAGCAGAGGGGAATTTCTGGGCAAACCCTCATTCATTAAGCTGGAGTGTCCTCAGAGTGTTCCTGATTCTTGACTCTTTTAACTGCACTTACATTTTTATGAGAAAAAAAAAAATTCCCACAGAATGTCCACAGTCATATACATATACACACATGTATACACACACAGTCATACCAATATACTCAGAGATATACATTCACAGGTACATTCCATTATTTTAAAACAGTTCATTATCAGTGCCACTGGGTTTTTCTAAATGTTGGGACCTGAAAAAAAAAAAAAAACAGCTGAATGAAAAAGTCCCGTATTTGTATTTTCCAAAAATGATGTATTTGGGCAGAGGGTGGTGGCGTAAAATGTCCCTTCAAGTAGAGGAAAACTAAATGGGGGAGGAAACAGTGCTATAGTTGTGATGTTCCTAAGTCTTGTAAGTAGTGTCGTGTCTCCTTCAAGAAACCTTTCATTTTTTTCTATAATTAGTAGAAGCTTGGGGTTTATTTAGCCATAATGAGGGCTTTGCATGTTTTCTTTTGAATGTGAATTTTAGATCAAGTGACCATTGCTCATTTAAAATGTGGTAGTGCCTGGTCAGGACTGGTCAGACCTTCTGGGAGGTCTTCTTAGAAGAGGACCAAGGACTGTGTTTCTCTCTTCAAAAATACAGTTGATTTCCTCTCTGTGAAGTTGAATTGCAGAGACGGGACTCACTGTAAATTTCCATTTCTTGATTCAGTCTAAGTATATTTCCAACTAACTGGGCTTTGTACTCTCCACAGAGGGAGTGAAGTGTATTTGCAATCAGCTTTCACTCACCACTAAGATTGACGCGGAGCATCCCGAACTCAGGAGTTATGCTCAGAGTCAAGGCTGGTGGACGGGAGAGGACGAGTTCAATTTTTCTGAAGTTTTTTCGCCAGCTGATGACCACCTAGACTGCTGTGCAGGCAAAGACAGCTTAGAAAAGAAAGAAGGTGAGTTAGTATATCCCTTATGATTCTCTCTCTCATATCTGTTGTCTTGCAGCTATTTCAGAGAACTTGTCTGAACTTCGGAGGGTGAGCAAAGAGGAGATGAGGATAGACCTGGTACATAGAGACCAACTTGCGTTGATGCCCCTGATATGCAGGCAGGATGACATGTATCTGTTGTTACAAGATGCTTCCTCGTCCATGAGGGTTTTTCCTCCTCTTGATGTTATTTCTCTTTTAAATGATGTCATTGTACTCGTCTTTGTGATACCTTCCTTCTACCTCCACGTTTGTGTATTTATTTTTTTATTTTTTTATTTATTTTTATTTTTTTATTTATTTTTTAAATGTTTTATTTATTTCTAGGAGAGAGAGAGAGAGAGAGAGACAGCATGAGCAGGGGAGGGTCAGAGAGAAAGGGAGTCACAGCTGAAACAGGCTCCAGGCTCTGAGCTGGCAGTCAGCACAGAGCCTGACGCGGGGCATGAACCCACGAACCGCGAGATCATGACCTGAGCGAAAGTCGGACGCTTAACCAACTAAGCCACCCGGGCGCCCCTGTGTATTTATTTTTTTTTAATGTAAAACATTTTTTTTAACATTTATTTATCAGTGAGAGACAAAGAGAGACAGAGCATGATCATGGGAGGGGCAGAGATGGGGAGACACAGAATCCGAAGTAGGCTCCAGGCTCTGAGCTGCCAGCACAGAGCCCGACACGGGGCTTGAGCCCACAAACTGTGAGATCATGACCTGAGCCAAAGTCAGATGCTCAACTGACTGGGCCACCCACACACCCCAACATTTGTGTATTTCACTTATTGTCTTGTCTTCCTATATTTTCCTTTCTCAGTAGCCTGCTGAGCCTGGAGGGCAGGGTGCTATCTCTCACTCAGATTGGGATTCCCTCATGGTGTCTATTATAGTCTTTTGCTCTGCGAACATTTGTTGAGTTGGAACTATTGTCCTGAATTCTTTTCCTAAACCCTCTGTCTTGCACCCAGTGATTGACTTAATCAGATCCCATATTTAGGTAAATGTGGTGACTGGGTAGCTTATTACTTTTGTGCCTGAGTGGACACCCTTCCAAGTAAACCACTGAGGCCCCATTTTATAGTTGCCAATGATACACACATTTTGTAAGTTAAACCTGTGATCATTTAGTACAGGGGTTGGCAGACTAGGACCTGTCGGCAGCCCCCTCTTTGGTGAATAAAACTTTATTGGAACACAGCCAGGTGCATTTATCTAGGTAGTGGCTATGACTGCCTCCATGTCCCACTGGCACGGTTGCACAGTTGCAATAGGTAAGTTACAGCAGAGATGGTGTGGCCCATAAGCCTGAAATAGTTACTGTCTGGTTCTTTACGAGAAAGTTGGGATGGCAAGTGCAAAGTTCAGACTGTGGAAAACTCTACAGGAGAAATGACCATCAAATAAAACGCAAGGGGATACAGTGAGAGGCAGGGATTAAAAGAGATTTCAGACATGAGCAACCTTTTGGGTCCCAACTTAAATCAATAAACTCATTTGTAAGACAGTGGAGACTTTTGGACACTGGGTACTTGAAGAGATCAAGGCTTATGAATCCTTTTAGGTATGACACATGACAAATAGAAATTTACAAAGTGGATGAGAGTTGTGTTAGTGAAGTTTAAGACACCTTGTCTTTCTGTGATGCTTTGATTCCATCGATGTGAACATAGACCGAGAGAATAGTGTTCTAATGAATTATGATCAGAGGAGAAAATGTAAAGCTGGGGTCGTTGATAGTCAAGGAATTGTTTACACATGTAACTGAAGTCAGAGTCGGTAGTCATAATGACCCTGAATGTTTTAAATATTTCTCTGTGTGGCTCTCTCCCACTTCAGAGAGGTCATTCTCCAAATATATATGTATATTTTACAGTTTATTTATCTTTTGAGACAGAGACAGAGTACAAGTGGGGGAGGGACAGAGAAAGAGGGAGACACAGAATCTGAAGCAGGCTCCAGGCTCTGAGCTGTCAGCACAGAGCCCAACGCAGGGCTTGAACCCACCAACCATGAGATCACGACCTGAGCAAAAGTCAGATGCTTTAGCCGACTGAGCCACCCAGGCACCCTATTCCCCAAATACAGTATTGACTGTAACCAAGTGTGTATGAGAGAGCTTGCTTAGTGGATTGTGAATAGATTGCACATACTTTCCTATGGATATCGCTAAATTGCCTACTATACTAGTTGAGAAATTGCTAAGTGCTACAACAAGGAGACCACAAAATAATATGATTTTAAGAAAATGGAAGCTTACTGAGTGTTATGTGGAAACTAATTTGACAATAAACTATTTGGAAAGAAAGAAAGAAAGAGAGAGAGAGAGAAAGAAAGAAAGAAAAGAAAGAAAGAAAGAAAGAGAGAGAGAGAGAGAAAAGAAAGAGAAAGAAAGAAAGAAAGAAAGAAGGAAGGAAGGAAGGAAGGAAGGAAGGAAGGAAGGAAGAAAGAGAGAAAGAAAGAGAGAGAGAAAGAGAGAAAGAAAGAAAGAAAGAAAGAAAGAAAGAAAGAAAGAAAGAAAGAAAGAAAGAAAATGGAAGCTTATTTTTCTCCCATGTTATAGTCTAGATGTATGTGGCCAGTCCAGGGCTGGCGGGTTAGTCTGCACCAGAGGACAGCCGTACTCAACATTTGACTTGCACCTGTGGGTCCACCTGTGGGCATGTCCTAGCAGCAGAAAGAGGGGGAAACAGGGGCTCCTGGGTGGCTCAGTCTGTTAAGTGTCCGATTTCTGCTCAGGTCATGATCTCCCAGTCTATGGGTTCGAGCCCCACGTCGGGCTCTGTGCTGGCAGCTCAGTGCCTGGAGCCTGTTTCAGATTCTGTGTCTCGCTCTCTCTCTGACCCTCCCCTGCTCATGCTGTCTCTCTCTCAGAAATAAATAAAACATTAAAAAGATTTTTTTAAAAAAGAAAGAGGGGGAAACAAAGTGAAAGGCAAACCATCCTTTTTATGGATGAGAGAAGAGTTTGTACATAACATTCTGTCTCCCACTGGTCAGGATTTATCATGTGACCACACCTAGCCACAGGGGAAGCTGGGAAGTATAGTCTGTAGCAGTTACAATCCAGGGTTCTGTTGCTGAAAAGGAAAAGGAATGAATGGATTTTGGTTAACAACCTGCTACTGTTATAGCTTCTTTCTCTCTCTTTTTCCTTTACAGAAAGCATCACTGTGCAGACCATGATTGACATCTTACGGGACAAAGCCGGTGGAGTCTGTATAGACTCCGAGTCCTTCCTTACCACCGCCAGCGTCGTGTCTGTTCTGCCTCAGAACAGAAGCTCGCCGTGCATTCACTACTTCACTGGCACCCCGGATCCTTCCAGGTTTGTCTGTGACCCAGTCATGCTGGCAGAACATGTGTGTGCTCCTCGACAGCTCATCCAGTGGGCACACACCGTGTCCCTGTTCTTCTCTTTCTATAGCCGAGGCAAGTTCGTGGCCAGTGTAGCACAAAGAGCTTTGATGAAGGGAAATTCTTGGCTCTAGGCACATCACGGAATCAAATTTAATTACGACATCCGTGGAATCAAATTGTTTTAAATTCAACAAATATTTATTGAGTTGATATCGTGGGCTGGGTGTGGTGCTATACATATGAGGAGGCAAACATATGTAACACACAGTGAGACAGATGCAGGAATGCCCAAGATTGATCAAAACAATCAGTTCCGATAAGTTCGAGGACAGAACAGCTCGGAGGTAATGCCGATTGAGGCAACTTCGAGTGCACTGACCACTTCTTCAAGACTGAGTTTCAGGGAGTTGCTTTCTGCCCGTGTTCAGCAAAGGTGTTGTACTGCTCAGTGTTTAAAAACACAGCCTCTGGAATCAACTGCCAGGGTTTTGAATTCCGGCTGATCAGTTACTTAGCCTCTGTAAGCTCCCGCATCTGTGCCGTACAGAATGTCAGCTCCCACTTTGTATGCTTTTGGGAAGATTAAGTGAGATAATCCAAGTAAATAGACAGTAAGTTTACCTTTTCTTTTGTTAAGACTGTCTGTGGTCCACCAGGCAGACAGCAGCCCCACTCTCTGGTAATGTTCGGTCACATACACTACAGGTCACAGCAGCAGTGGCTTAGACACAACTATCCAGTGTTTTCTAATTCAGTTCGTTATCAGAAGCGCTTGGGGGAGTTTTTGAAAAATACAGGTGCCTTGACCCAAACCTGTTGTATCTAAATTTTTAAGGTGGGCTTACGAATGTGTCAGGTAGGACTGATCCTCATCCTGGAAAACAATGAAGACATCTTATTCTAGTAGTTTCAGTGGTATTTTTTAGGGGTTCCATTGGCTGAAAACCATGATATTGGTGTCAATTCTTTGACTGCTACCAGGAAATCTGAAAGCTGTTCAATTTCATTCCCTTTTCAGCCAAGCATGTTTATTCTCCTCTTACTGTTTCAGGAATAGAAGACAATGATGGCATCTAGCTAGGGACGCTTTCTTAGATGACTTGGGAAAAGCCGAGCACCTCTCTTGACCTGTTGGGCTTACTTTTTAAGCTACTGCCAATATCTATAGATCCTTCTAGCAGGACCTGATTAGCTTTTCATTCACTCATTTCTTCATTCAACAAGCACGTATTAAGCACCTACTGTGTTCCAACTATCATGCTTATTGGGTATTAGAGAGGAAATGTATGCAAGGTGATGGGTGGCTTGGAGGAGATGATGAGGGAGCAAGTTTCACAGAGGAAGGATCTCTTGAGCACCGGGCATTGTGGGAAGAGGAAGAGTTTGTGAGGTATGAAAAGCAGGAATGACATTTTGGGTAGAGAGCCAGCAGGCGCACATACAGAGACCCACGAAACAGCACCCTGTTGTAGATTATATGTTTCCGTCTCTCCTCCGCCTCTGCTCCTCCAGTGAACAAGACTGGCTACCCTCTCTTCGCACCTCTGCTGGCCGCCCACAGTGAGCCTCATCTCTCCAGCCAACCTCCCAGGACATGCTCCTTCTTGACCCCAACTGCTTCCTCTTCACTTTATCTCTCAGCTCTGGATGCTTGGTCTAGTGAATGCCCCACTCCCGCACTCTTTTCAGTCCATCAGCTCTGGGGCTCGTCCTTCCTCTCTCTGTTGTCTGCGTCCTCCCTTATGGACTCCCACCTAGCTTGCCCCTAACACTGGCAGCTCAGCAGCCTCTTGAGAACACTCTGTGCTGGACCACAGGGGTCCACGTAGGCACTTACAGCCCTACTTTAAAGGGATTAGAATGCTCTGCGATGTTCTTTAGTGAGCAGGAGCCTTTGAAGGAGTGGCCTTCAGGCCTTTGAGCTGAGGAAGGCCTGTGCTGCCCCCCTTTGCTCCTGAAGTCTCAGGCACCCGCCCCCCACCCCCCAGCTGTGCTTAGAAGACAGGGCCGTGTGAGGTCAGGACACTAATCTAAAGGAACGCCATTTCCTAGACTGAAGTACACAGCCTGGTACAGTTCTGAAAAGGGGCTGGGAAATAGCCTTTTTATATTTAATCTGGAACATTTTCAAGTAATTTTAAAAGAAAATTATTCATGGTTAAATTAATTAAAAAGATCTTAGAGAAGATGAAGGGCTTTCCGGAAGGCATTCATTTTTATCTTCCAGGGGTAAGGGAGCTGCGTTTCCTACTGCGACTGTTAGAGCTGTCACAGATTCTTTTCTTCTATTCAACATTCCAATGCTTCTCTGTAATTGGGCATGTTTAACATTTTATATTTTGTCAGCAGGAAGCGTAATTACCTCCTCTTGGGTTTTTAAGTAGTAAATCAGGGAAATTTTAGCTGGCTTCTGCTGACGCTAAAAACATTAGAGAGATGTTTTCAAGAAATCATTTCAAAGCAGGGGGCTTGCAAGAGATTATAATCCAAGAGCAGGACTGTGTTCTTTATCCCTCCCAGTTAATGCTCAGAACCAAAGAACAGCATCTGACTGTTCTGTCTCCTTCCACACTTCTCTGCCCTTTGCTCAGGGCACTCATTACAGATCCTTCTTTTGAAATAACTTGTACTCGCGTTCTCTTTTCCTCTTTCTCCGTCCCTTCCAGGATGTACCAGGTACCGTGCAAGTCGGAGAGCTGGAGGGAGATGCAAGAGTCAGAATTTGAGAGATGCCAAAGACCTTTAATTCATTGTATTGAGAAGGCGGATTTCATAATATTAATATTCTGATGAGTCAGCTGGTGCCTCAGTTGGCCATGTAGTGGCAGCGACCGGCTTTAGTGCTCTGGCTCTGACCTTTGGAAGCCATTTCCTTGGTGGAAGTCGGCACTTGGCAAAGCCTCACTGATGTGAAGAATTGGAGAGGGAAAGAGTAGAGAGGTACCTTAGCTCTTTGAGACTGTGAAATTCGGAGTTTGCAGTGGGCCGGAGCTTAGGAGAGCAATGATTAGGTGCGTCTCTTCCCAACCCTGTGTTTAGTGACGTCACACTGGTAACGTGACATGAGTCGCAGTGAGCATGTTCACACCAGAGAAACCGGCAGACACCATGAATTGGGGCTTATTTTTTTCAGATATAGTTGCCAAACCAGCACATCACCAAGAGGCCCCCCCCATCTGAGAAAGCCCGCAGATACTCAACGCACAGGATGGATAAACCAGAGGGGAGAAAATTTTTAAATGTTTCCATTTTAAATATTAGAAGGCTGTTTTCCAACCCATTTCTCTCATTGTTTTAGGCTATGGACTTTAGCCCGGGAAACAGAAAATTGGGAAGAAATTCTAGGAAAATGGGGTGTTGGACCGAATTTAACTAGTGGCAGATCGCTGGGGAGATGCAGACGACCTGGGGTGTATGTGTGTGTGTGTTTCCTCCTCTTCTCCCAACGTGCTAAGCTTGAGATGCCAAGTTGGGTCAGCTGAAACCGTCTCATCTGGCTAATTCAAATGTAATGACGTGTGGCATCTCTGTCAGTGCAGGTAACACTTAACACGCCTTGGACGTGACTGCTTAGGTAAATACAGTCCCTGGTGCTGTTCAGGGAACAGCCAGCCAGTCACAGAGCTGAGGGCCCCGTGCGAAATAGCATCCCCTTCAATATTCATTCTGAATTCACATAGCACCATATCCCTCCCTTCTCCTACCCTACAGTTTTGACCTCACAACCTTCCGGAGCATCTGGATCCAGCCCATGCTCCAAAAGTACGAGTTCTCTTTCCCTTTCAATAGAAAGGCTCTCCACTTATAGGTTCTGCCCTCAGCCAGATGTGGCTGAGATCATGTGATTGAAGTGACTGACAGTAAAGCTGGAGCGACCCATTCAGAAGGACACCTACAATTGAGAGAAAACTGGTTATTCTGGGTTCTTTTGAGTTTGGTTGAAAGCTTAGCAGATTCACATCGTAGGAGCCTTATGCTGTGCCCCTCTGGGCCAGTCTCCCCTCAGCAGATGGGGAACTCCAGGGCACCCAGGAAGCCTGGCTTAGTGGCTTGGGGAGTTTCTGTACCTTCTGTAAGAACAGAGCCATGTTTGAGGTCAGAAGTGCCGGCTGGCCACTGATAATAAAATTCCAAATCCCAAAGCACAGAAAGGTTTATTTTCCTGCACGATGTGTATAAAGAACCAACAGAAGGTTAATATAATGGTTAGAGGTAGTGGGGGGAAAACTGACCTCAGCTTTAGAAGATCTGAATGTAGGGGCACCTGGGTGGCTCAGTCAGTTGAGCATCTGGCTTCAGCTCAGGTCATCTCACAGTTTGTGAGTTTGAGCCCTGCGTCACGCTCTGTGCTGACAGCTCAGAGCCTAGAGCCTGCTTCCAATTATGTGTCTCCTCTTTCTCTCTCTAACCCCTCTCATGCTCACGCTCTCTCTGTCAAAAATAAATAAACACTAAAAAAATTTTAAAAAGAGAAGATCTGAATTTAGTTTTCCATCTGCCACTTATTAGGAATATGCCTTTGGACCAAGCACTTAGCTGCCATGAGCCTCAGTCTTCTTATCTGTAAAATGGGATGGAAATTTTTTCCCTGCCTTGTTCATCACTGTATCCCTAGTACCTAGAATGTTATCTGGTACTCAGTCATTATTCAACATGTATTTACTGATGAGTGAATAGAAAATAGGGATACTAGGAGAACTGAATGCAAGCACTTTGAAGGTTACGATACACTGTAAAACGTTAGCAGTTCCCATGGTAATTTTGCTTTACAGCAAAATGAGAAAACAAATGACAGGGAACCCTTTTTTTACACTGGCTCAGCGCATGCATCCCAAGATTCTGAACGACAAAAAGGACAGAGGAGGTAAGATGCCTCCATGGGAGCAGGTCTCTGGGCTGTGGCTCCAAGTGTCACCCAAAGCTAAAATTCTGCAGACTTCTGAGACAGTGTGGAAGCCCAGGCTGTGCCGCCTGTCATCACACTGTGCCTTAGACCTTAGGTTTGTCTCAGGGAGACCTGATGGTCATGGTCATATGGTTTCCTTCACCCCTCCTGAGGATGGATTGTCCCTGTAGGTCTCTCAGGAGGCTTTAACCTCCTCATTAACCAGCTACTGGGTGGCCCTTTGCCGCCGGAAGGACTTTCCCCTTTTGGGCCTATTATCTTGCATTCATGTCACAGCACATCATGGCGGGGCCAAGTGATGGGGGAGAATTTCAGGTTAGGTGGCTTCTTAGAACTGGAGCCGCTCAGTTGTGTCTCACGTCAGAGCCATCCCTGGGACACTCTGGGAGGGCTCCACAAGTGTAACCAAGTGTGTCCTGCCCTGTCCTGGTGGCCTGGGAGGAGTGTGCCTCGTGACTCAGATGACAGTTTCATCTTTGCCGCTGGCTGGATATGTGACCTTGGTCAAGTCATTTAATTTCCAGGTCATGACTTAGTATACATTTGATCAAGTGGCATTTAAGAAACTACCATCTGGGCTTTTTATTTTTTATTTATTTATTTATTTTTTAAAATATTTTTATTTATTTCTAGGAGAGAGAGAGAGAGACAGCGTGAGTAGGGGAGGGTCAGAGAGACAGGGAGTCACAGACTGAAACAGGCTCCAGGCTCTGAGCTGGCAGTCAGCACAGAGTCTGACGCGGGGCTCGAACCCACGAACCGCGAGATCATGACCTAAGCGAAAGTCGGACGCTTAACCGACTAAGCCACCCAGGTGCCCCATCTGGACTTTTTAAAAACAAGTTTCTTTTTTAGAGAGAGAGAGAGAGCAAATATGTAGGGAAGGGGCAGATAGAGGGAGAGAGAGAGAGAGAGAGAGAAAATCTCAAGCAAGCTCCAGACCATCAGGACAGAGCCTGATGCAGGGCTCAAACTCATGAACCGTAAGATCATTGACCTGAAACTAAGTTGGATACCGAGTGAGCCACCCAGACACCCCCTGATCTGAGCTTTAAGTGTGGAAAAATGTCAGAGATTCTCCTCACCTGTTTGGATTTTTAGTGTGATTTTTTTTTTAATAAGGCTTGACAAGAAATCAGAAGGTTTGGAAACCAATGAGTTATCCACATTCTGCTTCATAGGCACAAATAATGAAGCCTGAATTATAATTCCCACATTCTGGTTTAAACAAGTATTAGTGTTATTGTAATTTGCTATCAGCAGTAGTTTATATTTATTTATTCAATGTCTAAAATTCTCCCTTTAACCACTTCACATATCTACATTTCATGTTTTTAGCACTTGAGGATGCCGACTTCCTTACAGACTTTGGAGGGGGGAAATCTTTGGAGAGCTTTGGCTACATTAGAGTATTATGGGAACCCCATCATATTTATTATTTATTTTGAAAAAGAAAACTGATAGATGGGATAACTGGTAAACATATGTTACTTTCTTGCCTTAGAAGAGCCACCGGATATCTTTATTGAGGTTAAACTAATCTCCACCTTCCAGCACATGTGGAGTGGGTTTGAAGTTCCATCAAATGGAATGATTTTTACTACACTATTATCCTACATATTGGATGCAAAAGACGACGACTGTGCTTAGCATGAACCTCTTTTTTTAAATGTCTATTTTATTTTTGAAAGAGAGAGAGAGAGCAGGGGAGGGGCAGAAAGGGAGGTGGACATAAGATCCAAAGCAGGCTTTGCCCTGACAGCACAGAGCTCAAACTCACAAACCATAAGATCATGACCCGAGTCAAGTCAGACGCTCAACCGACTGAGCCACCCAGGTGCCCCAGCACGAACTTCTTGAAGTAGGAGTCACAAGTTCATGGACTGCATGACCAGTGTGTCTATACAAATAGAAATGTTTAGGTTCAGAAGCTGGGAGGGGACTTAGTCCCGGTGAGAGACAGAGAAGGAACACAAGTGTCCCCACTATTGGTCAGAGTAGAGAGGAGCCACACACCCCCATTCTGAGGCCCAGCCTGGCGCCCTGCCCTCACCACAGTGAGTCAGTAAGATGTGGGATCCATGCTTAGCCCGACGAGTGATACCAGACTGTGCCCTCCTGGTCCCCCAGAGCTGTGGTTCTTGCCCACGGGGCCACCGTGTCAGGATGGTCCTGGGATGCAGAGTAAAGCCCTGCCAGTGACCCGGCCTGTGGCACCCCATCGCCCAGTGGAAGCCTGCAGAGGGCACAGCTCTGACCCTTTCTGGCCAGCACAGACCCGGCGGCCGAGAATATGGGGACTGTGCAGGCCCCGGGCTGTGCGGCCGGAGCCCCAGGGCCGGTCTTCCGCAGAGGGTCTCTGTGCTGGCCAGGACGCTGCAGATTACCGTCTGCTGGCCGACGGCATGCTGGGCGCTGACTTTTCAGGAGCCCTGTGGTGCTGTTGGGCCCCGAAGGGTGGGATGCTTGCCTGCTGTGAGGCCGCTGTGTTCTAAGAGATGAGAAGGCCCCAGAGGTCTGGACTCTTTTCTTCTCGTCGTTTTCCTCCCACTCCCCCACCCTTCCCCCTCCGTTACCCTTTTCCTGGGACCCCCTTACCCTGCAGCCCTTTTGCAGAATCAACTGAATGACTAATTGGAAAATTCAGCATTGTATAATCAGACTTGCTTTAGACACTTGTAAGTTTTGCCCTCGATTCCTTTCACCTTCAGCGGTCATCTGTTCAGCGTTCAGTAGAAGGGCCAACGACCCATGGATGTTTAGCAGGCTGTAGGAAGTGGCACTTTGTTCTCCCTCTGTGAAAGGCAGCCCCCCGCCTCCTGGGGAGGGTCCATGAACGGGGACCTGGCACCAGTCCTTAACCAGTCCCATCCCACTTTCGCAGCTTGGAGTGGGAAGGTCTCACTGCTTTTAATATTCAAATTAACTAAGCCTGAGCCCAGTCTTACCGAGTGACTGCAGGGTCTTTCCTCTCCTGAGTCCTGTTTCCCGTGATATCCTCAGGGAAGCATAACAGCTTTCCCCCACTATCTGCAAGTTCGCTTTCCACCACGCCACTTTTACGAAAGACGTACATTAGTACAGTACCTGTTTTCACGAACCGAAAGAAATCCCAAGAGGAGATTTGCTTTTACGAAGTGGTAATTACTTCTTTGCTCTATACCATTTTGGCTTACGAGAGGCTTCATAGAACATTCTATCTTCAGATAGCAGGGAGGGGTGGGTGGGTGAGGGGAGCCTGTACTGTTGTCCGCAGCCCTGCTCCTCACACTTGGTATCTCGCCAACCCCCGGAGACCTTGTGGACACACAGATTCTGGTTCAGGGATGGGGGTGGGACCTGAGGGTGATGCTGAAGCCTCAGGTCCAAGGCCACAACTTGGGTAGCCAGGGCCATTGGTTCCAAGTCCTTTTCAAGTTGCGGCGCAGCTGAGAATGTTTGTGTGGCACACCGGCAGGGCTGCCCTGGCCGCCTCGAGCCCGGCCGCCCCAGGGCTGAAGGAGCCAGTATCCCCCGCTCACTGCTCACGCACTTGAAGCACGGAGTGGCCCCGGCACACCAGTTTGGAGGGGAGAAAACAACCCACACCCAACCGGTACACATGGGGGTCTTTCCTGTTATTGCAGGCGCTGCCCCATGGTGTGGCTGAGAGCAGACTCTCCTCGGGGTTCAGGAGCCCTGCTGTGATGCTTTATCTGGGTACAAAGAAAGGAGAATAAGTCTCTCTCCCTAGTGTTCGGTCAGCTGTGCTCTCCACATGCCCCGTTGGCTTGGGATCCCAAGATGCAGTTCTTTAGATACATGGCTCTTGGTGTGTGTGTGTGTGTGTGTGTGTGTGTGTGTGTGTGTGTGTGTTGACATGTGCCCAGGTATGCACAGATACATGCACGTGCATGTTCACCCCATCCCCCACCCCTACAGCCTTTTCCCCTAAGATACGCCATTGTGATAGAAGAGCTGAGTGAGTTTCTGTGCCCAGAGCTCCTCTCTCACACAACAGGACTCCTGTTTCTCTGCGGTGTGTCCTCTGTGGGGACTCTGGGAACCTTTTATGCCATCTGCAAATCAGGTAGAACCTAAAAATAAAAAAGACACAGGGTCTCAGTCCCTTCCTTTCCAGGAATCACCTTCCAGCAAGCCATGGTAGAGAAAGGCAAACCTCCTTCAGCACAGATAGATGGCCCATTGCACCCTTTCCTCCTAACACTGCGTGTCTGTTCGCCTTGCTTGACGTAACTGAAAGGGGCCTCTCAAACCTTCTTTCAGGAACAAAGCAAGTCTGTTTTTTTTTTTTTTTTTTTTTAAATATTTTTATTTATTTCTAGGAGAGAGAGAGACAGCATGAGCAGGGGAGGGTCAGACAGAGAGAGAGTCACAGACTGAAACAGGCTCCAGGCTCTGAGCTGGCAGTCAGCACAGAGCCCGACGCGGGGCTCGAACCCACAAACCGCGAGATCATGACCTAAGCGAAAGTCGGACGCTCAACCGACTAAGCCACCCAGGCGCCCCAAAGCAAGTCTGTTTTGATGTCCCCTAGCTGTTAATAGAAGAATTTGTAGCTGGTACATGACAGTTAGTTTTACTAAAATATTTACTAAGATACGCAGTTGTGTCTGCCTTGGTGCCCACCCACCAGCCGCCAGCCGCCAGCCGCCAGGAGCTGGCTCAGGAGGCATTTGCCCAAGGAGACGATCGTCCCTGGTGTACGCATGCCTCAGGCTCACTTGGGCTGAAGCGCCTCTGCTTTCTCTCCAGGTCCATCTTCAAGCCTTTCATCTTTGTGGATGATGTAAAACTTGTCCCCAAAGCACAATCCCCCTGTTTTGGGGACGATGACCCTGCCAAAAAGGAGCCTCGGTTCCAGGAGAAGCCCGATCGCCGGCACGAGCTCTATAAGGCCCACCAGTGGGCTCGCGCTGTCATCGAAAGTGACCAGGTGAGCCTAGGGGTGGGCTCGTGGCAGGGGCGTGGTCTGCGCACAAGGAGGCGGGACCTTGTTTTCCTTCTCGCCAGCACACCCCCTTCCAGTTATCCAGGTACCTGAGACCCTTCTAGAAATCTGCTATTCACTTTACTCAGGTGAGTCTCTTGAAACCCAATGAATCGAAGCCTCCACTTCTGATGTTGTCCTAGAACTCAGTGGGCGAGGAATATCCCTCTTTCATTCCCTGTTTCCCTAGGAATTAGAGGAATGTGCAATTCTAAAGGGGGTAGCTGCTTTTCTGCTGTCTAGAATTCTTTGTATACTTTTGGGGATAAAACAATGTACAAGATGGCAATGCTTTATTTAAAGATGCAATCACGTGGTTTTGTTTTTTTTTTAACGTTTTATTTATTTCTGAGAGAGAGAGACAGCAGGAGCAGGGGAGGGTCAGAGAGAGAGGGAGAAACAGAATCCGAAACAGGTTCCAGGCTCTGAGCTAGCTGTCAGCACACAGGTCTCCAACCCACAAACTGTGAGATCACGACCCGAGCCCAAGTCGGCTGCCCAACCAACTCAGCCACCCAGGCAATCCACGTGTTGTTCTTTTCTTAAAAAAAGTAATTCTTCAAAAAAATTCTGTAGACAGATGGTGGGTAGGCTGCACACTAGTGCAAATGTCCTTCTGCCACTGACCTCGTACACCTAAAAATGGCTAAAATGGCAAATGTTATGTTATGCATATTTTACTATAATTGCAAGGAGTTCTTTTAAAAAAGATTCTCAAATCCCTAGTTTTTAAAAATTAAATTAAATTAAAATTTTATTTTAGAGCAACAGTGTGTACATGAGCAGGGGAGAGGGAGAAAGAGAGAGAATCTCAAACAGGCTCCGCACTCAGCCCCACACAGGACTTGATCCCACATGATCATGACTTGAGCCAAAATCAAGAGTCAGACGCTCAACTGACTGAGCCACCCAGGTGCCCTGAATTCTTAGTTTTTAAAAAAAGTTATTCTTCATCGTGCAGCTCTCCTGCCCCTTCCCGCACAGCTTCTATAAATAAAGTTACAAGAGGTCAATTCAAACAAGACACTCACCCAATATAACCCTACAGCAGCCACTCGTGATGGATTGAGTTTAAAATTCAAGACTCTTGGGGTGCCTGAGTGGCTCAGTCAGTTAAGCGTCCAACTTCAGCCCAGGTAATGATCTCACAGTTGGTGGGTTTGAGTTCTGCATCTGGCTCTGTGCTGACAGCTCAGAGCCTGGAGCTTGCTTCAGATTCTGTGTCTCCTCTCTCTGCCCCTCCCCACTCATGTTCTGTCACACTCTATCTCTCAAAAAAAAAAAAAAAAAGTAAAAAAAATTTTTTTAACCCAAGACTCTGTTTTGCTGAAAGGAAGGGGAAGGAATGTGGCACTCAGATGCCCATCTGCTTCCCAAGCATGTATTTGCCAACTTGCAACAAGTCTAGTTTATTCTGAAGAAAGGGACACCTTGTAGATAAATTGGTGTCTGCATTTGTGTGGACTGGGTGAGCTTATTTTATATTATACTTGGCATTGCAGACTATATAAAAAGCATATAAAGAAAGGCAATGTCAACAGTGAATCAAGGGATTTCAGAAAGAATCTCAGAGAAGGGCGGTCTCGCTATTCATAACTTTGCCCTTCTTGCCAAAGAAATGTCCATTTTGACAAGTCAGAGTCCAGTGGTGTTTTTGCATCCGTCTTCCGTGCCCACTGTTGCCCTGGACCATGAGTGCTGCCATATACCGCACTGACTTTTGTCCAGGGCCACCTACTGCCGTTCCCGACAGGGCCTATCTTCTAGGTGGATGACAGTAAGCCTGGAGTGACAACGCCACTTGGTGCACGGTTCCGTGGATATTTGGCAACTAGAAGACAGAGGGAGAAAGGGGCGTGTGCTTGAGCAATTCTGTATAAAATGCCAAAGAGATGAGACTGATGAGGCTGGGTGGGCTTTGACATTGAGAAACGACCATTGCTTTGAGTCGGCGCAATGTTAGGAGGCTCTGGATGGCTGCTGAAGCAGCTTCTCCATTCTGGGCCCAACTGGCCACATGAAAGCTTTTCACTGTCATCCCCTCAGAGTGAGTGGAAGAAGAAATCTCACCTGCTCAGAAAGAAGTACGTTGTGGTCAGACATGGCACGTGGTTATTCATTGATCCATTTTTTCATTCAACAAACATTCACTGGGAGTGCCTACTGTGTCCCAGGCATTGAGCATGGAGATGAGCCCAGTTCTCACTCCTAGGAGATTGTGGTCTAATGGGGGGAACAGGCAAGGAGACAGACCCTTACAGGACAGGAAGAGCACAGCCATGCAGAAGTAAGGGCATTGACAGGGAGCCCAGAGGAAAAGTTCAAAGAGGCCTGGGGATGGGTGCACATTGACCGAGTGCTGAGGAAGAGGAGGGTTGGAAGAATGCAATCAGTTCAGAGAAAGGGGGACTTTGGGGGGCCTGGCGGGAAGTGAGGCCAGGAGGTGCCTCGTACTCACGTTACAAAAGGCCTTTCCCGAATGTCACTCAGGAGTTTGGATCTTATCCTGAAGGCAGTGAGGAGTTAAGGATGCCAAGCAGAGCAGTACCATAACCACCCTGGCATTCCACAATGATCCCTGTGGCAGTCCTGGGGAAACAGATGGAATGGAGTGGACAGGCTTCTGGGAGGCTTTCTTGTCCATCGCAGTGACTCTCGCTCTTGCCGTCCTTTCTCAGGAGCAGGGTCGCAAGCTGAGGAAGACCATGTTGGAACTAGAGAGGCAAGGCCTGGAAGCCATGGAGGAGATTCTGACCAGCTCTGACCCTCTGGACCCCACTGAGGTGGGGGACCTTTTCTACGACTGTGTTGACACTGAGATTAAGTTCTTTAAGTGAAGTAAGCATTCCCTCACTTCTTCTTATTTAAACGTTCCCACCTTACTAAATTACCAGCAAAACAAACCACTCTCCTGTCTGAGTAAAACGAGAAAGTTCAGATGCATTTAAGCCACACTCTTGAGTTCTGCCTTGAATCCCAACAATGTCCTCTTCTTCGACAACGTAGCCCCCCTTCTTTTGCGACGTCACATGTATCCATTTGCCTGTCGTTCGATTGTGTGACTCATTGTGGATTTTCAGCTGCTATCGTTGTATTTCAGTGACAGCGGACACATCAGCCTTCTCACAGAGGACGAGGGTTCGTCAGGCCTCCGCAGGAGGCTCCACAGTACTGAGTGTGTGAGAAAAGCAAACTCTATCGAAGTCTTATTCTTTCTTTCAGGAATGGTTTCTTTCAGGTTAAAAAGGCCCAGGGCTCCTGTGTGGGTACTTGAGGGAGAAGCCACCCGGCCTCCCTTCCCATGAGTGCAGGCCTGTGGTACAGAATGCCTACACACATGTCTGCTGAAGGACAAAACCGATGGGAAGGAACAGAGGGGCCCCTCTCTACTCCCAGCTCATCCTGATTCTCGTGATTTTAAGGAGCCTGTCCTCTGCCCACTGCGCTTGTGTGCGGTGGACCCGCAGATGGCTCCTGTGTGCTTGTGGGAGGGCTGGTTGGTGGAGGTAGCTAGAACTGCCCATGTTAGAGATTTGGAGGCAGCCATGCTGGTGGCTTCCCCACGTCACCACGTGGCTCTCTGCACAGTAGCTTACCCACCCCTTGGCCTTGCGTAGAAACGATTTTGGCCCCAGTTATGGCCATCTACTCCAGGATTAATTAAATGGCCCTATGGCATAGTTCTACCCCACAAAGCTGCGAGTTTCTCCAGCTCATGAGGGAAAGAAAAGGAGAGGCGCTTGGCTGTTCAGATTCTCATTAAAGTAGCTGGAATCGGAGTGGCGACTACGGTATCTCAGCAGAGACTTTCATTCAGTTGATTTGTTTCCAATGTCGTGTTCACACGAAGCATTTGATTTACCCCCAGAGCACGGGAGAGTGTGTGAGGAAGACCAGATGGGCTCAGCATTGGGAAGACAGAGGGCAATGAGGTGGCAGGTGGATGCAGGAGCAGATCGCTACAGGGTAGCGATCCAGCCCCCCAGCTCTCCTGCCCGGCTCATTATATCCCACAAAGCTGTGTACGATGCCCTGGCCCTCTTCCTGGCCCTCCCTTTATTCCTCATGCCCGCATGTCCTGGTAGCTGCCCTCACAATGAAGGCAGCTGAGGTGGGCAAGTGCAGTGGGGCTTCCCTCCAGCTATCGAAACTCTCAACCACTCTGGAAACGGATAGAGGGCAGAGATGATGAATGGATGTATATGCAGGTAAGCAGCTAGTGGAAGAGCAGTAACCCATCATTCCAACCTCACCCGTACCCTTTGGGCCTAATCATGTCTCATCCTGGTAGCAATTTGCAAGTGGAAATACTGTGAGTGTCAGTAATCTTCGAAGCGACCTTGGGTTAGTGATGCTGCACTGACAGCGGTGCGCGACAGGCAATGAGGGCTGGAGGGGACGTGGGTCTCACACACAGATGTGGACATGCAGGGTCACCAGGTTTAT
Source organism: Proteles cristata cristata (assembly GCA_017311185.1). Taxonomy (NCBI): domain Eukaryota; kingdom Metazoa; phylum Chordata; class Mammalia; order Carnivora; family Hyaenidae; genus Proteles; species Proteles cristata. The sequence continues at coordinate 407,518 of JAESUZ010001314.1, read as the reverse complement.
CGGAACACATCTGGTTTTTCTACCAGCTCCCCTTTAAGAGTGTAGGTACAAAAGCACCATGAGCTTTTGGGTCCAGTTTTGTAAGTTCTGTATGTAAAATCGCAAAGGAAAAGTGACAAGTGGTGGGAGATGAGAAGGATGTTTTGAGAGCTGAGAGAGCCAACACAGCCATTTGTGGTGGCTGGTAGTTGCTCTGTGTCATTCAGGGCTTTCACTGTGGATGAACTCAGGGTCTTCTGTTAGATGGAACGGCCATTCTCAAAGCATCTGTCTACAGGTGCTGAGTTGGGGGAGGGGGAGCTTTGGGGGTGACATTATAGGTACCTCAACCCTGCCTAAGTCCACCTGCTGGGTGGTTATTTAAAACAAGGTTATGTGTTAAGCTGCCCTAAAATTCCACCATGTGGTTTCACGTCCACCTCTTACAGAAACATTTCATCAGAGCTGACATGTCTGAGGTACCCAAGGTGATTTGGGGCTTACCAAAAGAAGTCTAGTGAGAATAAATTACACAGGGGTCCACTTTCATTATTATGGGCCAAACATTATTATGGGCCAACCAGTCTATGCCATTTCTTAACCGCTGTGAAGTGGGAAATAACAATGGCTACTTCTTTTAGGGCACACTGACCTTTGTCCAGGATCTCAAAGAAGGGCCAACCCTAAATGAGAATTGTCCGGGCTAAATGGTGTACGTCACAATTGTGATGCCCCAGTCTTACCACCAGGGGCCGTGGCAGCCCTCCAAGGCGAGGCTGGGCAGAAGTTCGTCGGGGCTGGGACACTTCCGTCGGGCACAGAGAGGGGTCTGTGTACAGTCAAACTCCCAGTAATAGCAAGGATGAATTCTCTGTGCATTGGGTGGTGTGGAGAAAGACAAGAAGAGAGTAGAGAATCTGTTGACGAGGCTGTACTCATTTCTAGGGACTTTTATCGACTCATGTCAACTGCTTGAAATTTGTTCTTGGATTTTGAGCAGGCTGCTGGGGGGAGGTTTCTTTCCATATTCTCCTAACAGGCCCTGCTGTTGGAAAATGCCTGTCATTACCTGGATAAGTTCTTGACCAGGGATTGCTTTTTCTAAAGGCAATATGGAGAAAATGAATATTCAAGATGAGCCAAGAAAGCAATGTTTAAAGGGCAGTGTGTAAATAGCTTCCTGAAATAACTCTCTGTGTGTCTATTAAGACTTGAATGGGAGAGCCGTGCATACTTTGTGCAGAAGGAGGACATGGCTGTAAAGGATGGAATTTCTCCCCCAATCCCATGCCCCGTAACCAAACGTAAGCTACTTAGTCTTGTCTAATAGATGGCACTGCCATAGATGAAGACAGCCCTCATCCCATAAGGGGGCAGGGGCTCCAGAAACAGTATATTAGCAAAGCAGAAGTAGTACTCTTCGTTCTTGGAGGTGGTTTGGAACTTCCAGTAGAATAAGCAGATACTTGAGATTATGGTGATCCTTTAGCGCCACAGTGTTACTATTAGACAGTCTTCCTTACAAGCTAACAGAGCAGGTGTTTGCCTATTAGATATTAGCAGTGAAGTTCCTTTACAATTGGGCCAATTATTAGGTATAAAAAAGAACGAGCAGCCAGGCAAACCACTTTGCTCCCTAACGTACGTCACCTCACACCGGTACAGGCGTCTCAGCTCTGGCTGGCCTCAGCACGGAAGCCAGGGGGGACCATTGTGTCTGCTGTGACACCCCTCACTGCATCCTTGACTGAAGAACAGTCAAGTCATTTGTCGGGGAGGTCTTAGGCTGAGTGCGCAGCTTTAGGAAGGAAGCACATGGAGGAAGGAGGGAGCGAAGCCCCCCCCTTGCTGGCCGTTCCCCGTATGGAGGGGGTGGAGTGGCAGGTCACATGCACCTGCTGTCCCAGCACCATGCTGTTGCCTCCCTGTGGCTGCGGCGTTTCGTTCTGCACGGCCCCAGGCCCCAGCTCTGCTCCCGCAGTTTGTGTCAAACGTGCTTTATCTGCGCGACTTCCAACATTCCGAAATGTCACATGCAGATTTCTCATGGGAATGAATATGTATGTGTTTGCAATCATGTTGTGAGAAGTTCCATGCGTGAGCTGGAAAATGCAATTGGCAGGGAATACTAACAAAGAAAATCTTTCCGTTTCCTGCAGTGGGGACTGACTGTGTAGTCTTAACAGCCTTTTGTACAAATATCGATGAACCTGATAACTTCCCCATCCAGTGCTTGCCCTTGGAATTGTCTCTAAATACGTCAAGCATACAATAAAAAAAAAAATACTGAAATTAATGGCCTCGTGTTTCATGAATAAATGCGGGCATCAGTCACAACAGAGAAAACACATGAAGGGGGATATATTTTTCCGACTGGCAACTTCATCAAGCCTAATCAGCTCAGTGTTTCCAGCATGGTGGACTGCTCTGTGAATAACTTCACTCTTTGCAAATAAACACAAAAGCACAATGAGACACCACTTCATACCCTTCAGGATGGCTACCATCAAAAAGCAGAAAATAAGTGTTGGGGAGGGTGCAGAGACGTCAGAACCCTGTACAGTATTGGTGGGAGTATAAGATGGCGTAACTGCTGTGGAAAACAGTACAGCAGTTTCTCAGAAATGTTGAAAAAATAGAAATAGCATATAACCAAGCAATTCTATTTCTGAATATATGCCCCGAAGAATTGCAAGTCTGGTCACAGAGATATTTTTATACCCGTGTTCATAGCAGCAGCAGCAGCACTCACAATACAGTGTGGAAGCAGCGCAAGTATCCACGGAGATTATTCTAAGTGAGATAAGCCAGTATCAAGAAGGCAAATATTGTATAATTCCACTTATACGCGGTCCCAAGAGTAGTCAAACTCAGAGAGACAGAAAGGAAAATGGTGGTTGCCAGGGGCAGGGGGAGGGGGAACAAGGATTGTTGTCTGAGGGGTAGAGTGTTTTGGTTTTTTTTTAAGTTTATTTATTTATTTTGAGAGAGAGAGAGAGAGAGAGAATCCCAGGCAGGCTCTACATTGTCAGCGCAGAGCGCGTTGCGAGGCTCAGTCTCACAAAGTGTGAGATAGACCATGACCCAAGCCAAAATCAAGAATCAGTTGCTTAACTAACTGAGCCACCCAGGTGCCCTGAGAGTTTCTGTTTTGCAAGATGGTAAGAGTTCTGGAGATAGGTTGCAGGATAATGTGAATGTACTTAACACCACTGAAATGTACACTTAAAATTTTTTTTAATGTTTATGTATTTATTTTGAGACAGAGAGCAAGCAGGGGAGGGTCAGAGAGAGAGAGAGGGGGAGAGAGAGAGAATCTCAAGCCGGCTCTGCACTGTCAGTGCTCTGTCTCACAAACCATGAGTTCAGGACCTGAGCTGAGGTCAAGAGCCAGATACTTAACTGCCTGAGCTACCCAGGCGTCCCTAAACTGTACACTTAAACATGGTTATGATGGTAAATTTCTCTTACATATATTTTAGCACAATTAAACAAACAAACAAACAAACACCACACTAGAAACAGAAGTCTAGATCATTAGAATGGCTCCTGCCTTCTATGCCAGGTATCTTTAGGTTAAAGCCATATAGCAGCTCCAAAAGAGGAAAAGATGCTACTTAAGAGAAAGGTCAGCTCTCTCCACTCTTGTGACCTAGATGTGCCAGACTGCTGCCATGATTTGGTCTCCACCATGACTGGCAAAGAGCAGCTGAATATCCTGTTTATGAAAATAGGACTTAGTCACTGTCACAAGGTGACCTGTGTCAATGTCAGAGTAGATGACTGCCTCATTGATATGACAAGGAACTGCTGGTTCTTTAAACGTTATTTCTGACCTTTTTTTTTTTTCGTAAACATAACCTTCTGCTGCAAAACTCCCAGGTGACAGAGCATGTATAAGTTGGGTAAGGCTGCTGTAATAAAATACCACAAATTGGTTGGCTTAAACAACAGAAATTTATTGTCCCACTGTTCTAAACATTAGATGTCCAAAACCAAGGTGTCAGTGAGGGCGGCTCCCTCAGAGGCAGTGAAGGAGAATCCGTCCTATGCCTCTGCCCTAGCTTCTGGTGGTCTGCTGGTGGTAATTTGGCATTTCATGGCCTGCAGCTTCACCTCGTCTCCATCTTCATCTTCCCATAGCTTTCTCCCTGTGTATGTGTCCAGGTCCACATTCCCCTTATTACAGGGACACCAGCCACATTGGATTAGGGCCCGCCCTGCTTTGGTATGACCTCATCGGCACTAACTACATCTGCAACCTTCTTCCCAAACAATAGCAGAGATATGGAGTGAGGACTTCCACATATGAATTTTTGAAAGACATCATTGAACCTATAACAGAACAGGTTCATGAAGGACCCCCAAAATTCTGGGGCACGGGGTAAGAATTCAGACCTTGCTTCTGGAGTCCACAGCCCTTCCCATGAAGCCACTTCCCTCACCCTTCTAGTACCACCTTTCCCACCTTTAACTCTATCAGAGATGCCTAAAGTGACAGCTTCTTGCCCTCTGTAGTCCATGGCTTTGAAGTTCATCATCTCCTTTGTCAGTTCTCTTGGGCCACTGCTTTTCTTCTCTACTCAGATTAGCCCTTCCGGTCATTGAAGAGCTTACCTCTACCTCTACTAATAAGAGGGCAGGTAAAATGTCAGGTCCTTAACTAATTCAGATGCAAAGTGTGTTTAGCAGCTAACTGAGAAATTCGCTTCTAGATGGGATTGATGCTGGGAGCCTCTATGAATTTTAATTAGTGCCATCTCCTTTTTATCCAACAGCAGAGCCAGTGGAGTGTAGTCTGAGCAGCTCTGCTACTATCTAAGCAGAAGGGCTGGGGTGTATGCAGCCAGTGATGGCTGTTTGTGACTCAGCATGAACACACTGCTTATACCCTAGAGGGTAGCCTGTGTTGATACCTGGGTCTGTTGGGACCCAAGGGTTGAGGGCTTGTCTAGGTCTAACTTCACTTCACCGCTGTATGCATAGGTACAAATTTGTGTCCCCATTTTACAGATGAGGAAACCGAGGCACAGATGGGTCACATAATTTACATCCTCAAACTTGTAAGAGGCAAAATAGAGATTCAGATCTACGTTTACCCCTAAGGCAGCTTACCTAGCAGGTGAACCACATCTCCTCTGTGCTACTTACCGAAGTGACCACCTGAAAATACTATAGTGGAGATCAAGACGATACTGCCTCATATCGATTCTGCCAGGGGGTTGTAAAGTTGGGGGCAAGTGCTCAGTGCACTTAAGATCGAAAGTGGTTTCGTCTTAACACAAATGAGAGGAATTCTGTAAGCAATGGTCTTTGCCCATTTTATATTAATAAAACAGTTCAGGGTTATGTATTTTTTTTAAGAAAATGTATTTGAGGAGCACCTCCGGCTCAGGCAGTTAAACGCCTGACTCTTGATTTTGGCTCAGGTCATGATCTCACGGTTCATGAGATCATGCCCTGTGTTGGGCCCTGCGCTGTCAGTGCAGAGCCTGTTATTCTCTCTCTCCCTCTCTCTCTGCTCCTCTCCTGCTCATGCTCACTCTCTCTCCTTCAAAATAAATACACATTAAAAATTTATTTTTAATTTTTTAATGTGTATTTATTTTTGAGATAGACACACACAGAATGTGAGTGGGGGCGGGGAGGTGTCAGAGAGACAAGGAGACACAAAATCCAGAAGCAGGCTCCAGGCTCTGAGCTGTCAGCACAGAGCCTGACACAGGGCTCGAACCCATGAATGTGAGATCATAATCTGAGCCGAAGTCAGCCGATTAACAGACTGAGCCACCCAGGCGCCCCTAAAATTTTTTTTAACATTTATTTATTTTTGAGAGACAGAGAGACAGAGCACAAGTGGGGGAGGGGCAGAGAGAGAGGGCAAAACAGAATCCGAAGCAGGCTCCAGGCTCTGAGCTGTCAGGACAGAGCCTGACACGGGGCTCAAACCCGTGAACTGCAAGATCATGACCTGAGCCAAAGTTGGACCCTTAATCGACTGAGCCACCTGGGCACCCCAAACATTTTTTTTAAATGAAAAGAAAATATATTTGAGAAAGATTTTCCCTTGGTTGCTTTCCCCAAATACCCATCCGTTACATTTAGCCACCAAAGCTAGGAGACCACCACGTCGTAGGTTAGTGAGAAACGTCAGCTCAGAACAGAAAGGCCCCATTTCAGACAGAGCACACTGCGGCAGATGTTGGTTCCTGTGTGAGCATCCCCTGTGCCCTGTCATTCTTAGAAGCCCTTCTAACCCTTAAAAACAGTTGGCTTAGATGGGTACTGGCACCCCTTGATGGGTTTCAACAAGGACACGAGCAGAAGCATTTCCACTTATTAAAGTTTATTAGGTACAAAGAAAGAAGTCTGCGGAGGGCACATCAATAAATACAAAATACATGTGAAACACAGGGGAGCCACAGGCGACAGCATCCGCGAAACACTTGAGCGCGGTGAGGGTGCTGTGATCCATCGCCTCTGCCAAAGTTTACGGTCAAGGGGCTAAACCTCTGTCCTGCCACAGGCAGGTGGCTCACGAGTTCAAAGGGTGTGAAGTTCAGTGATAGGTCTCGAGGAGAGATGTGATGCCAGATTCCTGAGAGTTCTCCCTAATTGCAATATTTGGTTTCTGCTCATCCCTTCCCTCCGTCCTTGATGGTTTTATTTTTAATTTCTCTCCCAGTGGCGCGGAACGTGAATGTATAAACACCTCATCAGGGCAGCCAGTCTACTCTGAAGGTGGAATTGCCTTTGTCTTGGGCCTTCTTAATCATGATCATGAAAAGCCTTGTAATTATTTTATACAACTGGGAGGGAGACGGAGTGGATACCGTTTATAATAAAGTAATTCTGACCTTTTGGAAACCTTCCAGAGCCAATAAAACTAATCAGCTGTGCCCAGAGCTGATGACCTGCAAAAGCTTCTTTTCCATTGATTTAGCAGTTACAATTTGGCATGATTGATTCCCCAGAGAAGGGCACTTGACCTTGCTCAGTTTCCCCTGTCTGGAATGAGAAAGCACAACAATAATGTAGGATGCCATGTTAGTTTTTAGACAACAGCTGAGTGTACGCAGTCACGTCTGCCAAAACCCTCCTGACCAGCTACCTCTTTTGGATGGCTTGATCTGGACACGGTGTCCTTCAGGTCTGAGCACATGAGTGGGTTGTTCTAAAGGACATCTGTTTTTCCACTGCTCTTCCTGTCTCTCCCTCTTGATTTCCTTTCATCTCCACCTATTCTGAGCACAGACCCCAGGGTCAGTCTGTTTCCTTTTATTTTCTCTCCTTCCTCTGGTACAGCTTCCTCTCCCAGGACAGGGAGCAATTGGAGTCAGGTGCAAGTGAAAACACGCCTCCATTCTCTGGCCAGCTCAGGAAAGAGGGTGTGAGAATAGCAGCCAGAGCCCGTCCAGACCAGTTCCATATTCAGGGGCCGCTGTAATTCCACACTTTGCCCCCATGGGGAGTGCCTGCCATAGGGAAGGGGGAGCTCTCAGACCAGTCAGGCCTTCTTGAGCTCAGAAGGGAGCTGGGTTTGCCTGGCAGGTGCTTCCAAGGTTCCTAAGGGTGGGGGTGAGGCACCAGGTATGTGAGACAGATACTTGCTAATATGCTTCAGTCTTTCTCATGTCATATTCTCTGTGGAAACCCTGATCCCGGGAAGGAAAAAAACCAACAACTCTGAGATAGAATTTATAATTGACTATAATAATAATAATGAGTTATGTATGTTTCTAACTTGCAGAAAAAATACCCAAATCTCATAAATTTCGCCTTACCCTGGCTGCCAGGATTGGGGCTAGAGGCTTAGTGGGACAGGAGGAATGAGAACGTGGGTGGGGGAGGGGAGGTGCACTGTAAACGGTAAGAGTATTGGCTACTTGTAGGGTCATTCAGTTACAAAAGGGCCCTGTGGTTGGCATTGGAGGGCCCACGCCCACTCTTGCCTTTACTTTGCGTTCTATTTACATTAGGCAGCAAAAAAAGAAAAAAAAGAAAAGAAAAGAAAATCCCTGTACTGCAAAACGGAAGCGAGACACGGCATCTCGCTCACGGGAGGCTGTGTGGCATTGTTGGGTGTGGGGATACACTACTGTCTCTGAGCTGCATCATTTATAAGGCATTATTTGGTTCGATTTTGCAGTTTGCGTGATGAGAATATAGAATCTTGCCAATAAGAAGCTATCATGGATGCTATGACTTTGGGACTACTTGCAAACTAAGGAATCTTCTAGAAATGGTTCAGAATCTAGGAAGGGCCAGCCTGCACGCATATTTACAGTCATGGAATGGACACACCATGGGGTGGGGACAGGGCTCTATCTGTACTGACAGATGAGTGACAAGATGCATCTTTAAAAAATCAGAGAAACATAATGTGGGTGTGTGTTTGAATTACTCAAAAGTCAACTACTGTACGGACTTAAAGCCTGTGCAAACTACATATTTACAATAAATAAATGCTCCACTCTGAGTTTGTATGTGAACTGAATTACAGCTCGAGCATGGTGAGAACAGACACGTTCTCCTGGGGATGCCCATCCGGCAGGGTGGAGCCCCCTCTGGCTCACAGGACCTTGGCTTCATCTGCCTTCTCACCGGAGTGTCTTTAGGGATAACTGTGGAAAGACGGTGACATTACCAGGTGGACTGAACAGACGCTTCACACACCAACAACCCACCCTGGGGCTGGGCACCAAGGCCTTTCCCCAGTCACGTAAGGCTGCCAGGGCCTGATGGCCCTATCCTATGCAAGGAGCTGATTGTGGGTAGAAAAGGGATGAAATGGGACATACAGTTGGTGGAAGATGAAGACTCAATGCCAACTAATAAACATTTTTGAAACCAAACACCAGTCCTTGACAGAAAGTCAAGAAAAGCAAAGAACTTTCTGGCCCCAAGGCCTTCAGATTTCCAGCCTAGGACGCCCCTGCCCATGCACAGATCACTGGGGCCTTCTAGTTAAAAGAAAAGTACCCCGTGGGGCAGTTTGCTTTGTTTATAACCCTGTGATCTCTCCAGGTGATTGCTTTTTGTCTCACTGAAGTAAAAACAAATTACAATGGTGTCCAGCTAGATGTAAAGATCTTCTTGACTATGGGATGCTCCAGAGAGACTTTACCATCCATCCTTGCCTAGACTTTCATGGGCTCTGGTGAGTTAAGTGTGTGCCTGCCACGGAGCCAGAGGCCAGACACCGCACAATGTTTAATCAGTCTGGCCTTGTCTGAAGGTAAGGAGGATTCCTATCCTGGCGATTGAATACACCAGGTAAAGCAGAGAGGTATAGCGAGAGGAGCACAAACAAGGACTCAGAAGTCTGAGCATGTGACCTCGGGCCAAGTTCCTTAGCCCCTTGGGGCTCAGTTTTCTTGTCTGAAAACAATATCATTAAAGGTATTTCTCTAGCTTACATCACAAGGTACCTAAAAGGATCAAAGGAGATCCCATATGCAAGTTATCTGAAAAAATGTAAAGAACTGGGTTATGTGGGGGCTATTATTTTGATGATTACTGTATTTTTCTGACCACAAGAGATGTATTCCCTGTAGAAAATTCAGCAATTGCAGAAATGCGCTAGGAAGAAAATCAAGAATCCACTCCCATCTCCCAGAGCGCCTGCCTGTGACTTCTGTGTATGGTCCCCCCTCCTCTTTTGTCCTGTGCATATATGCTTCTCCGTTAACTGCAGCCGTACACCCAGTTTTGAGCCTGTGATAATCCAAGTGGTTATCACAACTCATAGATAAGCCATGGTTAGGAAAGGAGGTGCTTGTCTCCCTGCAAGGAAATGATCCTGGCGTCCAGGACCTTGTTCCGCCCCTCACGTCTCTTCGCATGCTGTCCCATGTAGCTGCAGAAGGGCCCAGTTTGACAGGAGGCCACCTTCTTTGCCACATAGAACTCTGAAACAGGAGGCCAGGGCAGGACTCAATGCATGTTTGTGAAGTGATAAAGGGCCTCTAAAGAGGAGACCTTGTTGCGGGCAGTGAGAAACGTCACTTCCGCCTGGGAGCATGAGATGGTCTGCCCAAGCTGCCTTGTGTAAGAAGGAGGGCATTTTGTCAAAAGCTGTCTTATCCCACAAGAACCTGTCTGGTTCTCTCCCCAGCTCTCCGCTAGCCACCAGGACTTAATTTGTGACTAAATTTGGCCACAAGAAGCAATTTTATCGATGGGAGAAAACCCCCCATGGGTGCGCTAAGATACCCTGCATTCTGTAGACGATACAGAATCCTGAATTCCATTGGATGCACGTTACAGGGTTTTGTTTCCAGGCTTCTTAAGCCATTGTAACCAGGGAAGAATGAATTGGGAGAAGGGGGGGATGATGGGGGACATTCTTGCAGAAGGATTCGTAGAGGGTTCTGGGTTGCCAACCTCGCTCCTGGATGTGATGGGGACTCCCCCTTTCACTCTTCAGAGTTTGAAACTGTTTCACTCTAGCTGCAAACAAAGGTACACCAAATGGCTTTCCCTGAGGAAAAAAGAGTCTGTGCAAAAAATGTAAAGCTTTAAGGAGAAAGCACAGCCTCGGCATTTCTGGGGGCTCCCTGAGGAATTCCTGCTTTTACGTTCGGACACCCGAAGGACGTGTTACCTGAGAATTTCTGCCTTTGATGTCATCTGAGCTGTGCCCTGCTGCCTCGGCATGGAGCCAGGGACCAGGCGTCCGGCCTGAAAGAAACAGGAACAATCTTACCATCTGTTGGCCCGGGGACTGCCCGTGCGCGACATGGAGAAACGCAGACTAAACCAGCACTTAAAGCAACAGCAGAGGAACCAAGGGTAACATGAGCCCGTGAACTTGAAACCTCCAGGCTCCTGGCCCTAGACTGTGTGTTTCCACCCACTGCTTCTATGTCACAGACAGATGCCCAGGCATCTCTTCCAATCTGCAGGAAGGAGAACAGGTTAATAAGGTCTGGCATCTAAATGCCCGTGATAGCTTCTTAGCTCCAAACAAGCCACCACCTCCAGACTCGCTCATCTGGCCAGGACCCCAAATGTGCCAAGCGCCGTGCTGGGGTTGGTTGGGAAAAAAAAAGAGTAAGAGGTAAGCATATGCTGAATAAATCAGGCTCCATCCCAACTCATTCTCTAAAATACACTTTGCTTAAATATTACACAAGTTGTACATAAATATATTCTCATTCAGCATTCAAAGAAATGTAGGAAAAAAAGCAATAAAAACCCAAAACAACCTCACGTGCCTCTTTGCCTGCCTTCCTTTGCATCTCATTTTCTATCCTGAAATCACTACTCCATGTTTGGCGTTTATACTGCTAGATTTTTTTTTTTTTTGGCATTGACTTACATATATGTGTATATATGCATAGATATGGTTTGGTTTTAAATCCGCATTCCCAGGCCTTCCAGGACTTTTCCTGCGAGTCACTTGTTCCAAATGGTGTCCCTGGTGCCCCTTTGCTGCATGAAGTATGAGGCTTTTCCGTCCTGCTGCTGTCATGGACTCGGAATTAAATAGGCACGTCCCCACGCCCTCCAGACAATCCATGCTGCTGTGCTACTTACAAAGCAACATGAAAAGCAGAACTATTCATCACAGATCATTTATGATAGTGAAATACTGACAACACCCTGGGCTCAACAAAACTATTTAGGAAATCCAGGGTTCACTACCTTATGACAGAGCATGAAGTAGCCAAAAGCCCAAGTAAATTGGGGTGATGTCTGAAATTTAGGAGAAAAAAGCAAGCTAGAAACTGTTTAAATAGGATGACTTGACCTATTTTAAAAAATGGAAATAATATATTGAATTGGTTCCTCCTAGATTTACTGGTTTTTTTTTTTAATCTCTTAAAAATACTTTTTAAGTTTTATACAATGAACATGTAAGTAATCTTAAGCATCTGTTAAGACACAGGTTTTTTGGAGGGCGCCTGGGTGGCTCAGTTGGGTAAGTGTCCAACTCTTCGTTTTGGCTCAGGTCACGATCTCACGGTTTATGAGTTTGAGCCCCATGTTGGGCTCCTGCACTGACAGTACAGAGACTGCTTGGGATTCCCTTTCTCTCTCTCTGCCTCATCCCCACTTGTTTTCTCTGTCTCTTTCAAAAAAAAAAACTTAAAAATAACTGTTTGGTGTTTTTTTTTTTGGTTTATTTATTTTTGAGAGAGAGAGAGAGTACCAATTACCCTTCAGAGAACTGCTGGGCAATAAGACCAGTTTCTCTGTAGGAAAGCTGTGCCCACTAGTCTTCATAACTATAACTGGAAACAATAGCAGAGCTAAAGGAGAATCAATTTCTTCATAAAACAGGAAGAAGAATTTTGTATCTTGCTATAAAAGAAACTACTGCTGTTAGAAGTTGGTGGCCTAGAGTTAAAGTCATGGTGCTTTTGATCCAAATACTCCTTTAAGGGTGTTTTCATCCATGAGATGCCACTAGAATTGCTCAGATTTCAAAAAGAAGAGCTCTTCTGTTGAAATACTCCTTCACATGGGCTGTGTTCCCACAAAAGAGTGTTTCAAGTTCTTTAAAACAGTAGTGTTTGAACTTTTGGCAACACCAACTTGTATAAGAAAGAAAGTTTAAGGGCGCGTGGGTGGCTCAGTCAGTTAAGTATACCACTTAGGCTCAGGTCATGATCTCACGGTTCGTGGGTTCAAGCCCTGCATCGGGCTCTGTGCTGACAGCTCAGAGCCTGCAGCCTGCTTCGGATTCTGTGTCTCCCTCACTTTCTGCCCCTCCCCTGCTCATGCTCTGTCTCTCTCAAAAACAAACATTAAAAATTTTAAAAAATAATAAAAAGAACTACAGTTTATGTCCCTACGTGATCCCATACGTCTAGGGCCCCACAAGCAGCCTGAGTGACCATTGTGGAGGCCTCCTGGCAAACAGATGGCCCTCCTTTCCCAGTTATTGACAACGCTGTGTAGCAGGAGCTGCTTGCTGTGGATGAGATCCTTCTCTGGATTGTGGGGCCTTAAAGAAGAAAGTCTGATCTGGGGCTGAAGGAGCAGAGGCCTGAGGGCCATGCTGGCTTCCAAATTTATTTTTTTGTCATCTGTAAACCAAGCAAGCCTGTGCCTTTTTGCAGCCACAGAGATACTTTGTTTGGAGGGGGGGTGGGTGTTGGTAGTTAGTGGCTTATTATATAATAAAGGATAAAGATGAATAGCGAAATGAAGACCGAAATGAAAACGTAGATAGGGCGAGGTCAGGAAGGGTCCAGGGAGCAAGAGTTTGTCTTCACAGAGTTGGGGGTGCACCACTTTCCAAACATATGGATGTATTTGCCAACCTAGAGGCTCTCTGAATCCCCTACTTTTGGGATTTTTACTGGTGTCTTTGCCTTGTAGGTAGACGTGATTAGTCATTAACAAAACCTCCAGTTCCTCTCCCCTTCCAGGAAGAAGGGGGCTGGGGCTCAAAGTTCCCAGCTTCTAACGATGGCTTCATCTTTCTGATGATCCACCCCCATCCAGGATCCCACCAGGCACAGCCTCATGAGAACAAAATGTGTTCGTGTCACCCAGGAAATCCCAAGAGGTTTAGAAAAGCTCTGTGTCAGGAACCAGGGTCAAAGACCACATATTTTGGGCACTTTGGTGGCTCAGTCGGTTGAGCGTCTGACTTCGGCTCAGGTCATAATCTTATGGCTCATGGGTTTGAACCCCATGTCAGGCTCTGTGCTGACAGCCAGCTCAGAGCCTGGAGCCTGCTTCAGATTCTGTGTCTCCCTCTCTCTCGGACCCTCCCCTGCTCACACTGTCTCTCTCTCTCTCAGAAATAAATAAAACATTAGAAAAAAAAAAAGACCAAATATTTGAACAAAAGGTGCTGGTAGTACTCTTACCCCTTAGAAAGTGACATGTGTTCTAGGAGCTTTGTGCCAGAAACCGAGGGCACAGGTGAGATATATATTTTCTATTATTTCACAGGATACAATTTAACCCATCCCACTCTCCTTCCGAGAGTGGGCTCCAGGAGCTGTATTTGTGCCCGCATGGCTGGGGAGGTCCGGGAAAGTCACATTTTTCAGGAAGGGTGCCTTCGGCACAGAAATACTTCCACGTCAGAGGAAAAAAATTCATTCTTTAGCCAACAGGAGGATGGACACTGCAATAACCGGAGAAGGGCCAGAGAGGGTGTACAGGCAGCGCTGGTCGTTCAAGCCACCTCTCTGAGAGCCTCCCAGAACTCCCATCAGCCTTGCAGTGACTCAGCGCGCTGAGGGGTTAGGTCAGCACAGAGGTGGGCTTCTGGAGAAGCACATCGAACTGGCAGCTCGGGGCCCGCACGGGCTCTCCATGCTAAGGTCCACGTGGCACCAGGTGGAGAGGTAGGAAGACGGGGTGCAGAGCACCGGACACAGAGCAGAGACCCAGCTGTGACCGGGGGTGGGGCAGTCTATTTCTGCCCCAGTTTCTTCAGCTGTACTTGAAGGAGTTGGTCTGGATGATCTCAAAGGGCCCTTTCTTTCTAACGCTGGATGCCTCTCACGGTCTCTAACCAAAGCAAATGATAGGTTTTGTTGGAAATGATAATTCTAGTATTTGCCAGATCCAAATCTTAGACAGTGCATATGTGGCCTTTCCTCTCCTTGCCCACCGTCATGTCATAGGTGAGGTTGGTGTGAGCGCCGCCACTCCTTTTTGGACCACTTACACTAGTAGAGATTTTAGTGGGTCACCCTGTGTACCATGGGGCCACACTTCAGGTGCTCAGGCCAGGGGCGGGCCAGTCAGATTCTCTCCCCCAGTATCCCGGAATTTTTTTTAAGTGTATTTATTTTGAAAGAAAGAGAGAGTACATGAGTGCAGGAGGGGCAGAGAGAGAGGCAGAGAGGGAATCCCAAGCAAGTCAGTGCAGAGCCTCATGCGGCTCACAAACATGTGATTCCAACCCACGAACCATGAGATCATGATCTGGGTGAAACTAAGAGTCAGAGGCTTAACCGCCTGAGCCATCCAAGCACCCCTGCCAATAATCTGGAATTTTAAAATTAGTGTTAGTGATCAAAAAGTGATATATATTTGTTCCAGAAAACTTGGACAAAACAGTGAGGACTAAGGACAATAAAAACCACCCAGCATTCTACCTCTGAGCACTAACCACTTCGAACACTTTAGTGTATATGCTTCTAGCCTCTTCTCTCTTCTCTTTATTTGGTCCACAACTTCTTCTCCCTCTCTGTATAGATCCACAAAACCATTTCTTTATTGAAGAAAATGATAACGCAGAACAAAAGTGATGGGGCAGGGAGGGCTATTAAAGAAAGGCAGTCAGGGAAGAACTATCTGATAAAGTGCTATTAGATCAACAACCCAGAGGAGGCAGGGAGTAATTCTCCCTGGGAAAAGTGTCCCATAGAAGGAACAGCAAGTGCAAAGAACCCAGAGCCCAGAGGTGGGAGTGTGCTTGGAGTTTTCTACCAGCTCCAGGTTGTCTGTGCCATTGGAGCAAAAGGATTTGGTTTTGTGGGGTGTGGGGCTGGTTGTGTGGGCTCTTCATGTAGGTCTTATGAGCCATAGTGGGACTTTCTGATTGATACAGAGCGAGAGAATTTGGAGCAGTGGGTGGCCTGACTGGACTTGGGCTCTGGACAAACCATGAGGCCTGCAGGATGGGGCCGGGAAGCCTGTCGGTAGGTTTCCTGCTGTCTCCAGATGAGAAATGACAGTGGTTTCAGCCGAGCTGAGAGTGGAAGAGGAGGTGACAGAGATCAGATCAAAGATATATTTCAGAGGAGGAGCCCCAAGATTTTTCTGGTAAGTTGGATGTGGAACAGAAGAGAAAGACAGAAGCCAGAGATGACTCCAAAGTGGTTCGGGTGACAAAAATGGAGAAGCAGCAAGGAGAGAAGAAAGAGAGGGCTGCTGGGAAATCTAAGTGAAGATGTGCTTCAGAAGGAGGGAGTGATGGACCCTGGTTAGCACCTCTGACCACTGGCTTTGGTGACATGGAGGTCCCCTGGAGGCCTTGCTAAGGGCTCTTTCCATGGCATGGGGGTGGGAGGAAATGCCTGAAAGGGCAGAAGGAGAGGAAGTAGATGCGGCACGGGCTGTGAGCAGAGAAATGGCCCAGGGATGTTTTATATGCATGATAACACCTTTGCCTGTTCAGAGGAATAAAGGAATAATCTAGAAGGACAGGAATAGTGGTAACAGAATGGGATGCTGGAAGATAGCTTATGAAGGAGTGAGGTCAACAGTGATGATCAGGTGCTGCTAAGGGAAGCACAGGGCAGACTCCTCACCGCCCTTCTGCCCTCCGCAGAGGCAGACATAAATGCGCGGCCACTGGCAGTGTCTATGGATTTTCTCAGTCTTGAGACAGCTAATCCTTTGATTTCATGACATGAACCACCCAGTACTGCTAGAGTGGCACTTGGTGGAGAAGTTTCTTTGCTAATGGAAACCATGGTGGGTAGTTTCGCCGTAAGTGTAATGTAACTTTTTATGTTTTATTATTCTTTAAACGTTTTTAATGTTTAGTTATTTTTAAGAGAGAAACAGACAGACAGACAGAGTGCAAGTGGGAGAGGGGCAGAGAGAGAGAGACACAGAATCTGAAATAGGCTCCAGGCTCTGAGCTGTCAGCACAGAGCCTGACATGGGGCTTGAACTCATGAACTGTGTAATCATGACCTGAGCCAAAGTTGTACACTTGACTGAGACACCCAGGCGCCCCAGTAACTCTTTTAAAATAGGAACTGGACCATAACAAGAAACCACTTCAGGACTGTTAGGATGGACAGTGTCAAAACAAAGCAAAACAAAAAACAGAAAATAACAAGTGTTAGAACCCTGTGTGCTGTTGGTGGGAATGTAAAATGGAAATCAATATGGTGGTTCTTCAGAAAATTATTAAAAACAGAGTTACCATATGATCCTGCAATTCCACTCTGGGCATATACACAAAAGAACTGAAAGCAGGGACACAAAGAGACATTTGTAAATCCATGCTCACAGCAGCTTTATTCACAATAGCCAAAGGTGGAATACACCCAAGTGTCCATTGATGGATGAATGGATAAACATACACCATACGTACATACAATGGGATATTATTCAGGCTTAGAAAGGCTAGGAATTCCGACAGATGCTACAAAGTGAATAACCTTGAGGACATCATGCTAATGAAAGAAGCCAGTCTCAAAAGGTCAAATATTATAGGATGCCACATATATGAGGTAGCAAGAGTAGTCAAGCTCTTAGAGCCGGAAGGTAGAATGGTGGTTGTCATTTTACTGGGTTGACTGGGTACGGAGCTTCAGTTTTGCAGGATGAAAGGAGTTCATGAGATCATGACTTGAGCCGAAGTGGGACACTTAACTGACTGAGCTACCCAGGCACCCCAACCTACTTTCTGTCTCTAAGGATTTGCCTGTCTGGATATGTCACACAAATGGAATCATACAACATGTGGCCTTTCATGTCTGGCTTCTTTCCCTCATCATGATGTTTTCAAGGTGCATCCATGTTGTGGCATGTATTGGATAATATTCCATTGTATGGCTATATGTTTTGTGTACCCGTTCATCAGCTGATGGACAGCGGGATGTTTCTATCTTTTCGCACTTTTTGCGAATAGTGCTGCTGTGAATATGTGTGTATGCACTCTTGTTTGAACCCATTTTCAGTTCTTTTCAATGTATACCCAGGAATGGAATTGCTGGGTCATATGGTAATTATATGATTAACTTATTGAGGAACCTAATGAGTTAAGAAAAATTTTTTGAGTATTTATTTCTTTTGAGAGAGAGAGAGAGAGAGAGAGAATCCCAAGGAGGCTCCACCCTATCAGCATGGAGCCTAGTGTGGGGCTCAAACTCACAAATCACAAGATCATGACCTGAACCAAAACCAAGAGTCAGGCATTTAACTGAGCCACCCAGGCACTCACTAATGCATTTTTAAACCATTGAAAAACTAGGTAAAATCATCCTACCAAAGAAAGAAAACAGCTAGTAGCTGTGGAGTGGAGACTGTGAGGAGAGCAGGTGGAAAAGCTAAGCATAAGGGGATTCGTGTGGTGTGTGTGTGTGTGTCAGGAGCAGAGCGAGAAAGCAAGCCAATGGAAGGAGGCAGAGCCGGAATTGCTACAAAAAAGCATGAAACAGAACCAACACTGTCCCCCAGACATGAAGAACTCTAACTTGGGGAATCAGGTCAGTGGAGAGAAGGAAGAAAGCTGTAAGGAGAAATGTAATCAGACAGCCATGAACTGTATCAGACTCATGCTAATAGAATTAACAAGCTTCTACCCCATGGCTCACAAGCATGGCAGGAACACGCAAATTTAATTGCACAAGGAAGCTACTGGGATAGTTTATGCCTGTCAATGTCACATCAATCTAAAACCATACTTTATTTTTGAAATTGCAGATACCCTTTCTGGTCTGTAGGATGTCGGCTCACTTTCTTTTTCTTTTCTTTTCCTTTTTTTTTTTTTAACTGCATATTCTTGAGCATCAGATTATTTTTTTGTGTGTGGGGACTGATTTGGCCACTTCTCTGAGATAAGAGGAATGCAGGGCAGACTGCCCACTGTGTCCTCCTGGCGAGCCGTGTGAGGCACGGTTTCTCTTCCATTCTCAGGGAGGAGACTGGGCACCGTGGGCTCAATGTACAGCTTGCTTTAGAACTGACTGAGTGTGAAGGTTGAAGGACTGCACAGCAGTCTACTGAGAAAGGCAGTATAAGAGGAGACTTTGAGGGATCTGCTTTTCTGGAACAGTTTAGGGCAGAGATAAGCAAAATATGGCCGGCAGACCACATCCAGCCAGCACCTGCTCTTGTAAATAAAGTTTTATTGGAAGACATCCATGCCTATTCATTTATATATGCTCCATGGCTCTTTTTAGGTCAAAATAGCAGAACCAAGTAGTTGTGACCAAGAACATATGGCCGCAGAGCTTCAAATATGTCATTTCTGGCCCTTCAGAGAAAATGTTTGCTGACCTCTGGTTTAGAGCAGGGGCCAGGTGTCACATTCACGTGTTACAGTCTGGGTATAAGAGAAGGGTGGGATCTGTGGCATGAAGGTGGCCAGTGAGCAGAGCCTTGCTTAGGGAAAGGAAATGAGCCTTGTAGATTAGCGGTGCTGACAATACTGACTTCATCTTTGGCCCTCCATCCCACCCTGCTCCTCTCCCCCTCTTTCTCTTTAAGTTCAGAGCAGTAGTCTTTACGTATTATTTAACAAGCACACAAGGCCACTAGTGTCTAATGGTGCAATCCCACAGGCCAGCAGAGAAGACCTGCCCAGGCCGATTCCAAGGGGACCTGCGACCTGAGCGGGGAGCAGGCTCGAGCTCCCTGGTCTGCCTGCAGGGAGATGAACCCTGGAGAAGGGCTTCTGCCAAAGTTCCTCTGAAGGAAAGGATCAAAGAGCCCAGATGATGGTCTTGAGCTAACCCAGGACACTGACGATTTTCCAGGCTAGTCTACAGATGTCTGGGATTGGAGGCCTTACTCATGTTGTGGGGGCCTTGCTCACATGACCCTTACCCCATGTTGCTGACTCTGTCCCCTTACCAGCTCCTGCCCAATCGGATTAGCTCAGCCCTGGACCAGGACTGGCTCATATGAACTGACAGGCAGAATCACTGTGTGGTTTAAATGCCATCTTGCTTTTCTTTGCTTCCTGTTTTCCTAAAGTACTCGCCTCCCTGCCCTTTTGGCCCTGAGGGGCAGGCCAGACTCTTTCTCTTCCACTCTAAGGGCTAACTAGGTAAGCAGAGTGAAGGCTTCTCCTTGGAGGCTGTCCCCACGATGACATTGGGAACAGGCAGGTTCTCCTCAGGCTGAGATCTTTCAGCCTTGGCTGGACATTGGAATCACCGGCAGCTTTCAAAAATACTGACACCTGGGTCCCACCCTGCATATTTTGATTTAGTTGGTGTGGGTGCCGCCTGGCCATTGGGATTTTTAAAGGTTGTTTTAATGTGTCTTCAAGGTTGAGAATCATTGATCTAAGGGCATTCTCCATTTCACAGTCTGCTAGAGTTCTGAATTGGGGTTTTTAAGAATCTTCCCTAGTTATTAGTACAAAGCTCCCGTGTCCCATTTTGCTGTTGTCTTGAGGTGTTCAGCTCCCTTGTCAAAAGGCCTAAGGAGGGGAGGGAAAAGTGGTAAATCCGGGCACTCAAATCCAAAGTCAAACAATCAATGCTGGAGTTTTGTAAAAAGCTTTGGGGCCAGGGAATGCTCTGACACTTCCAGAAGCATGGATGGCACTGTATCCTTGCAGTAGTGAAATCATGATGTCAGCCTGTAAACAATCAATCGCACTAAGCACTTAATTCTGGGTAGAAACCACTTCCCAAGGCGGTACTTACTTCTGGGAATCTTGCTGGGGTAAATCTTCTGGCATGGTTTATACTCATCTGGAGGAGGAAAGTCTTCCACAGTATGAAACGTGAATTTAGATTCAAAGTCATCTGCACACATGGAAAAGAGCAAAATTAACTCTGGTTGTTGTGGTGACCCAAGTTTTGAAAAGTCCCAAGAGCACACAGGTTTGCCGGCTCTGGGCAAGGGTTTTAGGGGCTGGGCTATTACCCCCTAAGGGACCCATCTACCTCTCAGTGTTTGCTGTTTGGCTCAGACAAGGGGAATCAGGAAAAATGAAGCCGACAGACTCTCCCTGATCACCCACTCCCATTTGCTTTGACCAACATCTGAAGGAAGTTTCTAAAGGGAGAAGTGCCACAGGGCTCTCCAGGATCCAGAGTCAGAGGTGGGGAACATGAAAACAACAAGGCACCAGCAGAGTCCCTGTGGCCTGAAGCTACTCCTGAGCCCCTGGGAAGGCTTGTGTTTGGGAGCGGGGAGCAGAATAGGAGTCTACAGCCTGGCTGGTGGGAAGGAGTGCGGCCCGTGTCAAGTTGGGGTCGCAGGCTCCCCAGAGCAAACATATTTTCCCTGAGTTCCCGACTGCAAGAGGAGAGGTTATGTGGCCCCTTCATGACTTCAGTCCCTGTTTTGTGATCTAGGTTTGTGTCTGACCCCAGAGACCTTTCCTTCCTGTGTCTGTATTTGCGCCCTACCTGTCCCTCTGGCTAGTGGGCCTTCATTATTTTCTCACCTTTTCCAGATAACTCTATTCTTTTCTAATCCAATGTGCATGGATTTCCCCGTGGAGACAGACAGACACACAGTTTAAATGTTGGTTTTCTTCCCTCTTTCTCATCTCAGTTCGATGGTTCGAGAATAGGTTCTGGAACCCCCCAGAAAGCCTCAAGAGAAACCCTCATTCACACAACTTGCAGGTTGTCGTGTGTGGGAGTGAGCTCCTGCATGCACCCTGAAGCACGCACCCTGAAGCACGCACCCTGGAATGGTGGGCTGGCAGACTCTCCCCAGGGCCCAGGGAAGTCGCTTCTTCACCCGCAGCCAACATGGCAGAGGTGGGCCCACTTACCGATGATATGCAGGCTTCCGTTGCGCAGCTGACCTCCTGGCTGCTGTGTCGGGGTCCAGGCTGGGGCCTGCTGGCTCCTGCTTGAAAGCTCCGTGGTGGGTGATCTCGCAGGCGGTGCTGGGGGTGGATTTAGCTTCCCCCCACTGGTCCCTTAGAGGAAACATGCCAGTGTATTGAGAGACAAGTATGGCAGAGGCTATAGCTTCCTGTGAGAGGTGAGGCGCTGAGATCTCTGGATGTAGCATGCTACAGCGGATGAAAAGGCAGCCTCTGGAGCCAAACTGCCTGGGACCGAATTCCAGTTCTCTTTCTGGGATAATGACACAGTGTACTTGTGCCCCAGGTTCCTCAGCTATGAAATGAGATAATAGTACACTCTCTTTCTAGGGTTGTTGAGAGGGTTGAATGAGTGAAGTCAAGTGGCGTGTAGTAAGGGCCCAATAAATGTTAGCAGCTGTGACAATATTAACGGTGGCAACAATCTTCAGTATCAGATGGCACTTTTCAAAGAAGGGGAACCACTGCAGAGTCCAAAGGAAGGGAGGGACTGTCTGTGGGTGAGGCACAGTAGCAGGTGGGACGAGCACCCTGACGGAGCTTGCTCCGTCCCCCTCCCCTCCAGGATTCTGCTCACAAGGATTCCCCTGCACGGCAGACCCTCTTTTTCCTTCTAGTCAATATCTAAATCCACCCCGCCCACCAGGGCGCAACTCAAGTCCCACCTCCATCACCAAACTCGCCCTGATGGTGTCTGTGGGAGGCTCACTCTCCCTTGCCATACTCTTTTGAATGACTCTTTGGCAATTAAGAAGCAGCTGTCTCAGCACGTCAGTGAGGGTGTTCTACCTTCACCTGCTGAAATGATGACCACCACACCACCATTATCTGTGACAAAATGTCCATGATTGCAACCTCTTTCTCTACCCGCCCCCTACCCAGTTGGCCTGAGGTAGAAATTGCCCTCATTTTGTTAGTGGAAAACTAAGTTTCACCTCCAAAGACATAAGGAGACAGGCCAGACAAGCATCTACTCCTGGCCTTGAGTTTACCACCCCAGTCTTCCTTTTCTCTGAATCAGGACCCACTAGGATCTCCTGGCTCCTGTAAGCAGACTAAAGGGGTGAAGGGGCTACAGTGGCTGCTGACTCCCCTTCTGGAGGACAAGCTGTCCCTCCCCATGGTAAGGAGATAACAGTGAGCCCCTGCTCTGTGCAGTGCACTGCAGGCACATTCTCTCACTGAATATCCCTAAGGATCCTCCATAAAAGGTGTTACTTCCCCACCTCCCCCCAAAAGCAAGATTCAAAACATTTAAAAAACTGGCATGAGGTGACACAGGAGTGAATGGGGGGAGTGGATGGGGAGGCCAGGTTGAATTCAGATGTCTCTGAATCTAAGGCCTTGTTTTTTTTCATCACTCCCTGAACCAATCATAGGATGCTCATTGGTAGGGATGCCGGCCATATGGCAACTACTCGGTTGAAAACAGAATGCCTCAAACCTTATCTCTCATGAGCAAGAACCTTGAACATACACTTGCCCTGGGGCTCCAGGGCGGCTCAGTGGGTTAAGCGTCCAACTCTTGGTTTCGGCTCAGGTCATGATCTCATGGTTCTGAGAGGTCGAGCTTAGGTTTCTCTGCCTCTCCCCCAACCAAAATAAATATATTAACTTAAAAAAATATATTCTTGCCCTTTGTATCAGGAATTCCTTGTTCGGAACCTGTCTTTTCAAAATATACAAAAGGTAGGTGACAATTGCTATGGAAGTATTTCCTGCAATATTATTTACGATAACAAAAAATGGAATCGACTTCATACTAGAAGTCTGGTACCAGTACGCTTCACATCAGTACGCTTCTGAATAAACTTTCACAACTTGGCAAGACTGCTTTCGATGTAAGATTAAATAGAAAGAGAATAGAAATGTTTGAATTGTATATTCAAACTTTGTAAATATGTAGATATAGCCTGAAAAAAAAAATCACGGGAAGCACACCCAAGTAGGACAGTTTTTATTTCTGGGTGATGTTATTTTGGTGATTTCAGTTGCTTTCTATTTGCTCTACAGTGAGCTTGTATTATTTTTAATTCAAGGAAATACATTTAAGAAACCTTCTGCATCAAAAGAGTTTCTTAAAGACACAGGAATATATGTGTGTGTGAGTGTGGATGTATGATGGGGTGAGTGTGTGGATGGTGTTTATGAGCATGTGTGTATGTGTGTGGACACATGGGTATACTTTCCATCCAGAGGACACCAGAAGTGAATGAAGCCTCCTCACTGTGAGGAAATCAGTTAGGGGCATGCACACTCAATCCAACATCCTCTCTGCTATGTATATGACAGAATTACTTTTAATATTTGGCTCGAAAGGCAGACCTTTAGTTTTCTTGAGTCAGCATGAGAACCTGCCAGAAAGAAGGCAGAATGCTAATCCAGTCTGCAGGGGGTCAGTGCAGATTGTGGCTGGGGGCCAGCCTGTAGTAACTCAGGCAGAAACTGCAGCAGAGACGTGGTTATGGAAACAAACTGCCTCCACAGTGCCCTCCACCGCAGAGAGGAGATTTGGGTGTATGAGTGACGAGAGTAAGAATAAATAGTCCTTCTCTAGAGCTCAGTGTTGCCAGGCCCTGATCCAACGATCACACGATGTGGGAACTATTACTATCATCATTTTACAGATGAGGAGAAGAAAGCACAGAGAGGCTAAGTAATTGTCCAGGGTCACACAGCTAGTAATTGCAAGGTGATTAAGGCCAGGATACCTGGCTAGTGTGGTCTGCACCATCTTGGATACGTCTTTCAACCTCTCTCCCCTTGGTTTCCTTCTCTAACATGAATACAACACAAAGTCCCATACAGCACATTTTATCCTGCTCCACGAGGGGCACGGATAGCTCGGTTCTAAAACAAAATCCTAAGAGTTAAGACATCTCAAGGTGTCCCCAAGTGGCTCATAGGAGCAGGCCTCCGGCTGTGTCCCTAGCATCTTGGTAATTACTGGCAGGGCTGAGGGGGCCTCCAATATGGCCGCCCTGGACTGGGACAGTGGTGCTTACCTGGGCCCCGGCCTGGCCTCTTCTTCTGCATGAACATCTGGGATCCCGGAGGGGCTGGCGGTGTAGGCAAGGCTTGAACGCTGGACTTGGGTGGCTGGGCCTGGAAGCTGGGAGACTTGGGGGGCAGCGGGGGTGGGGCTTCACTGCTGTTAGCTCCTGGCAGAGGAGGCGCAGGCACAGAGGACCTCGGGGTACAGGAGGCATAAAGAGGGGGTGGGGGCGGTGGGGGTGGAGGGGCGGGAGGCTCCCGCACATCTTGGGCAGGGCTCGTGGCCTCTGCATTGAGCCCCGGATACCCACAAGGTGGGAGGAGAGGGAGTGGAGGGGGGATGGGTGGTAGATGCAAGGGGGTTAGCTGAGGCTTTGCTGCCTTGTCACTGAGAAGGGAGCCCAGGGGGAGTGGGGGTGGAGTCGGGGGAGGGGGCGGAGGGGGCGGGACAGAGGGGAGAGGGGGTGCAACCACTGGGGGGTTCCCTTTGGTGGGTGGGCCAGGTGGGGACACCAGCGGAGCTTTGGTGGGGGAGGAAGGGGGCAGGGGTGGGGGCAGGGGTGGAGGAGGTGGGGGTGGGGTAGGCGGCGGTGGCGCGGGCATGCTGGGGCGAGGAGGGACTGCCCTGACAGCGCCGTGGGCCTCAGAAGCATGGCCTAGCCTGGGAGATGCAGGGGGGTTAAGTGGGCCACTGACAGTTTTGATAGGAAGCCGGGGAGAAGGCGCCCGGGAGCCAGGGGCCTGCCCTGTCTTGCAACCTGGAAGTAAACAAGTTCTGAGTTAGCTCAGCCACAGAGGAGGGAGGATCCCAAGTATGGGGGCAGCTATGACAGACACCATCCAGCACGATGTCAGCGAGCCAAACAGTGGACTCTCTTCCTGCTCACGTAGAAACCTCAGGTGCGGCAGCTGTCACACGAAAGGGCCAGCTGGACCCGCCCCAAGATCCTTGCCAGCACCAGCCTTCCTGTTCCAGCCCACCTCTGCCCTCACCTGCCAGGGGCTTGCGAGTCTCCCAGCCCAGGGCACAGGGCTGCTCTGACCTTCTTTGCCCTTCCGCACCTCAAGGCCAACTTCACACTCATTCACCATTACCAACTGGGTCAATCCAGTTGGATACCCAGCCTTGACATCTTAGTTCCGCTCCTCAGCTGTGCCAACCAGAAGCTCCTTGCTAGGGAGGTTTTCTTCAGTTTCAGCATTTTGTGAACACGGACTTTGTTTTTGCATCAAGACCAGAAGATTAGTCATTCCTTGAATGTATAAGTAACTCACGAGTCAGTGGAAAGACACACTGCCTAGGGGATCTGAGTCCGATGACCTCAAGCCTTCCGGTCCCACAGCTCTGGAATTTCAAAGCCTCTTTTCCCAAAGACATGTCTATTTCCAATGGGCTCTCTGTCTCCTAGTCTCCTGGCCTCCTTACCCCACAGGCCCATGAACCCCCAACTTGAAACCCAATGCCTCTTTGGAAGTCAACACATCTGGAGAAGCAAGCACAGAACTGCTCACAGTAATATGTGCTTGAGGCACTTCACGGAAGGCTGGGGTGGAGGTGCTCCCTAGGAAGGGCCTTGTTGCACTTTGCATGCCCTTTCACTGTGCTTTCCTACCTTTTTAGCCCTCACCTAGGAGAAATATGCTCCTCTCCCTGTTTACTGCAAGGAAATTCTGCAGTCACCGCTTAAAGGTGTCCTTGAAGCATCACTGTCCACTCAGGAGGCATATTAAAATACTCCTTCTAGGGGCACCTGGGTGGCTCAGTCGGTTGAGCATCTGACTTCGACTTTGTGGGTTCGAGCCCCATGTCGGGCTGTGTGCTGACAGCTAGCTCAGAGCCTGGAGCCTGTTTCAGATTCTGTGTCTTCCTCTCTCTGACCCTCCCCTGCTCACGCGGTTTCTCTCTCTCTCAGAAATAAATAAAGCATTTAAAAAACGTTTTTAAATAAAATAAAATAAAATGAAATACTTCTAGGTTAATACAGTGCTCTCCCTAATGGAATTCTAGGGAAGCCATCTTTTCCTCTTCTTGCACCCTTATGATTTATAACCCTCATGAAAACAAGTGGAGAATGCCTGAAGAGATGGTCGCTTCTCAGACCTACAGCTTCTTGGATGTTGCAGAATAGGAAGCATGGCTTTCGAATCAGATTGTACCCCCCCTGCATCGGGTAGCGGTTCTGAGCTTTTCTGCTGATGGGTCTCCAGGGGCGCTTGCCCACCCAGGTGCAGGATGGTACCCCAAAGTACTTGATACCAAAAGCCAGACTGATCAAAGCAAGGAGTGGTGGTAGTGATGCTGGGGCTGAAGCTCGGCGGGCAGGATGACAGTATCTGGTTTTTCAAAAGGATGGTGACCCTCCTCTGGCTATGATGTGACAGTTCCCTGGGTAGCACTGCTCTTTATAAGTCTCAGCTATGGAATGGCTGCTCTATGGTGGTGGCCCCATTATTCCTCTGCTGAGGGTTTCCTGTGGGATGGTTCTGGAAGAGATAATGTCTTCATCCTGAGGCACCTACGCTGGCTGACTTGATCCCCTCAGGGCCCAAGGCAAGCACCGCCGTAACAGCTAGCTGACCGTGGCCAGGAGTGAAGGCCTCCACCTGGCCTTTCCAAGGATAGGAGCTCCCACCACCTGCAATTCTAACATTAGACATTTTATGTGAGGTCTAAGGCAAGTATCGGGCTCAGAGATTCCTGCCTCTAAGGTCTAGGCCTGTTTCCATAGCGCATAGAGTTGAAGACGGAGGACCAAGGCAGTTCTCTGAATAAGCCGAGGTTTCCCTATATGCCCACTTGCTCCCTGAACTTTAAAGGAATAATACGTTTGAGGAGGAGCAGATTCAGCCCCTGAGTAACCCATCCTGACTTTCTAAGTGACTAAGGAAGGACACCATGTCCCCAAGATTCAAAAACCTTCAGGATGAGTCAGTGAAACTCAGGTTTGCCTTGCTTACTAAGCAGCCAGGCAAACGAGACGTGGGCAAACCTATTTTTATTATGACACGAACAGCAGAGGCAAGGAGGGCCCAAATCCTCATTCGGCTAATGTTCAGGCTCACCCTAGGATGAAGCAGACAGCTGGCAGCACACGTTCAAGGTGAGGCCCACAGGAGAGAGGAATTAGCATGAGTGCAGACCGGAAAGCCAGGCAGCACGGGGCCCGTGGAGAGAGCCGAGGGGAACAAGTGCCAAGGGAAGGAGCGAGGAGTTCGTATATTTATATATTCATAATATAAATGCTAACCCTAGGAATCCAAACAGAAGCACAAAAGGAAACCACAAAGTGGGTGGGGAAAGGCCCGCCGGAGTGCATCAAGAGCCTATGGGTTACCAAAAGGTGACATATGTCTTCTGCCTTCAGTCTGTGTATGTTTCCAGAAGATCTCAGACTGCATGGAAGTCTCATTACACATTCCATAGTACCCAGCAGTGTTTACTCATCCTATCTTATTTTAACGGCCACCCCTTCAGAGCGCTAAGCCAGGGCCCCGTTATGACTTTTGAAGACATTTTATGGATGTGTTGCTATAAAGGCAAATAGAATCTTTGACCCTAAAGGTGATTTTAAAAGAAATCTAAACATTTTCATGGACTCCCCAAAGTGCCATGAGCACTAGGCCCTGTGCTTTCTGGGGCTAATGGCTCTATGCAACCATGCTACCTACTTATACATTCCACTCAACCAATATTTACTGAATACCTACCATCCATCGGGCACTTTTAAGGCAGTGAAAAGAAACATAGTTCCTGCCTTCACAGAGTTTACATTTAGAGGGAGAAGACAGACGTGAGCTCCCCTAGGAAATATATAATATATCAGATGCTGAAAAGTAATACCAGAAAATGAAATCAAGGTAGACGGGATATGGAGTGAGGGGGTGGGACTGATATTGTATGGGACTTGATGAATAAAGCCTCACTGATAGCTCGATCAGGTGCCAGTTGAGCAGAGACCTGAAGGAAGGGAGAACATGAGCCATGTGGACACCTGAGGAAGTGTTTCCGGTCAAGAGAGCAGTCAGTGCAAGGGCCCTATGGCAGCAACATGCCTGGTGTGTGCAAGAACAGTCAGGAGGCCAATGTGGCTGGAATGGGGGTGCATGCTAGCACACGTATGGGCAAGAACACGAGAGAGGTAGCAAAGGCCAAAGCCCTTCTCTCCGAATGACCGGGAAGCTGATGGAAGCATTCTGAGAGAACAGAGCCATGCTGGGTCTTACTCTGACATGGCATCCAGTCCATGCATCTCATCTATTTATTGTCTCTTGTCTTTGAGCCTCCATCCTCATCACTTCATTATGACCATCATCGGTCACTTCATTATGGATTTCCATCCCCTCTACAGAAATGAATCCTTGTCTTCACAGAGTGGCTCAAACACCAGACACTTGTGTCCTACTGGACACAGGTAGGAATGGGGATGGCCTGGCTTCCTTTGGCTGGCCCCTGTTAAAACTGACTGGATATTTCTCCTGCCTTTAATTCTGTGAAGACAAACTAGTGGACATAGTATATCCTACAGGATGTTTATTTGATGCCACTCAGGAATTTTGAAAAAGAAGGCGGCCCTGAGAAATGCCAGCTCTCTTTGCCAAGCCCTTAGCAAAAGAGAGGAAATGAAATGGCCTCTGAGAAGGTTCAAATTGGATCTCAAAGCACCCTAGTGCCCTTATCTTTGCTGGACTTTATCAGCTGGTGACAGCAGCAAATGTACCTCATTATGTCAAACAGCTACAGAGCCACATGGCAGAAGATTCTATACCAGCAATGTCTGGGGCTTAATAGCCCCAAATTCTTGGAATTTATTTCAGCTTGCTGGCTAAAGAGAACAATAATAGGAAAATATTTCCATTACACACAATAAATATATATTTGCCCAATTTTAAGGCAATGCTTTCAAACATCTGATACCCACTAACACAAAAACAACTGCAGTAGACTGGGTACAGAAATGGCCTTAATTATCCACTCCTTCTTGATTCCTGATTTGCAGATCCTCTCATCAAGAGGTGAAGTCTCTTTCTCCACCCTTGTTTCCGGGCCGGCCCTGTGGCTTGCTTTGGGCAAGAGGATGCGGTAGGAAGTGATATCGTGCCAATTCCAAGACTAACTCTTAAGAGACTTTGTTTACTTCTGTCCTCTTTGTTGGAGCTTTGCCACCAGCATGCATAAACTCCGAAACTGTCTGCTACATACTGAGAACTGTGTGGATCAGTCAGGTCTGCCATCTCAGCTGAGGCACCAATGATATGAGAAATATAAGATTATCCAAAGCCAGTTACCCAAGCTGTAGATACTAGACAGGGCCCAGCTGAGACCACCCTAAATAGTCAACCACGAACTATAAGCTAAATAAGTGGTTGTTTAAAGGCCCTAAGTGTTAGGCTATTTCGTTACACAGCAACACCTACCTGATACAACAGCTCACATCACAGGGATGTCACCATGATTTTCTAATGCGATTTATACCCTTCATCTATACTTTGCAGTCTGAGCCTCAATCACAGCATGGCTAAGCCTACACACTATGGCAAATCATTCTTTGATTATTACAATGGGATGATTTAAATAGGATGATGGTTTCCAAGATCCCTTGAGCATAATGCTTTGGATACTTCCAGTACATGCTCCCAAATCCACGATCTCCTGCTCTACGACTTTTCACTAAACACACGTCGCAACCCTCATGGCACGCGAAAATCGCCCTTTTGATTCTACATGCTAAGGAGAGAAAGACCACGAGGTAGCCGGCCTGAATTGTTCCTTACCTGCTGCATCCCTCTGGCCTGCTGGACGCAACACAGGAAAGCCGCCAGCAAACAGATCTCCCAGGGCTGGGGGTGTGCTTGCACCTCGGGCGTTTGCAGAGCCTCCTCCTTCTTTGCTGGTTCCCTTAGAACCTTTGCAGAGAAGAGGCAGGTGGATGAGGAAGTGTGAGCAGAGCTGAGCCGCCAGTTCTCACCCCGGGACTGTGGGCCAGCACTGCCTGGGGCAGCCTTCCCGTTCTCCCACCTCTAGCAGGCATCTTTCCCAAACCCCTCTGCCTAGATGTCGTGCAGACTCCTGCATCCATGTTGTCTGCTGCTCCCTCTGACCCACCCACCAAACAACTGACCGTCAGCAGCTGAGCACCCTGAAAAGTGGCCAAAACCAAGGGTCCTAAACGCTGCCATTCCATAGATGCCGGGCAGGGGAATGGGTGGCACCTTCCAAATGAGAACGCTCACACCCTGCAGGTGTGGCGCTGGCCCTATTTTCAACTCCACGGTTGTTGTGGGAGGACCAGACAGAGAAAACCCACAGATTTAGTTCAGTTGGTAATTTTAACTTTTTGTCCACAGAGTCTGGCTCGGTATGGCAAGCAGGAAGTGATGGTCTGCAATGATTTGTGCTTTGGCATTTGCCTTCTCTGTCTCCCTGGCTCTCAGGGAGTGAGAGCCCCCTACCCTTCCCTGAATCTTTTCTTCTACAGTTGAGAAAGCTCGTGAAACCCTGGGGGACAGGGGTCACTAATTCCAGCCTTCCAGATGTGTGTGATAACCAACTACGTACGATGAGAAGACATTCAGCTTGGGTAAGGATTCCTAGCAAGAAATGTTCACAGCCTGCGGCTAACTTGCACAGAGAAACCAGGGCACAGTGCCCACTGGTGGATGGATGGGATTAGATTATTCCGAGTCTTAATATACATTTAGCTATTCATTGGAATGATTAGGAAGTGAGTGTTCCAATCAAATGGATTTCTCTGGTCATTGGGCTTAACCAATCAGATAGTGGGTCTAACTAGAAACTAATTTTTATTGCACTTATTGAAAATACTTCTTAAAAGAATTTGTGTATCCTTGTGTATTAACATATATAGCTACAGATACTAGATACGATTATACTGTTAGGACTATACTTGAGAATTACCATCATGTGCATCATTGAAAACTATATGAACACCTAAGAGATGACATTGATAAACAGTTCTGCATATATTATTTCAACCTTCAGCAATCCTGACAAAAAAAAAAAGCAGGTATTTTTTTTATCTCCCCCATCTTGTCGATAAGCAGATGGAACCTCAGAGAAAACACCAGATTTGTCTGGTAGCAGAATCAGGACTCAGCCTGAGTCATCTATACTCTATACATGGGAAGGTGCAGTCATCTGACCCTATGAGAGAATTCTGAGTATGTCTTTTTCCTCGTGAAAACAAAAACTTGGCATATTTTAATGTTGAGACTTTAATTTTTTTCTCATTGAGTTTGAGGATATGCACACGGCAGGTGATCTTTAGAAGTTATCTCACGGTGGATAAACACAAAGTGAAATAGCCAGACAATGGAATATGAGTCAACGGTAAAGAGCTGGCACATGCTTTCGTATTGGTGAACTGTGAGGACAGTGTGCTAAATGAAGGAGCCAGTCACAAAAGGCCACATATTGTACGATTCCATTTATACGAATATCCCAAAGAGGCAAATCCCCATAGAGACAGAAAGTAGCTGTCAGGGAAGGGGGAAAGGGGCAGAATGGAGAGTGACTGCTAATGGGTATGGGGTTTCCTTTTGGGGTGACGAGAACGCTCTGAAACTAGCCGGGGGTGATGGCTGCAACCACATTGTGCAAGTATAAATGGCACGGGATTGAATGCTTTGGCGGTTAAAATGGTGAACTTTATATTTATGTCATTTTATATTAGGTGTATTTTATCACAATTAAAAAGAAGCTATCCCACCATGTTTTTGTTTGTTTAGCTTTTGAGCAGGGTAGAAGATACACCATACACCATCTGCAGACCTGGAAAGGAACCCCCGTGGCTCATACATTGAGCAAGTCTGCCATGTGGCCCAAAGTGGGTCCTGGGTAACTGCCCTGAGGAAGCCTCCCAGCGCCTGCCCTAGCCTCACAGCAGGCCTGGCCCGGTGGCCCACTTACTCTCAATTTGTGGGGCGCTGCGGTCATTGATCTGCGTGACTTTCCGCAGGCGAGTTCCTTGCTGGATATCAGCCAACAGTGCGCTCCGACCTTTGGGGTCTGCCTTTCTCAAGCTGGGAGTGTCTGTACCTACCTGTAAGGGAATCAGAGGGATTTGATTATAACTGCATATAATCACACAGTCCACCATTTGCCAGGATAACTTCCTGTGTCCACTCCTTTCTGCCTGTAAAAGTCTTTCAATGTATACAGCTTCTTGGGGCTCTTTTTTCTCTGCTGGATGGGATGCTGCCCGATTCATGAATCACTGAATAAAATAAGATCTTTGACATTTACTCCACTGAATCTTGTTTTTTTAACACTCCCATTTTAGTGCGAGCTGATATGGCTGGGGTCTCCATGGGCTTGCAGAGCCAGGGAGCACTCGAAAGAACATATTGTAGGTTGGTGGCAAATGAAGGGAGGGGTTGAGTACTGCTGGGAGATAGATCCCGGAGGAAACACAGTTAGAAGGTTCATACTATGTGAGCCGAGACCTAGTGAAACGTTTCTCAAAGCCACAAATACTTCTTAGCTCTTGCTTTTCGGGGGATACCATGTGTCTTTGGTTTTCAGCATAAATATCACCACTTCAGAGGCCTTTTCTGACCCCCCAGTCTAAACAAGGTTACCCAGTGTTCTCTCTCAGGGTACCATATTCCCTTTTCCTCTGCTAACTTCTATCACTTTACATAAACTTGTATTTGGCTTTCTTCGTGGAAAATTTCCATTTCCAGTTACGAGTTTACGGCTCACCACCTCTAGAGGACTCTGTCAGGAAAAAGATCTTGTTCGCTTTGTTCACAAATTATTTCCGAGAGGGTATAACAGGACCTGGCCACAGGTAGGCGCGGTGACTACCAGACGAATGAATGAGAGAGGGAACTAGACCCAGGATGTAGAGTTCACTGGCCTTGCTTCCAAGGGCATGTGGGCATGCCAAGGAGACAGGGGACACATGCATGGAATTAAGCCCCTGCATCATAAGCATATGGTGTTAAGTCCCACAGAGAGGATGGCCACCAAGTGTCCAGAAGTGGCCATTATTTATCAGGCTGCAAGGAAGATAAGAGAACTTAAAATGGTCCCTGAAGTAGACACAGGATTTATAAATCCTCGCTCTAGCCATTTTCTGTTCAGAAAAGGACAATCCAGCTTTGTTGACTATACGGTCAGAGACTGTCCAGTGTCACACACTAGAAACAAGGGCAATTGTGGTTTTAGCTAAAACGTGCTGAGGGCATATTTTCACTGGCTGCCTCTACTGCCCTGGTGAAGAATCTTCTGCGGGCTTTGAAGAACATAAGCTTCAAAGGTGGGTTCTTGCTGCCCAGAAACAGGTTTTTTGAACCCTTGTGAGGTGAGGGCTCATGGACGATAGTCAATAACAGAGCTGAGCAAGGGGCCTCAGCCCTGATAATACACGTTTTTAGTATGCATTATTAATGCACATGTACAGCAGGGAATTTCTCACACAACATGCTTTTAAAGTCTATCTATATAAACCATTAATATCCATAAATCATTTTAAACTGCAAAGTTTTGAGATTTTTAACATTTCCTCTCATTTTATTTATAAGTAGTTAGTGGCTAAAATAAAAGGCCAAGAGAAATGTCATGACCCAGTCAAGAGTGTATGAACATTTTTGCAAAAATCTAGCACTGCAGTCTCAGAGATGTATTATTTTCAGAGATTAGGGAGAGAAAGTGTGTTGTAGCTTTCTTCCTAGTTACAAGATAAATACCACAGTGAATTATAATGATAGTTACGGCTCAACTCAGGTAATAGCCTTGGGGAAGGCAAGGGTTAGAATGGTGTGTTCTGCTGTTTAAAGAAGCAGCTGGACCCATGAACCAACCTTATCGCTAATAATCCCGGTGTGGGTAGGTGGGTGGGTCATTGTATCTAATTTTTTTCCAAATATTTATTTTTGGGAGACCTCACATGGGGGTGGGGAGGAGAGAGAGGGCAGAGGATCTGAAGCAGGCTCTGCACTGACATGCTGACAGCAGTGAGCTCAATGTGGGGCTTGAACTCATTAACCCCAAGATCATGACCTAAGTTGAAATCAGATGTTCAACTGACTGAGCCACCCAGGTGCCCCGGATCATCTCATCTAGTTTAAACTTGATTTTTCAATTTGTTACCAAAATGCATCCCCTACACTCTGACCTTGCCCATCCCAAACTTTTTAGGTGAGGGCTATGAAGAACGTCAAAAGTCCTTGGAATAATGATTTTAAGTACCTACTTAGCACAGGCCTCAATATATTCTTGACAATTGCCAAGATTTTTTGATAAACATCTTCCAAATCAGCAGGAGGATATGGCAAGTCACCTCATGTTTATATGCGTAGGGCAACTCGTGGGACTAAATTTAACATTCCTTCTTTGATTTCTTGTCTCTTTCCTGCTGTACTGTTGGCCCTGATGATTTTCCACTAGAGGGCTCTCCCTTCCCTGATACAGATATGGCATAGTCCGTCCTCTGGTGAGGTCAAGAATGAATAACTTCATGGCTAAGGGGACCATATAGAGTGAGCTTAATGGGTTTTGCCCAGAAGGACATCTGAGGACCTATTCATTTGCACACTGAAAACTGGGTTACTCAGTGGCAGTCACTTCTATGCCATCTGCAATATTTATTAACAATTCAATCATAATTTGCTTTCTTAAACAACCCTACGCAGTCTTGTTACTGTGGTTACAGGGCACGGAAACAGAAAAGAGATTTCCAAATATTCACTAGTTCTTTTATTCTCTGCGAATCCTGGTTATTAGTAATTCACTAAAAATATAATCTACAGAGAGAAAGCCACTCCTGGACACTTGTCCTGTGGCAAATATATCCACCAAACATGTCTTCCTTACCCTACGTGCATGTGCAAGGGTGCACATGTGTACACACACACACACACACACACAACATTCCTTCAGTGTTTGCTCTTGTTCTTTCTTAACCTTGTTATTGAGTGTGACAATTTGTTGAGTTCTACGTAAACCTTTTGTGCACTCAGTTCCCCACGAGTGAGCTCCAAATGGAAGAGCTTGAACCCTAAAAAGAGGCAAAGTAGCAGAACAGCAATGCAAATTCACCCATCCTGAGCCACGCAAGGGCTGAAGAACCCAAGGGAACAAGTAAGATTGCAAAGACAGTTCTAACCAGTCCAAGGTGGTGAAGTGTTTGTCTTCCCATCTTGATAAATTATGAAAGCTTCTGCATGTCCCTTTGTCATCTCAGCAAATGAGTCTAGCAGGTTTCAGGGTAGTTTGGGTGGGGGTGGAGTGGGGTGGGGTAGGCAATCTAGCCCAGATCAAAACCTTAAAATGCACGTCCTGCTGTCTGTCGCTTTGCCACCATATGCCATTACTGCATCTGTCTGATTCAGACTGATTTCAGTGAGAAACGCCAATAAAAAAAAAAAAAAACCCAGCCGGTTAATCCAAATCTAGCAGGTTGTCTGTCTCCAGGATGATCTAAACCCTATCATATTCACACCATTTCAGCCTTGCAGCTTCCTAAAGGTACATTCTCCAGTGTGGTTGCTAAACCTAAAATTAGTTCTCAGGTTTCCAGGCCCTCAGCCCACTCCTGCCTTCTCCAAACTTGGGGGCAGACAGCTCTCGGCAATCAGGGTCCTCGGATCCCATTACCAAACCTGAACCCCCAGAACAGCCTGAACGGCACTGCCTCCCACCTGCCGCCACCGTCTTTACGTGGGAGAACACAGAGAGCCTGAGATCCCAACGGAAGACACGAACTATTTTCACAGAAAATTAACTGACACAATGTTCCTTACACCCCAAATGTGCATAAGTCACGCTGTTCCAGAAAGAGGTATACTGGGATCTGACAATGGTAGGTCTCGTTGTTGGAAATCCAAATATGCAATTAAAATCCACAAGCGAGAAGGATGGACCTTCGAACCTTTTCTAAAGCCTGGTTTCCTGAGCCACTGCACACAGACCATGAGAGGTCCCTGGAGGACAGAGCTGCCTCGCACAGGGCCACCTCCTTTACCAGGAGGGCTAGAACAGCACAGAGCCACTTGCCCCCAAGACAGCAGGCCAAGACAAAATTGCAGTTTCAGCCCCTCCCAGGACTATGAACTTCACCCAGGCGATTTGGGATGATCCTACCAGCACTCATAAGGTAATCTGTGTGACTGATCCCTGCCCTTCCCTTTGCCCTTCGCCTTGCCTGAAATATTCCTTTCCTTTGTTTATGACTTCCCTGTCCCATCCCCTTTCTGCCCTTACCATTTGGTACAGCTCCTCAGTTCTCCTTTCTACTTGCTGAATGGGCTGCTCCTCCATTCCCAAATCATTGAATAAAGCCAATTGGATCTTTACGTTTACTCAGTTGAGTTTCGTGTTTTAACAGGAGGGAAAGTAGAATTAAGGCCCTTCTGTTGGGGCTCTAGGGGTATCTGTTCCTATTCTCAGAGAAGTACATCCCTGGAGTCATCTCTTCCCTGGAATTCTGGAATTCTCTTTGGCAGCTACCTTCTTGCCCGGGGGGCCTGGAGGCCATCTCGGACCCTTCCCTCTTCCTCATTCCCAACAGCTACTCAGTCGCAAGCTCCTATTGATTCTTCTAGCGATCTCTCTGGAATCCTGCTCCTTTTCTCCATCGCTGCAATGCTGACTTAATGCAGGTGATGGCGTTCAGCATAGGCTGCTCCAAAATATACCACTATGGCATATTGATTTTGAATTAAAGGTACATAGGAAATGACCAATGCAAGGACACTGACCATACTTTGTTCCCTGGTTAGCAGGAGATAAATTTCCCATGTGAATAGTACTCAACTTGTACTAGGAGGAAAGGAGGCGTCCTTATCATCAGAGATAGGGAATTCAAGGCTGAGAGGGCTGTATAAATAAACCTTGTTACTTCTTTTCTAATTTGCTACCCCAAGCTCAAACTTCTATGTCTTGATGATTCTTTACAGACTTGTTTCTTTGTCTCAAAGGTCTATCAGCAGCCTGCTTTGGTCACTTCTTTGAGTCTCCTATTTCTATGAGCTTCTATACATACAAAATAAATTTGCTTTTCTCCTGTTACTGTGTCTCATGTCAATCTAATTAGTACACAGGCCAAAGAACTTAGAGGGGGAAAAAAGGAAAACTTTCTCAACCCTACACAGGCTACCAACACCTTGGGATTCCATCCCCTGGTCTTCATGCCTCCTGTTTTCTTGCTCTCCTCCATTCAGCTCTCAGAAAGAATTGTATAGGGGACATGTCACTTGTCACGTCCTCCCCCACCATAAAACATTCTGGTGGCTCCCCATGGCTTTGGGGATCAAGTTCAAACCCCTTCACACTGTGCAAGGCCCTCCGCTTCTCCGGCATTCCATGCTGGAGCCCACCCCGGGCCTTCGCTTGAGCTAATCTCTCTGCTCTTTTTACACTTGTCTCTTGGCTGTTTTCCAGGAAGCCTCCTGATCCTGGAAGGCCAGGTGAAGAGCCTGGTTTTGTTCCTAAAGCAACATGCTCACCCTCAGCACATCACCTGTCACCCAGATCATGTCACTCTGCTCAAAACGTGCAGTGTGTTCCCATCTCCCTTGGGATGAAAAATTCAAAGCCTCCATTAACATGGTCTGCTGGGCCTAACTGCATTTCTGTAAGTGACCCTGAGTTTACCTATCAATGCCAGCATTTCCCTACCCACACCAAGTAAGTAGTCCCACTGTATGGCTATCCCTCCCTAACTGCAAGCTGTGCTTCTGGTACTCATTTTTGGCAACACTGATAAGTTTGATTGTAATGTGAATTCCAAGTTCCTTCAGTAGGGAATAATCAGAAGAAAACAGAAGAATACAGGTTGGGAAAGGAAAGAGGAGCAATCAAGAAATACAGAGAAAGAGGGATCTGAGGCATGTATAAACACGGCTCATGGGATGCGCTTCAGAGGCAAGGGTTAGAGACTGAACTATACTGGAGCCATACATTTAAAAAGGCAGTGGACAGATGGATAGTGGATTGGTCATTGGACAAAAACACACCTTTATATTCACGTGACAGTTGTTTTATCTGGATCACAGCAAAATGAATTTGTCAATAGTGTACAGAAATTGCTAGAGAGAGGGACCCTGAAAAGAGGGCAAACAGAAATCAATAGAGCAAACCTGTTGGTTATTAATGTGACTCAATAATGTTTAAGATCTTAGTGCTGAGTTTGTGCTATGAGATTAGGAGTTGGGGATACAGAATGGGTGAGACTGCCAGGGTCCTGTTGTCAGGGAGTGTGTCTGTGTGTGTTTATGTCTGTGTATATGTGGATGTATATGTGTGTACACATGTATTGCAAACATACATGTACATATACACATACAGGGATCCTCCGCTGTTTGAAAGTTTACATTACATCACTTACACAAAAGACCTACATAAGCACCTATTTTCACTAAATGGAAGAAATCAGAAAAGGACTTTCGCTTACACGAGAAAGGTGAAAAGCGAAAATAGCGTCCTGCGTTTGTTTTACGACAAGTCTTGCAGAGGCAGCGTGCACCCCGAGCTGCCAGAACAGCCCCGCCAAACTTCTTCTGAGACCCACACCCAGCATCTCAGCAGCGAGCCGCCACGGCTGTGTCTGTGAGCACCTGCACTTTACCTAGATTTATTTTGTGCCTCTGTTCGTAAGACGTGTCCTAAGGTATCAGAAAAACCAAAGAGAGGTTGTATTCTGGGTTTGGGAATGCTCAAAAGTCTTTCTATATGAATTTTTGGTAATCGCTTCCTCCATTTATAACATTTTGGCTTACAAAATGTTTCAAAGGAACACTACCTTAAGATAGCGGGGAAAACATGCATTCCTTGTTATTTATTTTCTGGATGTGATTCTCTGAACTGGTCTCCACAACTTAGATCCCGCTCTATCTTCAAGGCTGCCCTCAGATAACTGCATTTAAGGAGCCCATTGTCTGACGCTCCTCAAAATGCTTCCGTGACTCTCCATTCTGCACCAAATCAAGGAATCCAGCCGTATTTCTCCAAAGAATCTTTCAACCTCCTTTTATATTTCTTGAGGGGTTAAAACTGCTCTGGATTTCTCCCGTGTTCCTTTTCTACTTCCAAGGCTGTGCTCACACTCTTGCCTCTTCTGGGAATGCACCCCTGACCCCAGCCTGGCCACACCTCCCAACATTATATTTCTCTTTTCAACTCTATATCAAAACCAGTTTGCTTTACAAAATCGCTTTTCTTTTAAACTTCTCCAAATTAATCTTTTCCTTATACGATCCACACATCCCCTCCAAAGCACACTGTAATTCTCTATGGCATACTCAGGTCTTTCCCATATTAAAGGTTTAAAAAAAATTTTTTTTTAAGTTTTATTTAGGGGCGTCTGGGTGGTTCAGTTGATTAAGCACCTGGCTTCAGCTCAGGTTATGGATCTCATGGTTAGTGGGTTTGAGGCCCATGTCAGGCTCTGTACTGACAGCTCAGGGCCTGGAGCCTGCTTTGGATTCTGTGTCTCCTTCTCTCTCTGCCCCTCTCCTGCTCATGCTCTGTCTCTCTCTCAAAAATAAACATTAAAAAAATTTTTTTTAAATTTAATTTATTTATTTTGAGAGAGAAAAAGAGAATATGAGCACAGGAAGGGCAGAGAGAGGGAGAGAGAGAACACCAAGCAGGCTCCATATAGTCAGCGCAGAGCTCAGTGTGGGGCTCGATCACAAATTGTGAGATCATGACCCGAGCCCAAATCAAGAGTCAGATGCTTAACCTGAGTCACTCAGGTGCCCCTAAATATTAAAGTTTTTATATACTGTTCTTTCCATTTATTTATTTATTTACCTTTACTCTGGGATTCCATTTATATGACGTTCTAGAAAAGGCAAAACTAGAGACAAGGTCAAGGGAAACATATCAGGCATTCTTTGGAGCAGAGAGGTTCAATCGGGGATACATTTCTCAGGATACTTTGATGACAGACAACTGCCTTTACGCATCTGTCAAAACCCACAAGCTTTTATAGGCATAAACAGTAAACCGTACGTACACAAATAACAACAGTCATTTCAGTAGCTAGGGTATCCCAGGAAAGAATGCAGAATGTGACAAAATTATCCAACAGTATTAGAGATGAATGAAATAATCTCACAGTGCATCATGTGAACAAAAAGACAGTGATACTAGTAAATGTGAAATGAATCAAAGCCTTTATGAATTAAGACCAATGAATTCTATAGAGATCCTGGACTCTATATGATAGATAGTGACATTTCCCACGGAGGTTGTGGCTAGCAAATTTGAGACTGCTATCCCTGTATACTGGTGTCCTGGAATTGGACAATTCATAGGTGACAATGGTGGCCTCAGGGCAGCTCGCCTTTGGAGGAGGGGGTTAGGATAAGCGAGAAGAAAAGGTCCGAAGGTCCAGATGAACACCCAGCAATGGGGAGGCACAGGATGTAGCTCACTTTAGATAGAGTGTTGCCTGAATTTGCAGAGAGGGTCTGGCAGAAACTCAGGTCTCTGGGTTCCCAGGAATAGTGCTGATGGCAGTGCTTGCTCAGCTGTTGTTTCTCTTCTCAAGCAAGGTCGACGGTACCCAAATTAAAAACAATAAAAATATCCACCTCCAGAGTTGCTGTCTCATCCAACTGAGCCCTTCAGGTCCCAGGTAGAGTTTCTGAAAATCTGTATATCTGGAGCCTATGTCGCGGCTACACTGATAGACATCTGTTCTGGCTGCTGTAGAACATGGTCATAAAACTCATTCAGCCTCCTAATCTGGATGTCTCATGTTTTGTCACAGAACTTCGTGTTTTGAATTCCAGGTGCGTTCCTCCCCTCCTTTCCCCTGAGGAAAGCATCTGACCACCACATTCTTAAGATTTGTTTAAGGTACATCCTATTTTAATGACAAAAGAGCTCAAAGACCAACTGTCACTTCTCTGAAGTAAGATCATTTTGTTTCTGCATTTCCCCTTATTTTTGAGTGGAAACTCTTCACATGCAAAAACCAAGCTGTTCCCCTTTTAGTACTGGCATATCCCGTATTTTTTTAATTTAATTT
The DNA here is from genome assembly GCA_017311185.1 of Proteles cristata cristata. Lineage (NCBI taxonomy): Eukaryota > Metazoa > Chordata > Mammalia > Carnivora > Hyaenidae > Proteles > Proteles cristata. The sequence goes on along the minus strand of JAESUZ010001314.1, from coordinate 366,082 downwards.
TTTAAGGTTTATTCATTTATTATTTCTGAGAGAGAGAGAGAAAGAGAGAGAGAGAGAGAGAGAGCGCGCGCGTGCACACAGTGGGGGAGGGGCAGAGAGAGAGGGAGACACAGAATCTGAAGCAGGCTCCAGGCTCTGAGCTGTCAGCACAAAGCCTGACACAGGGCTTGAACACACAAACTGCAAAATCATGACCAGAGCCTTAAGTGGAATGCTAAACGGACTGAGCCACCCAGGCACCCCACCAGCTTTTTTTTTTTAAACCGTGTGAGTCATCCATCAGTATTCTATTGAAATGAACTTTGTATAAACCTTAGCCTCTGGATCTCTGACATCTGTCTGCTAACGCAGATGTGGGAAGAGAGAGTGCTGTCTTTAAGGATTATATTGTAGCCCCGAATCCTCAAGCCATCTTCATTCCTTTTACCATTTGGTTACTCTGTCCTTAGAGATGGGAACTGAACTCAGCACCCATCTCTCTTTTTCAATGATGCCAATACTCCCAGGCCTTTAAGACTAAAATTTAAATGATGAGAAAAACTGATTTTAAAACCTTTGCTGGACCCAGAAACAACCACCTTGTAAACTAAAAAGAAAGAAAGAAAAAAAAGAGGCCAGCATTAATTCCTAGCACACCTGGGCGCTAGGAATTGCTAACAAGTAAATCATAGTTTGCTAAAAAGCACATCACAGTTTGAACAGTGTCTCAAAAAACTGGTTGAGGTTTCATATCTTCCTTTTTCTTTTTTTTAAGACAAAAAGAACTACCAAAAAGAAACATGCTCTCATCCCACCAGATTATTTGCAAACTAGTGAAATAATACCACTGTCAAAGGCAGCATGTCACTTCCGCATTCCTGTTTCCGTGAAAGGCTTTCTCTCTTTCCCTCAGGCTGAAGCCTGAGATCCCTTCCTCTCTTCCATTTGAAATAACCAACTTTCACCAGACCCGGCTCCTTCTTTTTACTCTACAGTGCATACGGGTGATTCTGGAGTCTGGGTACTGAGGCCACAGCAGGCCAAGGGTGACAATAATGACCATAGCCATGAGGAAAAGAGATGGGAAGGCATTTGTGTGGGCCAGGCGCCATTCCAGGGACTTGACGTGTATTAACTCATGTAAAAGGCACTTGACCAACCAATCCCATGACATAAGTACTCGTGATGCGTATCACGTCTGCGTCACAGATGAAGTACACTGTCTACTGCTAGCCAGGGCAGAGCGGAAAGGTGAAGCCAGGCCAAGTCAGGGTCCCTTGGCCACCAGGCTGCATGGCCTCTTAGTCATGACATCACCCAGGCCAATAGCGAAGGGGAAAGCCCAGGAATCCAGGGCAAGCTGTCCGATTATCCTCCAGCCTGTGACCACGGTAGATATTGCTTGGCAAGGCGTGTGACAGCCATCGCAGAAAGAAGGGGGCAGGGAAGGGGTATCAGAAAGAAAAGGAAGAACGGGTGTTGCTACTAAGAAGGCCAAGGCCCGAAGAGCTAAGTGCTAGGCCTTCGCCAGGGCTGAGTGATGGACACAGAGCAGTCTGATTAGCGCCTCCAACGTTAGCCAGTGACCGTCTTGGCAGGAGGAGGAGGGAGGGCACTTAAAATGGAAACTGCACAGGGTAACCCTAGCTCCGAGGCTGATACCCACAACCGTAAACAGCCTGTACCTGAAACTCCCCCGTCAGATAACATGGCACCTCCTGTGGGTTGACCACGCTGGCCTACCTCTTTCTTTCCGAGGGGCAGCCCCCTACTCTCCTTTTACAAGCCCCTGCTGGCTGAGGCACAAAAGGCAGAGTTTTCTGCTTCCCGCCTCTCTTTGTTGACTCTGAAACAGATAAAGATTTTGAGCGTTGCTCAATGAAAAGACACAAATAATAACCAAGAGGGGGAGATTCCAGAAGTTTTAGAAAGCTCAAAATGTTCTCAAAGTGCTGTACCTGTTACAGATGATAACATCAACGGATCTAGACTTTCTTTTCTCATAGCCACCATTCTAGGTCCCTTGTATGGAGAGGCTGACAGAAGTCTCTGGAATGCAGGCTGGGTCCTATAGTTCAACCCAAGGCCAACACCGAGAGGGCCTTATGTCAGGATCTGGTGATATTCTCACCCATTCCAGAACCTGCCTCTCCACCCCTCTGCTTGGCCCCTAGGACACCAGACCGGGGCTGCTCTGTCTATGTGCTTCTATAGCTCTGTCATCACCCTAGGACCTCACTCTACTTATGGGCCCTGTTGATGAAGAGTGGTGACCAAGAAACTCTTCTTTGTCTGATAGGTGTTTCTCTACTCCCTGCCTGAGATCTCTGTGGTTCATGATGCTCACATCCTTTGTCTTCCCTTGGGCCACTTCCTTTAATGCTGTTGGGCAGCTAAAAGCATCGTCACCGGCCAGTTGGCAAGAAGGTAGTATGGTATAGTGGAAGAAGCTGGGCTCAATGGTCAGCTCTACAAGCAACCGTTCTGTCCTGGTCAAGCGAACACTGAAGGAAGCATCTGAGTCCAGTATGCCAGTGGCTGACTGATCTTGGGAGTGAGTCTATCCAAGGAGGAAGCCATCAGCCTTTCATCAGTGGGAGCCAGCCCCTCCTTACAGTTAAAACTAAGGATTCCAGAAGATTCCTTCCATTCAACTCAACACACTCCAACGAACTTATCATCTCTCCTACTTCCCCCACCAAAAAAGTGAACACTCAACTCAGACTCGTGCGGCTACACTTCTGTCATCATTGCCTTTCTGCACTAGTTCCTTTTTAAACCATGGGTATGTGTTAATTTGATGTGCCCACTGGGCTGCTCACCAAAAAGTTCTGATTTCTGTTCATCTGCAGAACAGAGACAACACGTCCCTAGGGCAAAAAGTGACCAGGTCCTTCTCAGCCCAAGGGACCACGCTTGCCTACCACCCGAGGGACTCTCTGGCCCTTTATCACTTCATGGCCCTAGAGTGAGTCTTTTACAACATGAGTGAATTTGAACGCCCAGGAACAACCATGTCTCACGTTTCCCCCAAGAAGGAAGGCTGACATCTCCCCCCACCTCACGTTGACGTTAAGTTACAAACAATCTAGTTTGTATGTGTGTGATGCCTTCATGGAGTGAGGTGAGTGGGCCAGGAGGTCTTGCTGTCAAAGCAGTCAACAAGAACATGTCCTGGGAAGAATAAAGCACTCTGAGTGACAACCCCCAGAGGGTCCGTGGAAACCACGGAGGGCCAGAATAACGTCGCCTCCCATTTCGGTAACCATGCCAGGCTCTTCCCATGACTGTGTCACTGAATCCTTACAAAACCCTCTGGCTATTCTCTCTCCAATCCCACCACCCCCTACTCTACAACCAAGAAATCTTCCCCAGACACCATTTTCATCAGTCCCTCCTTCGGGTGAGAATGTTTAGTAGCTCTGCTGCCTTAAATTCACCTTCTCCATGAAGTACTTTCTGAAAACCCCAATGGGTCTTTCTCTCCCCTGCCTGCTCTGTGCCTAATACAGTCCCATAATTGCAAACATTTACAGTGTACACGTCTGTCTATATCTATTCTGACACGTGTGCTTCCCAGCAACCCTGCGCAGTAAGTGTGAATGTCTTCATTTTTCACCGCTTAAACCCAGTGGCTGCTGTATGCCAGGAATTCAATTTATAGTTGTTTGGCTTTGGTCTAAAATTTTCTACAAAGACAGACTCAGTGGGTGCCTGGGTGGCTCAGTCAGTTGAGCGTCTCATTCTTGGTTTTGGCTCAGTTTATGGTCTCATGGTTATGGGGATTAAACCCTGTGTTGGACTCTGCTCTGAGCGTTGAGCCTGGTTGGGATTCCCTCTATTTTCCCCTTTCCTTCTCCCCCACTTGTGCTCTCTCTCTCTCTAAAAAAAGAAAAGGAAAGGAAGAAAAGACAGTTTCAGGTTGCTACTCTTTAGGGGAACAATATCTAAAATGAATAAATGATAACAATATCTAAGATAAATAAGTGGTAATCAGAAAGTGGCATAAAATATTATGCTAACTAAGGTCAAAATAAAGGAAAAAAGGAAATAAGGCAGGAAGGCAGAATTAAGACTATCTGGTCTTTACTCCCACCTTCTTTCATATATATATATATATTTTTTTTTAATTTTTAGCATTTTATTTTATTTTTTAAGAGACAGAGAAGGACAGAGTATGATCAGGGGAGGGGCAGAGAGAGAGGGAGACACAGAATCCAAAGCAGGCTCCAGACTCTGAGCTGTCAGCACAGAGCCCAATCTCGGGCTCGAACTCACAAACTGTGAAATCATGACCTGAGCTGAAGTTGGACGCTCAACTGACTGAGCCACCCAGGCGCCCCTATATTTTTTAAACCTCTTTTGTAAAGTTACGTTTCTTTTATTAGGAAAAGATTGGTTACATTTACATGTATATGGGCAAAAAGCCAAACGTAAGTAAATATAGGAAATTCTCTCCATGCCCTAATCCGCAAAAAAAACATAAACTCTTGTTCTCATTCTTCTAGTTTTGCCAACCTGAGGCTTTAGTGCTCTCACTCACTCACCAACCAACAATCACTGAGCATCTCTTATGGGCAGTGGCAGAGCAGGCGCGGCGGGGAAGCCAGATATTTCTACGTATTCCTGGCTGGAGAAGATTCAGAAATGTGCCAGCAGAGCAGAAACCCCTGGAACTCTACTCAAGCCACTTCTGGGCCTCGCTGGCACTTGTGCTATAGAAACAGGTCACCTCGGAATGTGCTGAGTCTGTAGCTCCAGGCCTTTGCTTCCAGCCGGCGGCTGAGCATCTCCACGCGAGGGCTCCGTGAGCACCTTACACTCAACACATCCCAAACGAACTCATTCTCTCCCCATCTACTCCCCAAACACACGTGCGTGTGGGCAGACGCATACACACCTGCACTCGTTACACCTCTTGTGATGTGGATCTCAGCACTCTCCTCGGAGTCATGCAGGATCAAAGCCGAGGGCTCCTATATCACACTCTTGACATTCTGTAATTGGTCACTTTCACCTACTCTCAACTTCTCTTGCAAAACGTATCTAATTCCTCCTGCCCTTTCTAGTTCCACCACCACATTCTGAGTTCACTGTCACCTCTCACCCACATGACTCAAACCCTGGCTCCATTCTTAGCGATGGGAGGAGGTCAACCTTCAGGTGTGTGGGAGGCGGTGGGGAGCTTGAGAGTCACAAATTTATTTATTTTTTATTTATTTTAAATGATATGCATTTTTAAAGTTTATTTATTTTGAAAGAGAGAGACAGAGAATAAACAGAGGAGGGAAAAGAGAGAGAGAGAGAGAGAGAGAGAGAATCCCATGGAGGACCCAAGCTCAACACAGGGTTCGAACTCAATAACTTTTGAGATCATTACCTGAGCTGAAACCAAGAGCTGGACACTTAACCAACTGAGCCACCCAGGGACCCTGAGAGTCATGAATTTAAATGGTCTCCTAATGGGCCTCTTGCTTTCAAAATCTTCCCTCTCTAGTTAAATTTTCATGTTGTGTCTCCAGTTTTCTTTTTCTTTTTTTTAAAATTTTTAAATGTTTTTTTTTTAATTTATTTATAGGAGAGAGAGAGAGAGAGAGCGTGAGCAGGGGAGGGTCAGAGAGAGAGGGAGTGACAGACCCTGAAACAGGCTTCAGGCTCTGAGCTGGCAGTCAGCACAGAGCCCGACACGGGGCTCGAACCCATGAACCGCGAAAGTCAGACGCTTAACCAACGAAGCCACCCAGGCGCCCCTGTGTCTCCAGTTTTCTTGAGACCTAGATGAAGCATCCACAGGATGAGGATAAAACTCTTCAGGCCAGGTGTTCAAGGCTGTCCAGAATCTGACCACATTCCATGTTTCCACCTCCCACCCCACACCATTTAGCCACTGCTCACTGACCACACGTGCTTCATTACCCATTCCCTGTAGTGGTCATGCACTTGGTGTCTCATTGTCAGTACTCATGCATTCTCTCCGCAGGGTATGCTCTTCTCCTTGAATTCTGCCAGCTGTAGTCAGACTATCTTCCAAAGCTTAGCTATGAAGCCTCTCACAGAGAAGCCCAAGTTACTCTAACCGTCAGAGTTGACTGTATTTCAACTCTTATCCACTTAAAAGCCATGCATTTTAGAAGTTTAACCTAGATAAGCAGATATCGGCTGGGGGTTCCTGAGCCCTAGAGACCTAGAGGAGACTGGCTCAGAGCCCTTCTTGATGCCCCTGGGAAGCCCAAAAGCTCCCAAAGATTTCTGCAGTTTCAGGGGAATTTATGTCTTGTGGGCACATTTGCTTCCATGTTCCTTCTTGCACACATCCTGTCTCTGCTCTATTCCTTATGGGCTCAAAAACACAGGTCAAAGCCTTCTATCAGACTTTCCCTTCTTCTTCTACCCCCCACCCCCCAGGAAAGCCCCTAAACACTCACATAAGTCATTCATGAGCATATCCGACTTGAAATGTGGGTGGGGAACAGGAGGGCTTTTGATTCTGAGAATCAACAACCTCACACTGAGCACTGGGCATCCCTGGCCCTCAAATGGCCGTTGCTCATCACAACACAGAAGGGTTTCATCTGGTCGGTATCCCCTTAGCCACCTACCTCAAGTCAAGGTTCTGGCCCTTTCCCACACTTAACTCCCCTCTCAATTATCTTTTCCTTCTGCTCAACTACTTATGAATGAAACACATTCTTCCTCTTGCTTTGTGTGGTGCGATATGGCCATTCTTATTTTTTGCCTCCTGCTTTCAAGTTCCACCCACCCCCACAACCCGTCCATGGTTTATCAAGATATGTTCCCAAAGCAAGTCCTTTCTTAAGAATTCTGGCTCCAGTTGCTGAGATCACATATTTTTTTCACATCTTGACATACATCTGTCTTCCCCAAGCAAGTTCCTTGAGGCAGAAATTATGTCTTCCATCAACTCTCCCAGTGCTCAGCACAATGTCTTCTATATCATAAACGCTCCAAATAGTCACTAAAATAAAATCAGCTCTTGAACATGAAAATACGGTGTCAACTTTTTTTAAAAAAAGTATTTTTGTCATGAGAACCACAGAAGGGGCCCACCTGAAACTCACACAACATACTCTTATTAATGGCACTCCCTGTGTATTTTTAATGAAATGGGGCCACCTCAAATGCTCCCTTAAAAATACAGTAGCATCTGTTAAACAGAATGCTAAAAATTCTAGAGGACGGCAGAAATCAACTGAAGGTCATGACAGCTGCAGTGAATCAAAACGAGAGGGAGGCTTGCGTTGTGCTTAATAACTGTCAAAAGTCTTCATGCAGTTATGACAGGGAAAGAACTTTGCATAAACGGAACAGGCTTACCATCTGAGGGAGTGAACTGTAGCAGAATAAAGGGAGGGGGCTATTTTTAGTTCACTTCTCTCAACTGTATTTTCGTCTTACACTCCTAAAATTAGGCCCACTGAGGAGGCTATATGTAATCAGAGCGAGGTAGGGTGGTGCAACAATTCCTTCTGCAAACTGAGATGCATCCCAGCCACTGACCTTCCCTTGCACAGATGGAGCTCTGCCTCGGCATCTCAACTTTGCACCCGAAGGAAGGGGCTGCACCCCAGCTTGAGGAAAAGCCACTTAAAGACCACCAACCTACTGGCTCCCAGGCCAAGGACTGGTTAGATGACAAAACATCCGCAAGTCACAAGCCTCCTTAAAGGAACAGGATATCAATACATTCAACAAACACCAACTGCCTTTGACGTACCAGCTACTACTTGATCCCTAGTATATTTAATTCCATTTTTGGAACCAACAATTCTTGCACACGCAGGAAATAGGCACTGTAAAATATTAATACATAAGCATTTTTAAAAATCACATTTAAAACATTCTGCTAATCCTTGGGAATTCTGTTCATTTAGGGTGATCATGCCCTATAAGAGATAGTTTTAAAGTTGCTGAATCTTTAACAAAACACAGAATTTGAGTCTTGGTGAAAAATCTGAGGTTGATAATCTGGAGAAGAGGCTGTGCAGGGGCAGGAGGTATAAGGAAATTCTCCATATTTTCTACTCCATTTTGTTACAAACAAAATTGCTTTGAATAATAAGGCCAGTTAAAAATAAACCACACACACACACAAATACATTTCAGATTCTCATATTTAAGTGGAGATACTCTAAAGAAAATCATAATATTAAAGAACTCTACTCATCAAAGTCATGGAGTGGGGGTGGGTCAAGGAATGCTAGAAGTCCCAGATACCATCAATGGCCAACAGCTGGTCCCCAAGAGCTGGAGATGTAGAAAGTGTGTTTTATGATCATATTGGTAGACATGTGCACAGAGTTTTTTGAATTTTTTTTGTTAACAAACAGGTGAATTAGAACAATAGATAAACCAGAAAAGAAAAACAAACACACAAGCCATAGAAGCCAACCACTGTGAGAAGGACTGAGACTGAGGTAAAGTTTGTGGAAGCAGAATTTTAAACAATGGCTGTGTCAAATTTTGTGGAATGAGGTGGAGCACAGTGAAACAAAAATCAAGAAAAAGCAATTCATGTAGCTATAATTTTTTTTCTCAAATTGGAAAAAAACGGTGCTATGATTCTTTCTTTTGAAAGAGAAACAATTTGGTTTCCCTTCTGGAATGCTGGGTTATGAGGGAGCAAAGTTTAATTGTGCTAGGTCGCAGAGGCAGGTCAAGGCTGAGATAAGGGAGGGGCTGAGGGTGCAAAATGAGAAAAGGTGGAAGTGCCCAGGGTGAGTGCGCTCCTCACCCCTGCTCCGTCTTCCACCCTGGTGAGCCAGGCAGCCATTTTAACCTAAGCCCTTAATTATGAAGGTTTGTTACCACTCAGTTCTGTCTCACCATATACTCTATTGTTTGCTGCAACAAATACATATTACTTCGGATTCTTATCTTTTCATGTGTCTTATCCAAGGGTGAAGACCAAAGGGCTTCACTGATTTAGGGATCCCACACCCTAGTATAATGATTTGCATGAAACAGACAATAGAAGGGTTTATGCCTATTGACTGATAGGTTATTAAGATTTACTAATGAAAGGTAACACATAAAAAAAATCCCTTACACTTCTGCTGCCCACGAGGTTCTTACATGACCTGTATTCTATGCTATCAACCTTCTGTACAAGAGTGTGGTCCCATTTTCATGTTTAGACCCAGTGATCCAGCAAGGCATCACAAGGCAAAACAAATATGAGTAAGTCACACTAACAAAAAGCAAATTAGAATATCAAGGCTGAGAATGACCTTATTTTACCGATATTTAAAGAGCTATCAAGTATTCTCCTCAGTATTTTAAAGTAGGAAGGAAACAATGTTATTTATTAAGTGTGACCAATATTTAGAGAAAGGAAAACTATAGTTTTTAAGGATAGATAAGGGAGATATATTAACAGTGGAAAGGATGTGGAAGAATGACGAAAGGTAGGGGGAGAAATATGGGAAACCACTTCTGTGCATATGAATGAAGGTGGCGGGGGGGGGGGGATGCGGGGGTAGGGCTTCAGGGGGAAAGGACAGATACAGAAAGCCTGTGAGGGAGCTATCTCTCTCCAGCTAAATCTCTACGTACAAACATACCTATATATAAAAGAAACACACAAAAGAACACATATTCAGATAAAAACAAAGTCGCCAGATGAAAACAGGGTGCTCGGTTAAATCTGAATTTCAGATGAACAACAAAAATTTCAAGTACAAGTATGTCCATATTTGCTCCCAACTTATACTAAAACAATGGTTTGTTTTAGTTGTAGTACAGCTGCTTAACTGAAATTCACATTTAACTAAGTGTCTTATAGTTTTATCTGCTGACTCTGGCAACAGTTTCTCTGGTGCCATGAAAGATCTGAACCCACTTTGCATTTTTGCCAGGCTAGGTCTACACCAGCACCTGCGAAGGCTTACCCTGGGTCCAACCATGCACTCCAGCCATTTCTGAGCTCCACCACTGCGGTAGGAAGTGGCTGGTAACGACAAGGTCACAGGAAGGGAGCCGGCAGAGGCTGTGCAGAGAGCAGAGCGGTTTTCCTCGCGATGGCGGGCTGACCATCCTCTAAGGGATGCTAAAGTGATCTAAGGTTACAAGGAACAGACACAACCCTTGATCTGAGCTCCCAGATATAGACGTTATCTGCGCATTGATTCTGAAATGCACCACTCCTGCGGCTACCGCAGCAGTTTGTGTCATTTGTAGCAAAGGCTTTCGAGGCCTTAAAACAAGGTCTTAAGGGCAGAAGGCCCCTGTGAATCAGAGATTCTGTGCGTTTCTAAACAGTGGACCGAATAAGACAAAACAGAGAAAGCAAGAACAGAACAAACGATAAAAGCGCAAAAAAACTGGGAAAGGCAGTGCATATGCAGAAGGGGAGGAGAAACAAGCTGCAGATTGTGTCTGGTGGTCGCTGGCGCTGGGACCAGATTTGCCCCAAGTGACCTGTCCTCAAGGTGCGGCAGGGTGGCTGAGCTGGGTGTTGCTGAGATGCTGATGTTTCTGCACTGGCCTACGAATGAAGGCATCGTGTATGCATTTGCTAGGGAGGCCCTAACTAAGCCCATAGCCTGGGAACTTATTGAACAACAGAAATTTATTTCCCCACAGTTCTGAGGCTAGAAGTCTGAGATCCAGGTGTCCGCGGGGTTTGTTTTCTGTGACGCCTCTCTCCTTGGCTTGCAGGTGGCCGTCTCCTCCCTGTCTGCGTCCCCATCTCCCCTTCTTATAAAGATACCAGGTCTGTTGGGTGAGGGTCCACCATAACGACCTCCTTTAGCCTTACTTTTCTCTTTAAAGACCCTAGCAGTCACATTCTGAGGTCCTGGCGATTAGGACTTCAACATATGAACTGGAGGGGACAGCCCATACCATGCTGAAATCTGTGACTTGGTGTCTAGGTTGTATGGCTATAACCTGCCTCCCCCTATGGAGCACCTCCAACCTTTCCCAACAAGAACTTGGTGATTGTTCACAAGCACCCTGGCTTCGGTCAGTTCTGCCTTAGGGCCCTCTGCTTGTCACGGTGGGTCTGAGGTCCTCATAGGTAAAACAGGACACCCAATTTGACCCTGACCCATTTTAACAGCATGTCAAGGTCAAAGGGATGTTAAGATTAGTCCACCTGTTGCCACACAGTGTTATCTGTCAGGAAACAACAATGCCCATAATTCCTGGGGGATGTTCATACCGCACACTGGAATGCCCCACTCTTTATCTTCGCTTCCAATTTCATCTCACGGAGGATTAAAGGACGGTGCCACAGCTGAGAATGCTTTTGAGGGCCTCAGAATAGTGTTCTATAAATATAGAGAAAATTCTGGGAGGAGTACATCTCTGGTTCAACCTTTCAAATTCTTTGTATGCTGATGTCACCACCAGCAGGTGGCCTGCCTGTGTAACATGAGCTGCTTCTTCGGTGTCACCAGCAAACCCTTGGAAGGGTGCGCTCTCATTCACAGGACACCAGTTTCCGGAGCAGCTCCCAAGGCAGGCACCACCCTTGGCACTACTCACTGTGAAGGCTAAGGCCGCACGACCTCCCTCCTTAGGGAGTTTATCAACATAGGGCAAAGACAGGCAATAAACAAATTGTCTGAAATGCAATGGCGATTAAACTTGGCAAGGTGCTTCCCAGACGTGAACGCAGGATGCAATGGGAGCTTTCGTTTTATAATGAGCTCGAGTGAATTCTACAGCCAGTGAAAGGAAAAAGACCATCCGTGTGCATCAGAACAACACCAGCTAATGCTCTTAGGGCTGTTACTCCCTGCTAAGCACGCTACATGTATTAATTGATTCAGTCTTTGCATCAGCCATTATGAAGCAGACAGTACTTAAACAGAGAACAGAACTAAGGCACAGAAAGTTTAACTAGTTTGCCCAAGGACACTCAATTTCCAGGACAGAAACACGGGAAGGCTGGCTCGGAAAGCTTCATCACTATGCTGTGTTCGCTCTAAAGAAGGAGCTACGCTAGTCATGCAAAGATCCCTGCGGAAATGGAAATGGGAAAAGCACATCAGAGAAGGCATTCTGAGGGTCCTGCTCTTGGGCCTCCTAACGCTGGCTGCCCTGGGCTTGGAGGGGATGTCGTAGCCACCTCTGCCATAGCCACAGTCCTGGAGGCCATGTGGCACAAGGGACAGCATGCAGGTGACGAAGTGCAAAGATTCCACCAGTTGTGCGACTCTGAGCAAGTACCTAACCTCTCTGGACTGCTGCTCTTCCTCCATGAATTGGCAATGATGGCTCTAGCAGGTGCTGGCTGGGTCTCCCCACCTCCACGCTCTGCCTGGCCCAGAAGCTGACACCAGACAGCGCCCCCCCCCGCACCCCCCCCCCCCACGCTAACTGCGTGTTGGTCTCTGTCAGAGGGATTCCTTGAATGGGCATGCACTCCACGGTGACAAGGGTGACGAGGAGCGGTGGATAAAGCCCCAGCCCCTCACCCCTCAGTTGCACAATCCAGGCAGATTTGAGAGTCTCTCAGGGGTCCTCTGCAAGATGACACCCCACTTTCCCACCCAACCACCCTTCACCTGCCTTCCTCTCTCCTCTGTTTTGCTTCCTCCCTCCCCTACCAGGGCTTCTAGGAATCACCTCTCCAATAACTACTTAGAGACCCTTCCCTCCAAGTCTACGTCTAGGGGAACCCAAATTAGACAAAGCTCTTGTCTTTCTCACGGAGGATAAGGAAAGATCCAGTGAGGCTCCATGGGAAGTCGTTACATTGTCAAGCTGTTTGCAGGTATATGTTAGAGGATTACTATTTTGAATAATAATCCGAAGGTACTATTGGAAACTTTTCCATGGCAGATGACTTTGGATGCACACCCCCGTTTTTTCCAAACTTGTCCTCAAAACCTGTAACTCGACCATCATCATGGGTCGGTGTCAGAAACTCTAAGTTTGGGATAGGGGACAACAAGATATGACAGCAAACGGAAACAAGGGTTTGGCAAAATGCACGGATTCTCCCAGGAAAGAGGACAAAGGGATCTGCCACCAAGGAGGCAACAACGTACAACACGTTACAGCAGGTCCGAGGGGCCCTGGGGGTGAGCGCTCTGGGCGTCAAACCAGGAGAATTAAGGACCTGGGGGCTTGGGTGATTCTGGCTGGTCTTGCTTCTCCTGGAGTCTAGGCCTTAAAGTAACATTCCAGAATAGTGTGTCCTAAAATACGGCTGCTCATTTCACCTAAAAGCTAAACTAAGGGAGGGTGCCTTTTCGTGTGAGTTTAGAATTTTCAAATAAAATCTCATCGGTTCCTCAAATCCTCCCTAGGACACTGGTCCTCTTTTCTCCCCTTACTCAGCCTCTCCCCATTTTGCACTTGAGAATCCAGCCTTTGAAGACAATGTTTAAAAATTGAAGGACTGATTGATTTAGAGTATAAGCAGGGGAAGGGCATGGAGAGAGGGAGGGAGAGACAGAATCCCAAGCAGACTCCGCGCTGTCAGCACGGAGCCCCATGTGGGGCTCAAACCCACGGACCACTAGATCATGATCTGAGCCAAAATCAAGAGTCAGATGCTTACCTGGCTGAGCCACCCAGGCACTCCCACAAATGTCTAAAGATTTTGAATAGCTTTACTCTTTAGGCCTTACCTAGCAACAATGAAAATAAAATGAAGCCAATCCTTGGCAAAGCCAAACGAAATAAAATCAACAGTGACCCCACCTCTCTCCCTAGAGGATGGTCCCCATTGTGCAGCCTGAGAGGCGAAGGGCAGGGACACCACAAATCACACAGAGGGCATCGGTGAGGCAGATGAAAGCTGGGCCCCGAATCTCCTGCCCAGGGCCAGCCCCACCAGCACGGACACGTGGCTGGTCACCAACCCACTTCTCTGTGCCAAAGCACCGCAGGAAGGAACGCCACTGAATTTCATAAAGGTCACTGAGCCTTCCATGTCAGTCACTTGACCACTACTCTTATCCAAGCCAAACAGGCCGAGTCTGGCGCTGTGACTAATGGAAGTTTATGTGCCTTGAACACAAAACCATATTGTTCACGTTCACATAAAACCAGTGGAGGGAGGAGGTGGTGTTGTAGGTCCCTGGTGTCGAGAAGCAGTCACGGTGATGGTCGGCCATCGTTGATTCCGTGAAGTATTTGGTCAAAATAAGGAAGAGGAGGTTGAGCCCAAGCGACACATCCAAAAAGGGCAAGAGGAACTGATGTGTGAGTTTGCATGCTGCTAAGAAATTGCTGGAATGGAAACCGGAAAACTGGCGTGCCAAAGAGAAAATCTTGGACACTGGGAAATGAGCCTCACATCTTGCTCTGTCTGGCCCCAGGGGAAAGGAAAATCATGGCTCTCGGTCTCCCGCCCACCGCCCGGCCCCACAGCCTTTCCTGGCACAGACACAGAAGGCCCTGGGCCCCGACCTCCCTAAGATGAGTAGAACTGACAGCAAGGCCCGGTAATAGCTGAACCGATGCGTGCAGGTTTACTGCAGTCACGGAGAGGCCAGCGTGCAAGCCAGTGCGATGGTGCTCGAAGCCAGGCTGTTGGGCAGTGGCAGTAATGTGTGTGCAACGGGCATAGGGCTCTCTGCCCCCTGGGAACCACCATTACCATTGGTGGGGAGTCTCCGCTTTTCCCCATACTAACCCTGGCTTTCTACAGTTATTCTCAAAGGGGGAAAGAAGGGCGCGTGTCCCCCTAGGTGGGTCCATATCTCCATGGTGGCCTTTGAGGAAGCGGGCAAGGACCCGCCACATTTCCAGTAAGTCTTTTTCCCTTAGCAACTGGCTCGTTTTTTTCTTTTTAAAAATCCTTTCTTTAGATACAATAAGCGGTTTGGGTACATATTTTTTTTTTTAGCAATAGTTATGAGTTAATGGCAAAAAAAAAAAAGTACCTCACCTACTGGTACTCATCTGTGTTTGCCCGAGGGGCCCCTGAGCTAACAGAATGGGTTTTACTTGGCCATTTTGTTCTGTGTGACAAGCCTTGAGGGGTAGCTGTGCTCGTTTTCTGTCACAGATCTGACCCCCAGCATGACTGACTGTACTTTTTCTTCCTCGAGTCAAACCAATGGTAGTCTCTAAAGAACTTGAGTGTGCAAGGCCCAAAGGGCAAAAGTCTGTATGTCATACTTGTGGGTTTTATTTTTTTATTTTTATTTTTTAAAGTTTATGTATTTATCTTGACAGGGAGAGAGAAAGAGAGAACACACAAGTCGGGGAGGGGCAGAGAGAGAAGGAGAGGATCCCTAGCAGGTTCAGCGCTGTGAGCGCAGCAGGAGCTCAAACCCATGAACTGTGAGATCACTACCTGCACCAAAATCAAGAGTTGAAATCAAGAGTCGAAATCACAACCCAGGCACCCCAGCTGTGAGGTTTAAAGGACTCCCTGGATATCTGTGATCTGACATCTTGAGGTGCACTGTTTACCTGCTCACGAACCCACAAGGTTTTGCTTTGTTTTGTTTAGGCTATAATACATTTTCCAACCTACCCCAGAGCCAAAGCTTTTGCCTCAGAGTTGGCTTTAAACTTCCTTTTCTCACCACCCTCCGGAATCCTTCAGCAACACCATCACAAGAGGCATGTAGTCTGAGAGGAGACAATGTTGAAGGTGAAAATTCTTCCACATCTGGGTGGCAGTGACCTTGGTATTGAGAAGCATTGCCAGCTGGGAACGTTGTGCCTTAGTAATTCCCACAGTGTCCTCTGTGCTCTGAGCAGAAAACACCAGCTAGTGCTAAGTGTCCTTGTACCTGGGCCCAGGACAGAAAAGGCAACAGTTTCACAAACCACCATTTGTTATCTGGCGCTCCCACTGGGTCTCAAGGTTTCTTTAAATAAAGTAGTAGCAAGTGAGATGTGATGTCTAGACTCACAGCTTATCCCCGCTTCCCCTTCAGAGTCACTGGAATCAGGCCTCAGTCTTGGGAGGGAAAAACCAAGCCATTCCATAACTCGATGATTAGAGATAGCATGTCTGCTGCAGGAAAGTGGCTCTAAAAGCCGTAACATTAATCCTAGAAAAACAGAAGCCAGATTACATGGTGGGGAGGAGGCAACATGGAGAATTTCAAGCAGACAGTCTATGCCTCCATGGCTTTTGTTTTTTAATAGTTAAAAAGCATATAATATTTAGTCTCAACGATCCATCTGAATTAGTGAAGGCATGCTACGTAACGCCCTTCTTGGTCTTGCTAAATCATCTCTGTTTCGCATATTTTGAGGTTGTTGATGTTCATTAAAATTTTTCTATCATGAGAAATTAATATACATAAAAGTTGGGTAGTATAATGAGTCCTATCGTCCAGCTTCAACACTTATCAAGCCACAGCCAATCTTGTTCTATCTTTACCCCGACCTGCTTTTCTCCCTCCAAGTCCCTGTTTATTAAAAACATATATTCCACATTGTATGACATCAAAAAGCTCTTAAAATGTAACAGTAGTAGGTAAAATTAACTATAATTTCTTTATATCAACCAATATCCCATCAGTGTTCAAATTCCCCTTACCCCTCCCCCACCCCTGAGTCAGTAGGGTTTTAAATGAAAGTCTGGGATGGGCAGAGAGAGACCAAACCATAACCTCTGAAACACAGGCTCCCGGAGCTGTCACAAGGCCCAGAAAACATCTTTCTTTGCTTTAGAAAAGGGCCCAGAGCCAGCCAGCTGTGCTAGAATTCTTGCACAAGCACCACCGTGAAACCTAGGGAAGTGCTATTGCCCAGCTGCTTGTAAACTGACCAACCAAACAGCAGCTGAGCAAACAAAGCCTCCTCTACACGTTTAAAATATCTGGACCGGGCTGCCATTCCACAGGAGCATGTCCTAAAGGACACGCCACACCTCCATTTATTCCTCGCCGCTGGCCCCAGTCTCATGGCTGAAGGCTCTGTTGCCGATTTCAGGAAGTACCTGCTATACCCATGGTCGCAGGTGGCTCAACTCCATGGGAGGCACGAAAGAGTAGAGAAGGCCAACCATTCACCTCCTTGCAATTATGCTAGAGGAGCAGATACTGGTGCCGTGGATCTGGAGCCCCTGAAGGCCCAGAAGTGGTCAACTCTGCCCTGTGTTTCTGGACTATTTTCAGACCACTGGCCTAACTCCCCACTTTAAATAACAACTCAGGCTTCCAACCTTGATCTTGACTTCTGGGGTCTGACCTCCTGCTCCACACAGGCCTCAGGGACCCTTGCCCTCAACCTTCCAGTCCCAGGTCTGGTTACTTGTTCAGCTGTTTCCTGGTCCCTGAAATAGCAGCAGCTACCACTGATGAAGCAGGCCCTGGATAAGCCACTGCTTCTTTCAATGTCTTATCAGATCCTCACAATAGCCCCATGATTTGTGCATTCCACACAGATCTACCAAATGCCGACTCCATGCCAGGCACTGCTCAGGTGTTGAGGAGGCACTACAAGCAAAACAGACAAAGATCCCTTCATGGAGCTTCCACTCTACCGGCAGTATGCTCTAGGAAGCGGTATTATCATTCCCATTTACAGAGAGAAAAATGAGGCTCAGAGTTCCTAAGGAATTTGCTCGATATCATACAGCTAGCAAGTGGCACAGCAGGGATTCAGCGTCCGATCTGCACAATTCTAAAGGCCATGTTTTTATTTATTTATTTTTAACACACCACACTGCATCACCGCATGATCCGTGCTGCACCCAACAGCTCGTCACCGTGAGTGCTGGATGGATGACGGAGAACACAAGCATGTGTTTACACCTTTATGTGTTAAGTCCTGTACATGGTGCAGGTGCAATCCTGCTTTTGCCAGCTTGAAAATACATTCATTTCGGCTCCTCTATTGTGAACAGACCTTATTAAAATGGAAATCTATGGCTCCCCTGTCCAAACACCGGTACACGGTGTTGCCTTCTTGGAGTTTTGAAACGTGTTTGTGTAAAGGAAAGGTACAAGGTCTAGTCTCTTTGAAGAGAGTAACAAACTGGAATGGGTAGGGCTTTTACGGCTTTAAAAATAATAACTGGGTGTTAATTTTGGCTCTCCCTGAATGTGTTACTTCTGATAGGACTGCATTCACCTTATAAAACATTCTTACTGAAATCTGAATGGGTTGAAGCTGTTCTGACACAACATAGAACATGTTCTGGCTTTCAAGGCTTACGCAGGTAGAAGATGTAAAGTAGTGGCTGGTTAGCTCCCAGCAGGTTTGCCTTGCGAACAATATTGTCGCGAAACTCACTAGTTCAGGAAGTAAGCCTAGGGATTAAGTGCCTACTATGTGCACAGGTCAGTACTAGGCATGGTCTCAGAGCCACTCACTCACTGCTCACTGGCTCCATGATCCTTTCAGTTCTGAACTTGTCTGTTCTAGAGATATCTCCGAACATTAGCAGGACACGTTCAGTGCCTGATGCTCAGAGAAGCAAGCTTAGGATGAAAGGTGACTAATTTAGGGGAAACAAGGGCTCTTTAAAGATGAGGTCTACAGGATCCCATATGCAGGAAATACATAATGAAGTGACAACTCAAAGTATAAAGTTTCTGGTCTGGGAACAACCAATTGCACTCAGTACTACCACGACGGAGCAGTGATCAATGACAAGCCCAGACTTCTCCGTCTTCAGGTTCTAGGCTCCTCAGAGGCAGAGACTGGGTAATTCTGTGCCGCAAAAGCTCCATACATTTGCATAACGACTTGGTCAAGATTAAGGGCACAGTCTGTGGTCACTGAGCTCAGACACATTTATAGTTCCCACTGTGTGCCCTACGTTGTTAGCAGCAGAGACCTTGAGCAATTAGACCATGAGCAAGCATGTACATCCACAGGTTTGTTTTATATAGTTGGGACCACACTACCTATCCGTAGCCTGCTTTTTTCACACCATGCTACCTGTCTTTTCATTAAACGTCCCAGAAAATGTGGCTCTTACTCGTGGTCAACAACCGTCTGCAGAGATGTGCTGGTGGGTCCCAGCACCGCCTCCCCTCCTGCGACTTTCTCGAGTGCGTCTGGGCTGGATAGCTAACGGCCAGCCATAACCTGACCCTGGAAGTATTTTCCATTTATGGCAAGAAAGGAAAGAGCAGTTTGGGGGAAAGTGTCCACGGCCCCAGAGATCCCAGGCTCCAAACCACAGCGGTGCTCCTAAGTACGACAGTGTACATACGATAGTTCACTTGCAGCTTTTTAGGAATTGTTAGTCACACTGTAATTTAAAAAGATTTCAAAGGCAAGGAGCCAGCAGGTTTTGATGTAAGATGAATCTCTGGGTAGGGGTTGCTACGGAGATGGCCGAGGCTTTCCCGTGTGCCCTCACACCCCATGGCACCTTCCTGACTTCTCCCCACAGCTCAGGTGCTGCAGGAGAGTGGCTTAGGCTCCTGGGCTCCTATGAAACTTGATAAAAGCCTTTAACAAGAGCTTGCAGGCTCTCCTGCCAAGTCCCCGGCATTATTAGTGCATAATTGTCGCCTCCAGCACACCACTGCAAGCCTTTTCCTTTTTGTGCCCGCCACCCCTCCCACCTCACAGCTGCAGAAAAGAAGCAACACATTTAAATACCATCCAGAATGGCCCTTTGGAAGGATGACTGGCAGGTCCTGCCACACCTCTCTCGCTTCCAGACCAAGTAAATCTGTTGCAAAGACAGGCTCCCTTTTTCACTGAAGCAGTGCTACTGCCTGTGGGTGCAAATGGGCACACGAGGGCGAATCAAGTTTTTAAAATTACTGGAAGACAAAGGTGTGGTTCTGCAGTGTCTGAAGCGGAGGCCACATGTCAATTTAATACTCTCCTAATAGACTGGCCTAATGCAGAATCCTTCCCCTTGTCCCAGCGGTCACTGACAATTCTGGGCTAAGTGTTCCCAATCCCTTATTAGCAACACTAATCAAAGTGTCAGAGTGTCATGAGAATCTGAGTGACAGTGTTTAAGATTTTTTTAAGCCTCTCATTATTCCAAATATACCAGCAGACATGCAAATGACCTACTCCAGAATATAGGGTAATATGCAATTCTCCTAAGCCCCCTCTTCCACCTAGCACCCCTCAACTCTGCAATTTTTTTAGCCACAGCAAACACAAAACTCTGAACAGGGCTTTCATGGGACTTCAGATATCACTCCGTTGTCCACGTTTTCTTTCTTAGATTTTCGATACCACGTGAGCTCCTGCATCCTAGAGATGGTGGGAAAAATCTCCCAATGTAAGCCACAGCTGATATTTCCTGACACTGGAAAGTCCACCATGCCCACAAACCATGCAATCCTTAGACTACAAGGAAAAAAATTATCTCAGAGTTTCCTGAATGTCAACAGAGACTCTGCAGATGGTAAGGAGGGACAGAATAGCGCGGGACCATGACATGCTTCTCACTGTAATTTCCCTTAAGGAAATTCCTTTAAGCATTTTAGTAAGTTCTATCTCCAGAACAGACAGGCAGAAATATATGGCACCATGGTGTTTTCTTTCTTTGAGTTTTGCTTCCCCCTATAAATAAATGATTATCAAGCCAGTTTCCCTTTGTTTTGAAATAATAAGGTACTAGTTCTCCTCAGGGAATTTGTTTCTTCCTTAGGATGTTGAAGCATAAAGATCAACATTAAAAAATAATGCTGCAAGGATTCACAAACCTACTTGTTAAATAAACACACACGCTGTGGCCATGACCCAACCACCAGGCTTTCCCTTGGACAACCCAACTCCAAAGAGTTTATCAGTTGGTCCGAGACATGTATATTTCCTTCCCCTTGGGTAGACAGTGTAATGTGATTATGGCAAGAAAATAAAATCACATGCCCTCATGTTTATTCTCTCATCTTGGGCACTACCAAAAGGTCCAAGTAGACGTGAAAACAAAAGTTCAGTAAAAGACTGCTGCGTTTTCAAGAATCAAACCCATCATATTTTCTTTAGATGTTTAAAAAGTTGCATCCTGTAACCAAAGAAACAAAAATAATTTCATTATATAAGTGGACCATGCAACATGCAGGCAATTTTGATATTGTTCTGGGATTTTATTATTATTTTTAATGTTTATTTATTTTTGAGAGAGACGGAGACAGAGTGCGAGCAGGGGAGGGGCAGAGAGAAAGGGAGACACAGAATCGGAAGCAGGCTCCAGGCTCTGAGCTGTCAGCACAGAGCCCAATGCTGGGCTCGAATCCATGAACCGTGAGATCATGACCTGAGCCGAAGTTGGACACTCAACCGGCTGAGCCACTCAAGTGCTCCTGTTACTGGATTTTAAAGGGATACGACAAAGGAGTAGAGTCCCAAAGACAGGGACTATGGGGCAAGAAAAGAAGGGAAACAAGATGGTGAAGACTGTCTGGCTTTTAATTAAAGCCTGCTCCAAAACTATAGCAGGTCTCATCTGCCTGGGTTCTACGTTCATGGTTTTGGAAAAAGAAAAGTTGCACATCACACAAGAAGAGGAGATGAGGATGGGACAGACAGAAAGGGGAGAGGTGAGAGGTGAGAGGAAGAAACCAAAACATGTTTAGCCCTGGTTTGATATACAGATCTTCCAGAGCTAAGCCTGATAGTGTGCTCTCCATCACAGGAGATCACACCCAGCACACAAAGTACCCCCCATCCTTGCAAGGTTACATCTAGTGCAGCTTGCCACGTTGCTCCATGAGCAGAGATGTTTACAGTCCTGAACACTGGTGAGGAAGAGATTTAACTCCATTTCTTAACTCCTTCACGCAGACATTCATCCACACATGCATGTATTTACTCATTCGTTCAATGAGCAGAGCGCCTGTTTATGAACCAGGCACACGGAACTAAAAGACCGCACAAAATATACAGTGTGGTCCCTGGTCAAATAAAAACAAAATTAAAAACTGATAACTGCCATGAAGGAGGGGTTCAAAGCAGGTTACAAATGCCAGCATGGGTGGGAGGCAATGGTGCTCCAAGGAAGTGACATCCGAGTTGAGATGCACAGAAAGAGCTTTCCAGGCAGAAAGAAGAGTAGCGCTGAGATCCTGAAGTAGGAGATGTGGCAGGAGAGGGGCACAGGAGAGGTTGGAGAGATGCAAGAGGCAACAGTTAAGAGACGGACGGGAAGTCCTTGCAATGTGACACAGGGGAGGGACAAGATCCAGTGCAAGTGTATCAAGCTCATTGGATGCTGGTGACCAAAGAAAGGCTGAACGAAGCCAGCTGGCTTACAGGACAGGTGTTGGCAAGCTTCTTCTGTAAAGGGCCAGAGAGTAAATATTTTACATATTGTGGGCCAAGAGGCAAAAATCATTGGAGTTACGTAAGCACAACAGAACCGAAGAAAGAGAACAAATTTCTGCAAAATTTTTCCCGATGAAATTCAAAATGTAGTGATAATAATTGAGTATAATTTTAAAACTACGGGCTGACTAGTGAGAAAATAAAATCATTCTGTGGGGAATAACAAGTTTTTAAGCTGCTGTTCGGCCACTGTATCTTAAAAGCAGCCACAGACAGTATAAACGAAAGACTGTGGTTGCAGTCCAATGAACCTTTATGAGCTGAAATGTGAATTTCATGTAATTTTCTTGTGTCGTGAAATATTTTTTCCTTGGGCTTTTTTTGCGACTGTGTGAAGAAGTAAAAACCATTCTGAGCTCACGGGCTGTACAAAAACTGGACCGTGGGTTCCGTTCTTGTTTGCCAACCTCTAATGGAGAAGATCCCACATCCGGATGTGTGAAATTGCTTGCTCTGAGTACTTTCTTTTTTGGTAGGATTTTTACATAGTGATGCTATGTATTTCTTGTCACATCACAGCAAAAGGCTCATGATATAAGGTCATTCCATTAGAAGTGACACTAAGTTTACCATTTGAAAGGTACACTTCCCCCTTTGTAATTAGAAGTAATCTGGGGGATACTTGGGATCCTATGAACAATGTATTTCCCAAAAATGTTTCACAAGGTGTTTTTAGCTTTCTCAGATGAGCCTTACCTGAGTCAACTATTACACGAAGTTACAAAATAATTTTGATATGACTTTAAATGGCTGCTTAGTATTTTGTGGATTGCATAATCATTTTTTAAATGAAATCTCCTGGTATTAAAATTTTAGAATGTTTCGGGGAACCTGGGTGGCTTAGTTGGTTGAGCGTCCGACTTTCACTTAGGTCATGATCTCGTGGTTCGTGGGTTCAAGCCCCGCGTCGGGCTCTGTGCTGACTGCCAGCTCAGAGCCTGGAGCCTATTTCGGAGTCTGTGTCTCCCTCTCTCTCTGACCCTCCCCTGCTCACGCTGTCTCTCTCTCTCTTAGAAGTAAATAAAAATAAAAAAATTAAAAAAAGTTTTAAAATTTTAGAATGTTTCTTTTCTTTCTTTTCTAGTTAAATATTTTTGTACATCTATGATTCGTTTCTTAAAGTGAATTGCTTGAAATGAAACCGTATCATAGAATATAGTCATCGTTAAAGGGGTTTGATCTACATTAAAAAATTGTGTTTTAAGGAATTATACCAATTTTTGTTCCCATTAAAAATTATGTGTTTGGTTCCTCATATTTGGGCCAACATTTAGAAAGTTCCATCACTGGGACATCTGGGTATCCAGTCGGTTAAGTGTCCAACTTGGGCTCAGGTCATGATCTCATGGTCTATGAGTTCAAGCGCCACATTGGGCTCTGTGCTGACAGCTCAGAGCCTGGAGCTGCTTCCGATTCTGTGTCTCCCTCTCTCTCTGACCCTCTCCTGCTCATGCTGTCTCTCTCTATTTCTCAAAAATAAACATTTAAAAAAAAATTTAAAGTACCATCATCAAATCGATAGATGAAAATGGTTTCTCCTTATTTTAATTTGTATTTATTCAATTGTAGTGAGTTTAGAATATTTGTATTTCTTCCACCTGGTCATATCCTGTGTCTATTTTTCTATTTATCCTTTCCATATTGATCCGTAAGGGATCTTTACATACTAAGGATGTTAATTCTTTGCCTTTAATATTCATTGTATATATTTTTTCCAGGTTGTAGAAAGATGTGATTATAAAATTTACATGGTTATTTTCCTCTTCATAAAAATTAGGAACAGAGGAAGGAATGCAAGAAATTAACCAAATGTAGAATTATTTTTGCTTATTATGAACTTAAGCATCTTTAAAGAAAAAGAGTTGCTTAGTGAAATTTAAAATTATCAGCATTCAAAATTCTCTTCTGATCTTGGCTATTTATATATATTATATAGTTTATTTAATTATGCACAAAATGTGCATTGTTTTTAACCCATCATTCCATAACTACTTTCCATAATCAGCACAGTTATAAATGTAAGTTTTAATTACCTCTATGACGAGATGCAATTTTTAATTAACAGCATGACTTAATAAATTTCATGTCGTTTTTATAAACCATTTAAGGTCTAATTTTTCACTAGAATAAATAGCACTGCTGTGCACATCCTGGTATAAATTCTTTATGGTTCCTTTAGGGTTAAATTCTTAAAAAAAATTTTTTTTACCATTTATTTTTGAGACAGAGAGAGACACAGTGCAAGCAGGGGAGGGGCAGAGAGAGACAGAGACACAGAATCCAAAGCAGGCTCCAGGCTGTCAGTACAGAGCCCGATACGGGACTCAAACCCATGAACTGTGAGATCATGACCTGAACTGAAGTCGGACGCTTAACTGACTAAGCCACCCAGGAACCCAGGAGCCCTTAGGGTTAAATTCTTAAGTCATTCTCCAAAACAAAAAACAAACAAACAAACAAACAAAAAAAAAAACTACTCGATAACCAGAGGAGAAAGTATGATACGTTTAGGTTTTTACCATTTTCCTCCAGAGAATGTTCCAGAAAGACTCATTCAACGTTTATTGAGTCCCAGGTATCTGAGTGTCACCAGCAGCGTTTAACAGGGCTTATTTCCCCAATCTCCAACGATACTGGTTTTGATAAGTTTATTTACTCTGGCTCAATTTACAGTGTTGTGTGTTGTGGTATCTGAGGTTATTGGAAGTGGTGCTTCCTCGGTGCTGGCAGGTCTACACAGGACCCACATGATAGTCCCGTGCAAGTTTCCTTCACTTATAAACTTCACCTCCTTTCTCCCTTGTGGAATCAAATTCAGCAATGGAACAGCAACATTTACTAAGATATAATTCACATTATGTGTTTTCTTTCCATTCTCTTCAAGGGCAAGTGCCAAATTTCAGGCAGGCCTGTGTCCCTGGCATGTCAGATGTGGTCAGCATGCAAAGCAAAGTCCCTGGGGTGGCACCCCGGCAAGCCCTCACTCTCACCGGGGGAGTATGGCTGGCGAAGCTCTATTCCTGTTTCTGCTGACTTGATGCATAGCATCCCTAGGTCGCCCTGTCTCTGCATGCACATCACCCGGGCATCGTATCTTTCATTTTCCACTGGAAACAGGGGCTGTGGTCAGTGCTACAGCTGGCTCTCTGCAGTGGCCGAGGGAGTGGAGGCTCAGCGGGGAGAAGGGCTCCAGGTTCTCTTCCGAAGAAAGGTTCGCCGTCAGCATTAAGCACTGATTTCTTCTAAGATGAGAGGGCGATGATCGCACCCCTAGGGGACATACGTCAAAGTCTGGAGACACATTTGATTGGCACAACTGGGGGTGCTTCTGGCATCTAGTGGGTAGAGGTCAAGGATATTCCTAAATATCCTGCAGTGAGCAGGACAGCCCTCCACAACAAAATTATCTGGCCCCAAATGTCAATGGTGCCAGGGTTGAGAAATCCCTTTTCTAAAACAAAGTAACTGTCCTCTGTGCCTCTCGTTCTAAACACAAACTATGAAACCGAAAAAGAGTATCCAGTAACACAAACTGGAATGGACTGAACTCAGTCTCGTGTAGATAGGGAAGTTTCATTTAGAGATTTATGTTTCACTGTGGTGTTCCCTATGACCCTTCTCTTATTTGGACAGAGAACTAGGAAACGGCAGTCCAAGCAATGTGATCACCACCCAAAGTACACACTCGAAGCTGAATGCTCGAAGCTGACTTTGCAGCGCCCCGCATTGGCTGTGCACTTCACCATGACGTTTCCAGTGTGTTTCAATTTGTATTTATTCAATTGTAGTGAGGTTAGAATATTTGTATTTCTTCCAGTCAGGGAGCCTTGGGAAGCTGTATCGCACAGCACAACTTAGAAGAGAAATGACGCAGATGTTTGTATACAACACAGAGATAGAAGTGGCTGAGCTCCTGAGGAATGCAGAGAGAAGTACCTGGCCATGCTGGTTTGGAATCAGACCCTGGTGCCTCCAAAGGCAGCTCCTAAAATGCCACCTGCCATAGGGGAGGTAGGTGGTGGCTGGTTCTGAACATATAAAAACCTTCTGCTCAAGTGTATTCAAAGCAGCTTACACTCAACAGTAAACCAGATGGAAAAACTGAAAAACAACAGGTCTTACCGGGGGTGCTGGTGGTGGGGGAGGGGGAGGAGCCCCCAAAGGTGGAGGAGGTGGAGGCAGAGGAGGAGGCGGTGGTGGTGGTGGCACTGGCATATGTCACAGCGTTGGTGTCTCTTGCTTACGAATGGTCCCAGAGAATGGTTTCTGCCCTGAAAGGGAGAAAAGAGATAGTTTTAAATCGGGATGTCTTTATCCACGTACAGGCTAAAGTGTGTCATGCAGACACATGCATATAAGGCATAGCTTCTTTCTTTCACTTGTCCATTCATTCATTCTTTAAAAAAATTTTTTTAATGTTTTTTATTTATCTTGAGAGAGAGACAGACATAGAGAGTGCGAGTGGCGGGTTGGGCAGAGAGAGAATCCAAAGCAGGCTCCAGGCTCTGAGCCATCAGCGCAGAGCCTGGCGCCAGGCTCGAACTCAGGAGCTGTGAGATCATGACCTGAGGTGAAGTCGGCGGCCCAACCGACTGAGCCACCCAGATGCCCCCATTCATTCGTTCTCTCGCCCATTCATGCTTCCAATTAATATCGAATGCCCATTGTGAGTCAGGCATTGCGTCAAGTGCTGGAAACAAAAGAAGTAGCTAGATTTTAGAGAGAACTAGGTGATAAAACTGGTAAAAATTAGCAATTTCTGTCTCGGTATAAAAAAGAATATATGCCAATGGTGACACCTTTCTCCATAATGATTTTTCCAAACAACTGCCTTCTATCTCCTTAGCATTACACTTTTAGTTTGATCATTTCCGACGCAACTTAAAAATACTCTGTACATACTCCAGTTTTCCTAAGAAGAACGAATGGAATGAAATTTAACCTTTCTGAATGTCACAGGCTCAACGTTACTCATGATGCCAGCCTTGGACCGGGCTTACCACGGGCATTAATCGTTCTCCCGCTTCCTTCTCTTCTGGCAGCTCTTTTCTTTCTTTGCTGTGTTGGTGTTTCTATACGGTCTGGTATTTGCTACATAGAGGGTTCTGGCACACAGGTCTGCAAATATGGTTATGTTTCAAACTCTTAATATTACAAGATGTCTGATCTCCAAAGAAGTGTATTTCTCTGTGGAGCAGACACTTGCATGCGTGTGTGTGTGTGTGTGTGTGTGTGTGTGTGTGTGTGTGTGTGTGTGTGTCTCAGAGTCCACATACACTGAAAAAGCTTACAATCTGTACTAAAGAAAACTCCCTACTGTTTACAAGAATGAGGGAAACCTTTATTAGAACCTAACAATAATTTAAGGAGAAATAGAAGTAAACATCAGATTTAGGCAGGGATAGTGTTGTGTTCCTCCTGGATCTGTGATTACTGGAAGGCCAGAATAAGGCCTCTGCCTGTTTCTTTGGCTTTAAACTCCTGTGGCATTTGTATTAGTCAATGTTAATATTCTTATCTCTTAGAGGTGATAAGCAATTATGTAACAAAGTACTTTGTTCTTAATCTAGTCCACAGGATTTTGCTTACTTAATACATGTTCTCTTTACCTTTGTGGCTGCTGTGTGACCAGCTAATCACATTAATTTCCACAACAAGCCTCTAAGGTCAGTAGTTTAGTCTCAGTTTTATAGGTAAGAAAAATGACATTCAGGGATATCAAATAGCTTGCTCAAAGTCCCACATAGCTAGTAACTGGCAAGTGTGGAATTGACTCAGGCTTCCCAGGCTATAAGTTCAGCCTCTTCTCAACGTGATTTTTTTTATTGTGGTAAAAGGTATACCATGTAAAGTTGATAATTTTTGTAATTTTAAAGGGTACAGTTCGGTGGCATCAAGTACATTCACAATGTCATGAAATCATCACCACTATCATTTCCAGAATTTTTCATCATCCCAGACAGTAACCACTAAATAATAACTTGCACCTAGTCCCTGGTAGCTTCTATTCTACTGAATATTACTGTGAATTTGGTTGTTCTAGGTACTTCGAATACAATATTTGTCCCTTTGCATCTGGCTTCATTCAATTAATGTCTTCACATTTCATTCTTGTTGTGTCATGTGTCACAACTTCCTTCCTTATGTGTATGTGCACACCACATTGTGTCTCTTCATTCATCTGTTGATAGACACTGGCATTGCTTACACCTTTTGGGTGCTATGAATACTACTATGAACACTGGTATACAAATATCTCTTTCAATTCTTTCTCTGTTTTCAATTCTTTTGGGCATATACGTAGGAGTGGAATTGCTGGACCCTGTGATACTACCCTGTTTTCAGCAGCAGGGCTAAAAGTCCCCTAAAGGGCATTTGGGTGGCTCAGTCAGTTGAGCGTCTGACCCTTGATCTTGGCTCAGATCATGACTTCATGGTTCATGGGTTTGGCTCAGAGGTGGGCTCTGTGCTGACAGTGTAGAGCCTGCTTGGGATTCTCTCTCTCTCTCTGTTTCTCTCTGCCCCTCCCCTGCTTGTGCTTACTCTCTCTCTCAAAATAAATCAATAAACTTTAAAAAAAAAAAAGAATCCCCTAAAAGTGTACAAAAATGTAAAGTGGTTCAAGATATATGTGTAAGTTCAACTTTCTTGTGGAAAGAGTCCTTAATAGTTTTTGTAAGAGTTCCAAAGAGGTACATGAGCTGATCACTGCAGGAGACAACAAGTGTCTTATAAACATTCCCCTGGAAGCTACTGATGCCTGGTAATTTCTGTGTCACTGTTTCTTCCCTTGACGGTAAAACAAGAACAGAAAGACTAAAAAGAAAAAATAATACTCATTAGAGTCCAAAGAGTAAAACTATACTAAAATTGGAGAGATCCCAGGTGGTAGTAGATATTTCTTCCGGGTCATGGCAATGTCATTTTATTACACAATAAAATAAGTTGTGTGTACTAGATGATAATGTAGCATCAGATGAAGGTGGCATTTTACTGGCTGGCGAGTTGGATGTGAGCCCACAGTTTAGTTGGAACAAATGTGAATGATCAGTTATTTGTATTTTGACAATTTCTTTCATAAAAGGCACTGTGTATACGTTTTCATGACCCTGAATTCAGTGGCAAAATAAGTTCATTCAAAAATTTACAGTAGGGATTAAAGAGTTGGTTGAAGTATTATGAGAGGAGAAAGACCTGCTTCCTTTGGTGAAGAACTGAAAAGGGATTAGAAAAGTTACTTTAGAAACTTAAGCGTCAGGGCGCCTGGGTGGCTCAGTCGGTTAAGCGTCCGACTCCTGGTTTTGGCCCAGGTCATGATCGCACAGTGCATGGGTCTGAGCCCCGTGTCGGGCTCTGTGCTGACAGTGTGGAGTCTCTCTCTGCCCCCTCCCTCCCCCCTCCCCGCTCACTCTCTAGCTCTCTATCAAAACAAACAAACGTTTAAAAACAAGAAACTTCAGTGTCCCTTAGTTAAAGGTTTTGCCAATTATCTAAGGAAAAATGACCATAGGAATTAAGGGGAACCGTCACAAAACTATTCATGTAACCGCTTAGCACAAAACTGGATTATATTTCCCAGCCTCCTCTGAAGTTAGATGGGACCATGTGACTGAGTCCTGGCCAAGGGAATGAAGGCAGAGGTGAGGGGCTCCACTTGTAGGCTGGCCCATAAGGACCTTCTACCCAAGGCTCTCTTCTCTCCCTCCATCCACTGGCCACAAGCAAAGGTCCTCCATGTGGGCACAGTCACAAGATGTAAGGAATCTGGGTTCTGGACTCACCTCTCCCAGGCCACCTGCCAAACACTTGATTGGACTTTACCTAAACGAAAAATGGATTTCTACTGTGTTAAGTCATAGAGAGTTTGGAGCTTATTCTTTATAGCCACTAATTTTTAAGCTTCCTAATGCAGGAACTTAATAGAATATAGCCAATTCCCATTACCTGCGGTAGTTACATTCTATGAAGTTGCCAAAAACATTGAGGTTAGCAAATACTGAACCACCGCTCTTAGCAGAAACATAGGGTTAGCCCCCTCTGGCCATCCAGTCACAAGATTTTTGCCAACTCATTAATACATAATCTTGTTTTACATGCATTTCAGCTTAAAGACACCTAATTTAATATATATTATTGGTACGTTAACTTGAACCCATGCCAACAGCATTATAACTTGTGCCTGAATGAAGGTTATCAAACCCGCATTCTCTCCAAAAGGCACATCACAGCCTTTTTGTGCTCAAGAAAACCAGACAGCACTTTGCCATTTAAGACAGGAGGAGAGGGAGGGGCCATTTAAGACAGAAGACTCTCGGGGCGCCTGGATGGCTCAGTCGGTTAAGCGTCCGACTTCGGCTCAGGTCATGATCTCGCGGTTCGTGGGTTTGAGCCCCGCGTCGGGCTCTGTGCTGACAGCTAGCTCAGAGCCTAGTGCCTGTTTCAGATTCTGTGCCTCCCTCTCTCTCTGACCCTCCTCTGCTCACAGTCTCTCTCTCTGTCTCTCTCTCAGAAATAAATAAAAAACATTAAAAAAAAAAAGACACTAGACTCTCCAACATTAAGCACAAACATTTGAAAAACATGGCACTAAACAGAAAGAGAAAAGAACCCCTGTTTACAGTGGGGAGAGCTGAAATAAGAATGCAGAAGGGCTGCTTTGTTTAACCTCAGCTGGGAACATACAGGCATGCACAGGGTGACTCAAAATTGTCCCCACTCTGCGCGTGTCCTTGAACAACAGTGAGAGTGCCTGTGAATACTGACTCTGGGGTTGGTTAGCAAACTATGGAATCTAGAATAATAAGGACTGGCAATAACTTTTTGAACCTTCTGTATGTGCTCAGCACTGCGTTAAGTACTTATAAGACACGGTTCTGTTTATTGCCCTCGATGACTCTATGGGAGATCCTGGATAACTGAATTTTGACTCAGAGATATTACCTCGTTTCTACTACATTTCAGAAAGAGCACTAGAGATGAATTAAAGCTCCAGCCTCTCTAATCCAAAGCCTCATTTCTTTATTTCAGTAACTTGGTATAATTCAGGTCATATGACTCCTCTGCTTCCGTCCATTTGGCAAAGGTTTTTTTTTAATATTTCTGAGACCCTCAAGTGAAAGGGACCTGATACAGGTAAGTATAATTCTTCCGCTGGCTCCTCTTGAACTTAAACACCGCTTGCTGTCCGTTAGTTTTATCCTGAGAACTCAGTGTAATTCGTGTAATTAGGTGCCACTGGGCTTCTGGCTTGGTGAAATTGCCGGAATGATTTTTCAAACTCTAGGATTAAAGGGTATTTTTACACGTGGTACTTGATGGCTGTGAAGGCTTTTTCCTGACAGATAAAATAATTAAGTAATTATCCAGAAAAGTATTTGTTAAAATCTGACAGTTAAGAATGTCGAGCTCCAGGAAGTCACAGGCTGTTCCCATGAGCTCTTTGAAGCTTTGTGCTCTCCAGACACATTTAAAACTGTTATTTTGCTCTGTAATGTATTAAAAAGTGTCTAGGGTAAAAAAAAAAAAAAAAGCCAGATTCTCAAAGCCTTTTATATTTTCTCCCAACTCATGAAATAACTCTGAAAAACAGCACTGAGATGCAGGTTAGATATTCGAGTAGCGTTAGAGGAAGTCAAAGACACCACTGCCACATGAGACCCCTGAGCACAGGGGACAGAGTCACTCGTAGAACAGACAGACCCGAGCCCTACTGATGCCTCTACTTTTCCCAGCGGTATGGCCCTTGGTCGAGTCACGTTAGCCTCAGGGGGTCTCATTTTCTCTACCTGTAAAATAACTATAGTGCCTTAATTCTTAGTTCGTCATCAGGACTAAAAGCCAGTACAGGAAGAATATCACGGAGGCCGTGACACACCGCAGACACGGAACTGGAAGCTGTGTTTCTCATCATCACACCACCACCACCACCTCCTTTACCACAAAGAGCTACAATAGAAGGTGGAGTCGGATACGTGAGGGCCGTGGAGTGCCAGGGAATGTCACCATCAATTCAGAGCCGGGGGTGGGGGCGACAATAAGAAGATGTTTGGTAGAAGCTACCACACTCTTCAACAGGTGCAAAGGTGGCTCCAGGAGGCTGTTCTGGTTAGAAGGAGCAGCCTATAGGCAGAGATACAGAGGTGGGAGAACGCGAGCAGCCTGGGAGGCACTGTATGTGTGGTGGAGAAGACGGAAAGGCTAGAATCACACAGGTGCTGATGACACTACACCATTCTACAGGTGTCTCTTCACTCAGGTAGGGGTGGACACCTGTCTCGTTGTGGCCATCCCTCACCTTTTGAACGCTTTTCCTGTGCCTGGGGACTCTCTCACAGGAGTCCTGCCTCCCTCAGCCAGAAGCCAGGAGCCCCTTTTCCCAGCATCCCTTGCACAGGGAGCCGACTTGTGACCACTGATTCAGAGGTGAGGAAATCACGGATGGGCAAGGTGTGAAGAGACCTGGCTCACACGAAGTGATGGCTCGGGTCTGGAGCTGGGGGCCCCTCTTCAGCTCTGGCTGATTAATATTTAGTGGGACTGCAAGACCTGTATTGGCCACATCCTTCCAGTTTGCCCTCAAAGGCCCCAAATCCAGATTTTTGTGTGAAATCCAGTTTCGAAATGTGGGTAACTAATTCAAAAAGCATTTTTAAAAATCACTGGGCCAAGGGAACATACTTGCGGGTCCCCCAGGATCCACAGACTGCCACAGTACAATCCATTTACCAGGAGCTGGTGAGGGTCTGGGGGTGGGGGTGGGTGGTGAACCCTCCCTCCCCCAGCCTGCTCCCCTTCCTTCCCCACCCGATTCAGAAGTAGATGTGGACTGGGCTTGCCTATCTTGTTAACATAAAAAGTTATATAGTTATAAGTGTTATGTATACTGACTGAGTTTTTTCAGAGAGAAATCACTTATGGTAAGGGTCTTCACACACTAGTTGCTTTTGTCAAAACTCTATACACACTTCACCCCCCCGCCCCAGGGGTAGTTTGTCAGATTACAGTAGCTCACAAATAGAATATGTGCCTATTTTAAAAATATAAGCAAGAAGGATTATTGCTACTCTTTGACAAAAGCTTCTTTCGCTGATTCTTAAAATACATTTCAGTAGGAATCTAAAAACAAGGTTCTCTGTGCCCTCATAACTTTTTATGTTTTGTCACTCACTGGGTCTCTTTGTTTCGTTGCCCATGAAATGGGGGAGAGGAACAGAGACCTCTCACCTCTGAACTAATAAAGGCAAATGAGCCCCATGCGACAAGCCATTGCTTGCATTATGGTCTCAGCAGGGTTCTGCCACCCTACAGATCAGTCATTCATTTATCAAAGGTGCCCCGAGGCCAGGAAATCATAACCCACAAGCCCATGAGCACACAAGGCACAAATAAAACATTTTCTCCGAAAACATGTGGCAAAGCTATAAGGAAAATAATAAAGAAGAAACAAACCCTTTTCTCCAGGGGATGGTGAAAATGATTTATGATGCTCACTTTCTACTGTCCCTTCCTCATTGTTTGATGAGTAAATTCTCTGGGCATAGCCCTCTCCCAGGATTTTGCACCTGTAAGATCTCCCTCCCCATACACCACCTCCCCCGCTTAACACTGTCCTCTTCTGGCTGAATGAAAGTTGATAGCCTCACTCTCCTTGATGGTATACAAGTCCTGGAGATATTTAGCCTTTTGGAGGAGTTGGGGCATGTTGGCCTAGGGACGCAGGGAAGCAGGGGGCAGGAGGAAGAGAAATATAAAGCACAGAATAGAAAAATCTTTGCGCATTTGAGTTCTAGATAATAGTAAAACAAGTTAGCTCTGACATAGCATAACCCTTACTATGTATCTGATCCTGTTCTCAGGGCTTTTTGTATGTTTGTATATTTAAGCCCCATAGCAGCCCAATCAGATAGATAACTACTATCATTCCCCCATTTTTCCAATGAGGAAACTGAGGTACAGGAAGGTTAAGAAAACTACCCAGAGTCACACAGGAAATTAGTGGGGAAGTTGACATTCAAATCTGGGGTGTCTGGCTCCAATGTCCATGCTCTTAAGCACAATGCTAACTTAAGTCACTTGAAAATCCATGGCTTTGGGGGCGCTTGGGTGGCTCAGTCGGTTGAGTGTCCAACTTCAGCTCAGGTTATGATCTCACGGTTTGTGAGGTTCGAGCCCCACCTCGGATCTTGGATCTTGTAAAAATGTAGATTCTGACTCAGTCATCTGGGTGGGGCCTGAGATGCTGTGTTTCTAAGAAGCTCCCCAGTGAGACCAACACTGCTGGTCCAGGCACCATACTCTGAGTGGCCCTCGAATATGGAAACACATAAAAAAGGCACAGTGCCCACTCCAGACCTACTGAATTAGAATCTTTGAGAGTGTCTTCTCAACAAGTGATTTTTGTGCCTGCGAAAGTTTGAAAAGCTCTGTTGCAGAATGTCTAGGATGATGAAACTCTCTGCCCCACACCACTGGAAGAGCCTACACTGAAAGGCTCTTTATCTATAGACTCATTTAATTTCTGCAGGCTGGATCCATGAAAATGGTATACTAGACCTGGAACTGACACACAAAAGTGAAGGGGAAACTAAGCTGAGTGCCCACTCACCTCTCACGTCAGTGATATGAAGGACTTCTAACACCTGAGAAGTACCAGCCCTGATGACAACAGCTCCTGAAGCTGAATCTATCTGCTCAGCCCTAATTGGGGATTTTAGTTAATTATCTGTTGAAATGCTTAAAGGATTAATGCAGACTTGTCTATGTGAGTTCCACAATGAAGACATACTTTAACTACAATCTAATAAGAAACCTAGTAAGTCACACCTACAATGAGCTCATACACTGGTTTCCATGTAGAAGACTCTTATTGAAACGCAAATTTGTTCCCAGATCATTCACTGAATTCATTATAATATTTGAAAGGTATTTGGTGAAGGGAAAAATGGAGATATTGATAATATTTGTCATTGACTCAGGTATTGAAATTATAGCTAAATGCCATAAAAATCGTTGTATGTGAGGTTCCTAAGGGTGAAAGGAGAAAATATTGATTTCCTGTCTTTTTCTTTTTTTGCTGCCTTTGAATGAGCTAAAAGAAGAACTAGACTTATTAAAAATACATGATATTAATCACACATTTATAAGTAAATCTCATTTTACATAACAGCTATGCTTCTGAAAAACGGCATCTCTAATTTTGGAAGATCAGGGTATGCTTTAGATATACAAAATGAGTTTGTTATTCAATGGAAACCCGGAATCAGAGTTATAATGAGTCATTTTATGAAATAAATTACCACCTCTTCAATTAATATATTTGATGATGTTAGATGTTATAAAGAGGGTGGTTTTCACTTTCCAAGGCTAAGGTGGTAACTTTTCACTTAGGAGGGTGAGTCTTAATAACTTTTGAGAGATAAATCCTTTCTTTTCAAGTGTCACTTCTGAGACTTTAAGCATTTTCACCTTATTCCTACTGTCCCAGCATGGGCCAGCGAAGGACCCAGCAGATTCCGGAGCCTCTAGTCTCACGTCCAGCTTGAGGCTCTGCTAGGATGTCAAACAGTCTGCTGCAAGGGGCTGCCCATCTCTCACCAGGCAAATCCCTTCCCGCGGCAGCAGGCACAGTTCAGTGACAGCCACGTGCTGAGAGGCTGCACATCTCAGACCACAGGGCATCACTTCCCGATTTAACACACACACACCTTACATAGCTCCTCGCTACAGAGTCAAGTTCTACATTTCATCCTCCACTCTTTTCTAGGCACCTATACTTTACCCACACCCCACCCAGGGCATTTTCTTACGTACCTTTTCTTTGTATCTCTATGTCTTTGCCCATGCTAGTCAGGCTGCGTATGTCAGCCTCTGCCACCTGGAAACTTACTACTGATCCTTTATTTTTTTTTCTTTTTTCATTTTTTTAAATGTTTTATTTATTTCTAGGAGAGAGAGAGAGAGAGAGAGAGAGAGAGAGACAGCGTGAGCATGGGAGGGTCAGAGAGAGAGGGAGTCACAGACTGAAACAGGCTCCAGGCTCTGAGCTGACAGTCAGCACAGAGCCTGACATGGGGCTCAAACCCACAAACCACGAGATCATGACCTAAGCGAAAGTCGGACACTTAACCGACTAAGCCACCCAGGCACCCCACTACTGATCCTTTAAAACATGATCGGGCACCAGCTTCTCTGCAGAGACTTCCTCCTAACCGAGGCAGAGCTGACTGTACGTTGCTGGGGGGAACGTAAAATGGGACAGAAAAGTTTCAAAGTTCCTCGTGATGTCCAACAGTTATCATAAGACACATCAACTCTACTCCCGGGTTACCTATCAAAGAGAAATGAAAACTTATGCCCACCCAAAGACTTCTATGTGAATATTACTAGTAATGTGGCTCATTAAGAGCCAAAATGTAGACACAACGCAAATGTCCATTGATCTATGAGTAGATAAACGAAATGGCCAGGGGATGAAATCTTATATGGCAATAAAAACAAATGAAAGGCTGATTCATGCTTTGGCTTGGGTGAACCCAGAAATCCTTATGCTGAGTGAAAGAAGTCAGTTGCAAAAGGCCACAAACTGTATGGTCCCCTTTGCATGAGATATCCAGAACAGGTAAATCCACAGAAGTAAAAAGTAGATGGGTGTTGTCAGGGCTGAGAAGAGGAAGACGAGGAGTGGATTGCTAATGGGTTTCTTTCTGGGGTGACGAAAGTGTTCTGAGATCAGATAACAGTGATGGCTGCGTGAGTCTGCATATTCCAAAAACCACCGAACTGCATATTTGAAAAGAGTGAATTTTATGGTATGTGAATTATAACCCAATAAGGCTATTATTAAAAAAAAAAATTGTGCAGCATGATTAATATCAGGCAAAACAGAATCCAGGGTGAAAAATATTAATAGGAATATGAAGTGCTTTGGAAACAGGCATTAACCGTTTCCATGGGTAATGACAAGTAAGAAGCATAAGAAAACTCTGAGGCAGGCCTTCCATGGTTGAAGGGAGCGAAGAGGGTGTGAGCAAGCTTTGCGACGTGCGCACACGTACGGTGTGCGTAGCCACCAGTCACTGCCAGCACAGTGCTCAAAGAGACAGGTCGTCAAGGAATTTGAGATTTTGTAGGCTTTTAAAGACAGAAAAGACGTTAAATACTTGTGTTTCAAAGACAGCACCCTGGGGCCATGGGAGGAACATGAATTATAGGGAGAAGCAGCAAACAGGTAGAACAATTGGGGGTTCCCTACGAGCAAGGATGGACATGATCTGGAATGGGATACAGGCAAGGAGGATATTAGCTTGGATGTTCAGAACGGGGGAGAAGAATCAGCCCTGGATAACCCCAGGGCTCCTTTCCAAGACAATCTAGCATTAAATAAGGAAGATGGGAGAAAGTGTGTGGATGGGGGAGAGGGGTAGATGGGCAGGGAGAAGTGTGTTTCCTTTGAAGCATATGAGGTACTTTCGGCACGTGGAAATGTAGATCCGAAATTTAGGAAAGGGTCAGGAATCTTTGCGATTCAGGATAGGGATTCAGGAACCTTTACATAAGGCAGTCTGGTGTGTTTCATTCTCGCATGCTAAGTGTATGAGGATCTGGAAACGCGTAACACTTCAAACTACTGAGTTGCCTTCTGTAATTTCTAACTAAGTTAAGGGCATGGCTAATAAAGGCAGTAAGTCAAGTGGCTCTACTGTTCTTCCTCATAGCGAAACCCCTAATTTGTGGGTGGGGGGTGGGGATAGCAATTTACCCAGCTAAAAATATTTGGTTTCTCAGACTTTCTTATATTTTGAGCAGCCTGGTGACATCATCCTGGCCCATGAGATGTAGGTGGAAGTAGCTGGCGAGGGCATCAGTTTCTGAATAAAGAGGTAACACCTTCCTACTAGAAGAGCCCCTCACTCTTTGGATATTTACACCTTCCTTTTCTTCCTGACTATACTACAGATGTAAGCCCAGCAGCCATCTTGTGACCATGAAGCAACCAGATGTAAGATGAGGTCCTACCGGCGAAGGACAGTGAAGCAGGAAGATGGAAAGGGACAGACACTCTGAGAGCACTGTTTGAGCTCTTCCACCAGCCCTGGGACTGCCTTTTTTGGGAGTCTAGTTCCACAAGACAGATACACTTATATCTGTTTGAGTCAGATTCTGATACGTGTGTTGTTTTTGCTTTGTTTGGTTTGGTGACTGAATGCGATCCTAACGACACAAGTCATATTTGGACTAATATATATATTAGTATTATTATGCATATTAGTATTCTATTAGTATATAACACAGAGTAAGGCCAAAAAGACCTGAGCATTATTTCGATGACTAAAAACAGTTTAAAACCAAAGTATTTATTCTTACTACCAAGAAGTACTGATAGCATTAAGGGCTTTAAGAGGTAAAACAGAGCACTGGATTTTTCTTTTTCGAAGCAGTGTGACAAAATTTGCAGCTAAACCGAGATTATGGGACTATCTGTATTAAGAAAATTCATGAATACATACTCTATTAATGAGCATATGTGCACGAAACACCCTTCTGGATGAAGTAAATTGCTCTGGCATATTTAAATGGTTTTAGTCAAAATGAATGTTCTTAAAGATGGATTGTTCACCTGACTCTCACAAGAATGATAATCTTCTGCTCCCCCAGGCTCTCAGTAAACATAGATAAGAAAATAGTATGTCCCCAAACCACAGCTTTCTGGCCCTTCACAGAAAAGCTTTTACTGGGCTGCACTCTGGGATTAGATCTCCGGAACTAGCCAATAATGTTCTAGGAAACACTCATTATTCCCTTCTACCACAAAACTTCCATTCTCTTCACAGCAAGGACCATGTTGAACACTTAGATCTCTATGGCAGCAGCAACTGCTTTGAAGACCCGCCAGGAGAAAGTTATCCCAGGTTTTGGGACCGGGAAAAGCAGTGTAACTGATCTGTTTTTATCTCATGGTCACTGTGGATCAAGTAACTATTTGTGTTTTCCTCTTTGTTTTGGCCACTGGGAAGCTCTGACAAGTTTTCAACCTTCTCTCCGGAAACCACACTAGACTTTATGGTCAACTCGCCTCTAGAAACTATCTGCATCTTATGATACAGTCTTATTCTCTAAATTACCTCTGATTTTATCTGGCTTTCCAACCTGCGTGTTTTCTTTACCCTGGTTTCATTCTCTATTAATTTTATGTTTATTATCTATTTTTGTAAACTCCTCAGATGTTTATGGAATAGGGAATATTGAAAGCAAACAACTTTTAAAAGCATCAGATTATAATAACAATAGCAAATTTATGGACCACTGCTAAGAATGAGGTACCATTCTAAGAGCTGAACCTATCTTAAGTTATTTACTCTAAATATGAAATGAGTACTATCATGCCCATTTGACATATGAGAAAACTGAGGCACAGAAAAGATTTTTGTCCAAGGTCATATAACAAATAAGTGATAAACACAAGATTCAGACCCACGTATTCTGAATTATACAGTGTCTAAAAAAAGAAATAATAATACTGAATTTTGAAAAGAAGTAGAGGCCTTCTGGTTTTGTATGCTGAGTTTACCATCCTTTAGCTTTTTTAAAAAATATATTTTTTATTTACTTTTGAGAAAGAGAGAGAGATGGAGCATGAGTGGGAGAGGAGCAAAGAGAGAAGAAGACACAGAATCTGAAGCAGGCTCCATGCTCTGAGCTGTTGGCACAGAGCCCAACATGGGTCCTGAACCCATGTACCGCGAGATCATGACCTGAGCCAACCAAAGTCGGTCGCTTAACCGACTGAGCCACCCAGGCGCCCCTACCCTCCTTCAGTTTTAAAGGAGATATCTATTACACATCTTGTCCATAAAGTTATGCCTGATGATCCACATCAACTGAGGGGAATGAGACAGTAAAACTCAAAAGGACAGATAATCCAAAAATAGTTGGCTTTTGATCTTAGAACATAAGGTTTTCATCCATTCACTTACTTGTTCATGCAGTACTCATCATATGCCATGCATGGTGCGGGTGCTAGGAACAGAGATGAAGCCGACAAGTACCTGCCCTCCAGGAGCTCACTTGTAAAAAGGGAGAGTCAGCAAGGTAAAGGGTGCCTTGGGGTTATGAATGGGCAGATAGTTGACCAGAGCAGGGTGTGACAGGATCATTCTAAGAGCAAGTTAGCCCTTGGTCTCTCTGTCACAGCTGATAATGAAAGTAAGGAGAATCAGCTCCCTTCTAGGGCTATTGTGATGATTTCGGGTAGCCTGGCACGTGGTAAGTGTGCAGCACGTGTTAGCCTTTAGCCCCTAAGGCACAGTGGACAGCACCTCAGGCATCCTGCTTTGTCTTACGCTCACACACGCGCGCACACACACACACACACACACTCTCATGGACACTTGTCTTAAGCTCAAGAACTGAGGTTGGCTACCGCTTGCTCGTAGCTACTCCGTAGGAGCTTACAGTCCATAAGCGCTCTTTCCTGGGTGCCACCACCTCAGATCCAGTGTTTCCCTGGAACACATCGCCCACACACGATGAACATCCCTTCCAGCTGCACTTGAAAATCTTCCACACTACCCGGTCCACCTAATGCCCGCCCGGCATTTCCCCCCTACATTTGCTCTGCTTCGCTTTATCTCACTGGCACTTACCCACGGCAGTTAACTACACGATTCCCCTGCTGCACACGGGGTCAGGTTCCCACTTGAACAGGTCTAAGGAAAGACCCAACTAGAATTGCAGAAGGGGAGTTTCAAGTGTGCTATCGGCTGAAGCCGGTAAGAAAACATATGCACCGGGTCTGCTGGGAATCGGCGGGGAACAGTACCTCTCTCCGGTTCCGTTGCAGTGGCTAAATGCAAAGTCACCAATCACTTGCTCACCCATCCTAACTCCTATTTAATAGTTCCCTCTCCAAGTTTGTTTTGTCATGCTGTCAGCAAAGTCAGTCAAACATTACGATTCCTTTCTAAATATTCCAGCAGCCAGATGACAAGAACACTACTGTGACAAGGCAATACTCGCCTAAAGATAACTACGTGATGCATAATCACTCTTGACGGCACTCGGCGAAGTGGATTCACCTAGAGATACCTGTTGGTCCCCACGTAACCCACGTGCTCTAAACCAAAACTCTGTACTTCCAAGAATAAGACCAACCTCCCAACTCTGCAATATGAAACTGGCTGGTAAAACAAACATGTTTCTACTTCCCTACGTTCTGAATTTTAGGCAGAAATACCAAATCACTAGAGGACCACACACGAGGATAAGATTCCTCTCTGGATATAATGTTACTGTCCCTCCAGGCTTCAAATATTTCTGCACCAAAGTTGGCGTATATTTGTAACACGTTGGCTAGAAAACAACTTGTCTTCGTCTGCTGAGTTATCCCTGTGGCGCGTGTGGTTTTTCTGAGTTTGTTTTTACTCGAGCGTTGAGAAACGGATCTTTATAAATTCTAGGATGTAGGAGATTGGATGGCTCCTCCCTGGTGAAAACTCTATGAGTTCCCTAGAGTTCATTACATTTTGGTTTCTCATACCTTTTCTAGGTTATATTATGGTGTGTGTGTGTGTGTGTGTGTGTGTGTGTGTGTGTTGGATAATGGCAACATCACAACCTGTTCTTTGTGGTTTCTGAACAATACATCTCCTTAAAGAGCGTTGGCAGGCTAGGCCAGCTGGCTTTCTCCCATTTCTAAAACTGTACGTTCTTAGGCACACACGCTTCCTCCATCCCTTCTGCTGCTGGCTAACTTCAGCCTGTGACAAAATCTCACACGCACAGTTATATGAAAACAACAGAGACTCCTGGAAAGGAACAAAAAGGAGGCAGGGCAGGAAGCCAGCCTTCAAGTCTCTGGTTCTTGCTCCAGGTGGCCAGAAACTGACTGTTTCTCGTCATAGGGACTGAATGTGAAGTCTGCGTACCCAGGGTCACAACCCTGGCTCCCCTGAGTAAGGCATTTAAGGCATTTTAAAAGTGTGTGACTTGATTTGCCCATCTGTAAAATTGGCAGAACAACAATATCTCCCTCCCTTAAAGAATGGACTCATGGGGCGCCTGGGTGGCTTAGTCGGTTGAGCAACCGACTTTCGCTTGGGTCATGATCTCGCGGTTCGTGGGTTCGAGCCCCGCGTCAGGCTCTGTGCTGACTGCCAGCTCGGAGCCTGGAGCCTGTTTCAGTCTGTGACTCCCTCTCTCTCTGACCCTCCTGTGTTCACGCTGTCTCTCTCTCTCCTAGAAATAAATAAAACATTAAAAAAAAAAAAAAAAAGAATGGACTCACATGGGGTGATGTTGTGAAGGTCTCTGTAGAGTTCACTTCCCGTTCGTTCTCTACTTTCTTTGGTGTCCCTGTTCTTTTTTCCTTTTCTTATTCGGGTTTTGTGGGTTTTAAATGTGTCTCTAAAATGCACTGGCTGGAAAACTGCACTGATCTGTGTGCTACCACAGTGAGTGGATTTTTAGCATTAAATTTTTATTTACTTTTTTTTTTAATCAAGGTGAGATACAGACAAGCCAAGTGCACAAATCTCAAGGGAATGACTAAATACCTATAGGTAGGCACCTGTGGAATCGCTCTTAAGGCAAGGTAGAGAGTATTTGCAACATCCCAGAAGCCCCCCTCATGTGCTGTCCATGTCATCACAAGGCCCAAAGGTAGCCCCATTCCTAATACAGACACTGCTCCGGTATTGCCATGATTAGCTTTGCCTAAAGTTACAAACAAACAAACAAACAAACAAACAAACCCAAAAGACCCAACTCAGGGAAGGCTGGGCTCCCAGTGATAACTACTGTGGCTGACCATAGGAAATATACTTCCAATCCTTCAAATAAAGAGAGAGGAATGGACTTTGTAAATCACTCAGGTCATGCAGAACAAGGCCCTCATTTTGTAGCCAATGACCCCAGGCTCTCTCAGGGAGGCGAAGTGACAGCCCAACTTCCTGCTATAGATTAACTTTGCTTCCAAATACTGCCTTCACAAAACACTACAACATCCTGCATGTCCCCGATGCTGCCTGGGGATCCCGGGGAGAGCCTGGAACTGCACTCCCCGGCCTCTCCCCGCAGAACTTCTTTCCAGGGAGCAGCGCACACTGGGTCCCCACGCGGCTCGGGCTCCAGCCACGGGCACGCCCACGCGGCTGGCACGCAGCGCTCGGAAGGCACTGTTCCTGCGAGCCTGCGCCCGCCTGCCCACGGGGGCAGGGCTGATTCCTCACACCCCCTCCCGAAGTGCCCTCTCCTGCCGCCCGGCTCCCTTCGCGCCTCTCTGGGGGGAGGGGACAGGCTCTGCCACCTTCTCTGGCTCCTTCAAGGGACTCTAAAGCCCATGTGTG
Organism: Proteles cristata cristata; assembly: GCA_017311185.1. NCBI lineage: Eukaryota > Metazoa > Chordata > Mammalia > Carnivora > Hyaenidae > Proteles > Proteles cristata. Next base: position 322,565 of record JAESUZ010001314.1, on the reverse strand, counting down.
GCCGGATCTAAACCGCCAGAGCACAGTCAGACTTCTGACCTCAGGAGCCTGGAGATAGGCACTGGGAGGGGAGTCTCGAGACTTGCTGTCGGGCCCCAGCCAGGTCGCTAAGCGCGAGCTGTGTGACCTTGGACAAGTCATTTCACATCTCCGGACTGGCTTCCTCCTCGGGGGGCTGCCTCTGTAACCTCAAAGCCACCTCCAGCCCTGCAATGTCCTAGCTCCTCTTTACTCCGCACCAGCTCTTCCTGCGACTGCCCCCTCCTCAGCGAGACCCCAGTCTTTTGTTCAGGGGCGTGGGGGGAAGCGGGGAAGAGAGGGAGGCAGAGCTGGGCGAAGACCAGGCCAAGCGGCCTGGGCGCCAGGGGCCGCTCACCGGACTGTCGGGTCGGGGGGAGTCACCAGGCAACCCCGCGGTGACCTCGTTCCTTCCGCGGGCCCTTACGGCCGGGTCCCGGAGGCGCGGCGCGACCGGCAGAGTGGGGGGCGGGGATCCCCGGACACCCGTAAGCGCGCGGCACCCCTGTCTGCGCCGCGGGCCACTCCGCGCCGGGACCAGCCCGAGCGGCAGCGGCGACCGCGCGTCTCCCCCTCTCCTCCCCCCAGGCACGGACCTGGACACGCGCGCGGACCGCCACCTGCCGCTAGCCGTGCCGGGGACCGGACAGGATTCGGGCTCCGGCCGACGTCCCCGCCGCAGCCGCCGCCGCCGCCTCCTGGCCCGGGGCTCAGTACCGCAGAGGCCGTGCTCCAGGCGCCGCCCCCGCGACCACGCCGCGCTCGGGGCTGCGCTCGGGGCTGCGCTCCGTGCGCCCCGCTCCCTCGCCGCCGCCGGCTCTGGTGCTGCCGGGACGCGGAGGCGGGGCCGTCGCCCCACCTGCTCCGCCGGCTCCTGCCCCAGCCGCCGCCGCCCTGCTCGCGGGGACGCGGCCGGCCGGGCGGGGCGGCTCCGGAGCCCGGGGGCGGATCCCAGCGACACCGGGGCGCCTCTCCCCGTGCGCGCCTCTCCCCGTGCGCTTCCAGAGTCTGCGCTGCGGGGACAGGGGGCCTAAGACACCGCCACTCGGGGGGCACGCCGCTGCCTCGTCAGCGTGCAGCACGATAGTTAGAACCCTTCTTATGCTCCAGGAGGCGTCATAAGCAGTGGTGACAAAAGGGCGAACGAAATCGCCTTTTGCCCTCTGGGAGTTCACGGTCTAGAAAGAAATTAATGGACAACTACAATCCAGAACCAAGAGGGGGTGGTCGTAGAGGGGGCACCTGATCCAGACTTGGGGGAGGTCAGGGAAAGCTGCTTCAGGAGGCCACGTCTAAGGCACATCAGCTCACTGAAAGATGAGCCTGAATTAGCCAGGGGGGAAGAGTGGCCTGGGGAGGGGGAGGGGAGGGTCGATTGTCCCAGGTGGAGCAAGGGGAGAGGAAGTCGACCGTGCTTGAAAAATGAAATAAAGTTTGAGCCCAAAGAACTTGGTGTGGCCAGCAAGTCCCTGTGACACTTCATGTTCAGACCTCTTGGAACGCGCAGAAGGTCAGTGTCTGAAGCTGGATGTACTCCTTCATGTGCACGGATCCTTTGGTGAGGATTCCCTATCTCCTGTGCGCTGGCCTTCCTTCTAGTGCAGGAGCGAAGAGGGTACTGACCCATCATTCACTCTGCCCTGAAGTATTTGAACATGGACTGGGAGCCGGGCAATCTGTGCTGTTGAGGGAGGCAGGGTCCCTAACGCTAAAGGAACCGCTGGTCTGGAGTGGAGAAGACAGGTGTGCGGAGGCTCATAGGAAGTACACACGAACACAGGAGAGGTTAATGGCAGCCGGAAGGATCTCACTCATGGGTTGCAACCTGTCTTCAGGTTCAGATTCTGTAGGAGCTGCTGTCAAAGTATGTTCCCACGCAGCCCTCACCTGGTTTCCTAATTTCTCGTGTTCATAACGAGGACAAATAATTCACCCTGGATGTCTTTCACTCCTGGGTTGTCAAGAACACGGTTTCTATTGGATTTAGGTGTAGAAGGGCTTATATGTAGCCAGTGCAAGCCAATGAGGTACTCACTTCCTGCCTGTTTGTCCTCTGTTCCTCCTGCCTTTCCTCCTTCAGAACCATAGTAAATGATCACGAGCATGAAATCTGAAACCTAAAATTCGTAAATAATTTTGCATAGGTGAACACAATGCTTTAAAAAGCAAATCTAAAAAATACCCAGACTCTTCTCCTCTCAATCCCTAATGCTTGCTCTCATTAAACAGACACACAACGACCAGAATTAGAATACAAAAAGGAAGCAAAGATACATGAGCAGAGAAGACCTTTCCCTGAGCCCAGAGAGTTCCCGTCGGGTCTTCTGCTGAGTGGCCCAAGCAGGAGCCGGTTGAATGGACAGGTTTCTGGCTCTGTCATTCCATTTCCCATGTTCCTTGTGCCTGCACGCAAACGAGAGGCCTGGGGAGGCTGCAACCAGATCACAACCGAGAGACAATGAGCATGAGGCCACAAGGCCAATGTGACTAAGATTACAGAGTGGAAAATAGAGTCAGCATGGCACTGCTGGGCCTTCGAAGCAATGCCAGCAATAGCCCACCTTTGAACTTCCTGCTATGTGAGAAAAATAGTCCCTATTTACTTAAGCCATGGAGACTGGGTTTTCCGTTCCTTGCAGCCAAATGTAACTCCCGCTGATAGAGTGACCCGGTGAAGGGCAAACGTCTCTTCTCTTCCAAATGCTCACAAACGCCTGCGATAGGTCACCTTTCATACCTTTGACTTGTAAGCCTGTGTTTACATCTGCTGTGTCTTCCTGAGCTTGTCAGGAAGAAATCTTACATGCTTTCTACATGTGTTCACATCAGTTCTTCAAGTGTTTATGAGCAGCTATGAGATGGTTCTGGGAGTGCAAAGATGAATTCACAGTCCTGCCTCCAGGGAGCGAACAGCTTAGTAGAGAACACGAGCTTGCAAATAGAGTTTTACAGATGCGTGCAAGAGAGGAGCTTGCCTTGGACAGAGAGGTAATGCAAGAGAAGAAATGATGAGCTCTGTCAGGTGTGGGGGAGGAGTGATACAGTAATACCTGGGCTCAGCTTCCACAGATGAACTAGAAATTTCCCTGTCAGAAATTGGGGAAGGGAGGCCATTTCAGAGAAGAGAATGTCTGACAGGGTTTGGCCGTCTGGGAGCCTCAAACCCCATACGTCTGAAGCCATGCTCATGGTCTTCCTCCCAAACCTACCCCCTTCTGGGTGCTGCCCGTCTGCCCACCCATCCAGTTGGAGCACCCAGCAACTTCCTCAGCTACCTTTTCCTCATCACTCTTCCCCGAGGTGGGTTTCATCTCTCGGATCTGTCTGGTCTTACCCACGGACTCCAGTGCCACCTGATCCCCAAGCCCAGCCTCTCACTCCAGCCCGTTCTCGGTAGCCTCCCAGCTGGTTGCTCTGTGACATGCTGCATCTTTCTTCCAAACCTTTCTTCACAGCGTGCCAGAGAGATCAGCTTGAAACCCAAAGCTGATATTATTTACCCCCATTATCTGTCTCTTTGCTCTGATGATAACAACTAAGATCCTGAGTTTTGTCTGAAGACCTTCAGTCTCCAGCACTCCTTGCTCAGGCCTCTACCCCAGTCTCTTCATTCCAGGCATGTGGGCCTGCTTTCAGATCCTTGAGCAGGTAACATTCTTTCTTGTTACGGGCCCTTCGCACATGCTAGTCCCTCTTTGTGGAGAACATCACCCACATGAACGCCTCTTCATTTTCCAGATCTCCACAAACTTAACCTGGCTCAGTCATCATTTAACCTGGATTTCGACTAGGTTAACTTCTCCTGTAATAAGCTCTCATAATTTTACGTCACCTTCTGTTGCAGTATTTATTACAGTTTTAATGATGCCATTCGACAGCCACACTGGGCCAAAGGGCAAGAAGGGGATAGTTCTGGTTAAATTCCATCATGCTGCCTCCACAAATTCTACAGTTCCAGAATGTGCTGCAAACAGGAAGAGGTTGAAATCTACTTTTCTCGTGTCTGGAGCGAGGAGAGAGGAAGACCATCAGGTGTATAGAGAACACAGGGCTTTACTGAACAGTCAGTGAAAGAGGAGCCAGCCCACAAAGGAGATGGGGGTGGGGGAGGGAGAGAGCAGGAAAAGAGCCTGGAGAGAGAAGACATGGTCAACAGTGTCATGCTGCATGGAGGCCACATTCAAGGGCGAAAACATGTGGCAATGGGAGACCATCAGTTACCCGAGTAACTACAAGTTCAGTGTGGTAGACCAAGCAGAAGCCCAGTCTTAGTGGGTTGAAATACAAGAAAACTGGGGGAGTGTAGACCAGCTATATTTCCCCCAGAAATCTTGACCAAGAAGAGGAGAGAGATGACATCCTACCTAGAAGAGAAGAAAGAGTCAGGGAGATTCTAATATGTAGGTTAAGAGAACCAGTAGAGAAAAGCGTTTCAAGATTTAGGAAAGAGAGGGGACTAGAAATGGTGCCATGAACTTGCCGAAACTGAGAGGGACTTGATGAAAAGTATTTCAAAACTATTGATACTTCTAAGTAAATATATAAAGTAATAATTTAAAAAAAAACCCTTTTCATCTTAGAGGCCACAGATGTGGATTTAAGGCTTCATCAACAAGCTGTGTGATGTTCACTATTTTATAGCTTGTCAGATCCCCCAAATATTAATTCTTTCATCTGCAAAATGAGTGTAATGATTTCTGCCATGCCTCAGAGTCCATATCAGAATACCAAGAGGTGAATTCTATGAAATTCATAAAATTGAAAACACTTTGTGTTAACTATTACGGGCCAGAGGAATATAAGGAACTTTACCTGTTTTACTGAATTGTATTTTAATCTGTACTCGCTGGAAACACCAACTAAAAGAAATTATTATTTAAAACGAGCAAGATTACTGATAACTGTTCTCAGTTTTACCAGCTCCCCCGTTGCTAATCCAGAATATGTCCCTTTTACCAAGGTTACCTCCCTGTACATCATGGGTGAAAGAGACAGTCAGGGTGAGGTAGGAAAGGGGTCATGGACCTTCTGAGCCCCCTCCTCACTTCCATCCAGGTCTGTCACACTGCTGGGAAGATTAGTTTTCTTCACCTGGTTTTTCTCTGCTCTTCTGTAGTGAACACGGTCCACCATCTGCAAGGTGAACTCTGCTGTTCACTTCTCTGTTGAAATGGTCATTCAGGTTCTAGTGAGTCCACTTTACCCTGGGCGTTTCCTGAGCATTATCATAACAGTCATCTAAACAAGCTGAGGGCTTGGACATCACGTTGATGTGCACGACTCGTTGAGTGCACGACTACAGGAGTGACTCCCCATCAATCTCAGCATAGCAGCGCCAATGCTCCCTCCATCCTGGTAAGAGCTACCCTGCCATACAGAAGCCCTTTAAAGCAGAAGTCATTCTCCTTCTGGATGACTGTTTCTGTTGATGGTACTGTCACTCAGCGATTCTCTCAGGCCCAAACCCCAGTTCATCCTAACCTTCTCCCCTCACTTCCACAACCACCCTCTGATCCATCACAAAACTCTGTCCTTTCTGCCTCCCAGGTACCTCCTTTAGTGCAGGCCTGGTCTCTTGCCATCGTCTCCAAACTGGTGTTTCTGGCTCCAGTGTTCTTCCCGTTCCTTCCAACTGTTCTCTATGCTGTATCCATAGTGATTTTCCTAAAGGGAAATTTTAATCATCTAATTCTCCTGCTTAAAATCCTTCAGTTGCTCTTCTTTGATCTTAAGATAAGGCCTAAATAACTTAGTCTTTTCTATAAAGCCTACAAGATTTGCCCCGCCACATCAACTTCCACCCCTCATCTTCCCTGTCTGTACTGCACTGTGCCCCAACTATCCCAGAGGACTTGGGATCCCTTGGGTTCCCCGTATGTGCTCCCGACTCTGTTTTCACCCAAGCCATCTCCTTGTCTCGGAATACATTTTCCCTCTTTGCTACCTGGAGAACTCCTCTTCATCCTTCAATGCCAATGCCCACTTACTTTAGGAAAGCTTTCTGAACCCTCTGCATAAACCAGGGGCCCCTCTTCCGAATATCTGATACCTTCTTTCTCCATCTGCACAGCAGCACTTAGATTGTGGTGTCCTGGCTATTGTTAAATTTGTTCACATCTTTAAATTTTTAAAAATATTTTATTTATTTCTGACAGAGAGAGAGAGAGAGAGAATGTGAGCAGGGAAGGGTCAGAGAGAGAGGGAGACACAGAATCTGAAACAGGCTCCTGGCTCTGAGCTGGCTGTCAGCACAGAGCCCGACGTGGGGCTCAAACCCACAAACCATGAGATTCTGCGCCAAATAATTTGTTTACATCTTTAAAGGCAAGAAATGGTGTCATTGTCTTAGTACCACCAGCAGCTGGCATGTTAGGGGTCATATAAGTCAATATTCAATAAATGTTTAATTAGGGGAGCCTGGGTGGCTCAGTCGGTTAAGCGTCCAACTTCAGCTCAGGTCATGATCTCACAGCTTGTGAGTTCAAGTCCTGCGTCAGGCTCTGTGCTGACAGCTCGGAGCCTGGAGCCTGCTTCGGATTCTGTCTCTCTCTGCCCCTCCCCTGCTCGTCCTCTGCCTTTCAAAAATAAATAAACATTAAAATTTTTTAAATTAAAAATAAATAAATAAATGTTTAACTAACTAGTTACCAAAAAATATCTAGCCCTCTTTTTCTCATCTGTGCAGGGAATATTCTGCACGAGAAAGATAAGAGCTTAGAGGAAACAAGTCAGCTGAAATGGATGCTTTATTTCAGTCTTGGTGACAGAGGGTTCTGTCACACCTGCATGGTGTGAAATCATGGATCAGGGCAGACCAGGATGATAGAATGAGGAAGACAATTTTGGAGCAATTCCCGAGTCAGATCTCAACCCTGTGGTTTTGTTTATTTTGTTTAAAACTGTGCAAACTTCTGGGGCGCCTGGGTGGTTTAGTCGGTTAAGCGTCCGACTTTCACTTGGGTCATGATCTCGCAGTTCGTGGGTTCAAGCCCCGCGTCGGGCTCTGTGCTGACTGCCAGCTCGGAGCCTGGAGCCTGTTTCAGTCTGTGACTCCCTCTCTCTCTGACCCTCCCCTGCTCACGCTGTCTCTCTCTCTCTCTCTCCTAGAAATAAATAAAACATTAAAAAAAATTAAAAACAAAACAAAAAAAAACAACAAAGTTTTTTTTTTTTAAAATAAATAAATAAAACTGTGCAAACTTCTGAATAATAGCCATACATTTCAAATATTAAAACAAAAAAGTAGCCCAAGATTAAATAGACGTGCTTTAAATTTTCCTTCCATTTTGGACTGGTTGCATTTGTATGGCCGAAATGGAGACATCCACTTCTTGAGGATGATCAAGAAGCAGCTGTTTTGGAAAGTCCTGGAATTCTGCGTATTAAGATGATAATGAGAGGGTGGCAGGTGACATGGTGTTAAACTGCCACTTAATGGCAACAAAGGAGAGTGACAGCTCCTCTGACTGAGAGGTCAGTCAACCAGGTGACAGAGTCAGTCAATCCTCAAAAGAAGAAACCTTAGTCTTCCTCTTTCCACATCTAGAAGGTAACAAATTGAAATATCAGATGAGCTGTGTTTCCCTGCCATTAAAAAAGACTGGTATTCTCACTTTTCCCCCTAGTGATGGTATTTATTGATCTGAGATAACATAAGGTTGAAGGAAGATCTTGTGTAATACAGGGGTGGGTGGGGGGGAAGAATAGCACACTAGTCTAACGGCATTGCCGACCAGCTCTCTACTGCTTAGTAAGAATAAAAGACTGGATCCTGAAAACACCTGAAAAGAGGTGCTCATAAATCAAAGTTTATCTTAATCAGCTTAAAGTATTTATGAATCTTGGCTACTCAAGCAAATAGTCAGGAAGCACTTCATGAAGGTGGGGGAAGGCACTTTGCTGGAAACGTCTGCTGAAGAATGGAACCTCGGCAGGGAAGCCAGATTATAATACTAAAGACCATGTGGTCCAGCCCAGAAAAAAATGTATAGGAATTTCAGGGTGTAACTCCTAGTATATTTCCATATATCCAAACTTTGCATTATAACATAGAAGATGCAAGCAGGTGGAAAATATTCTAGAAGTTCCTTTTGCTTTAAATAGAAAAAAAGAAGGGTCCCTGGGTGGTTCAGTCAGTTAAGTGTCCGACTTCGGCTCAGGTCATAATATTATGGTTCGTGGGTTCGAGCCCCAGGTCAGGCTCTGTGCTGACAGCTCAGAGCCTGGAACCTGCTTCTGATTCTGTGTCTTCCTCTCTCTGCCCCTTCCTTGCTTGTGCTCTGTGTCTCTCTCTCCCCAAAGATGAGTAAACATTTAAAAATTTTTAATTAGAAAAAAAGAACTCTATTCAAGGTTTCTTTTGTTTTTTTACTTTTTTAAATGTTTACTTTTGAGACAGAGTGTGAGCGGGCACTGAGTAGAGACAGAGGAAGACACAAGAATCGGAAGCAGGCTCCAGGCTCTGAGCTGTCAGCACAGAGCCCAACCTGGGGCGCGAACCCATGAACCATAATATCAGGACCTGAGCTGAAGTCGGACACTTAACTAACTGAGTCACTCAGGCTCCTCTAGTCTGTTTTTAGTGATTACAAATATATGCTCTTGGTTTCCAATAGAGAAATTTTGGAAAACGTAGAAAATCACAAAGAAGAAAGTTTGCAAATAATCCATAATTATTCTACAGCACAGATAAGCACAGGTAATATTTTAATGTATTTCTCTTGAAATACACACAAACACACACACCCATCTGCATAGCATAGGAACACACAAATGTTCTGCTTTTTTCACTTAACATTACCTTGTGAGCGATTTCCTTGTCATTACACACAGTCCCATGGTAAGAGCGCAGGGACCCAGGCATCTAAAGCTTGGTTGTGGTTCCCTCCTCATTTGATTTCATGGGACAATGGGGAGTGACATTACTACCGAGGGCAACTGGGTTTCAGAATCCAATGTTTGTTTGGAGTGAGATTTAGGACTAACAGCTGCTAATATATGAAAAGTCTGCCTCTGTAAAATAAGAAGACTTGTCACTAGGAGTGAAATCACAGTGAGCCAAGAGAGAAAAAGCACAGAGCTCGGGTATGGCAGAATCCAACTCTCCTTGCTCTTTCTCCTGCTTGGGGTCAGCAGGACCTCATGGAGGGAGGCTTTTATGTTGCTCATCTCATCATAGGCACTTTAGAGGCCCATCAGGTCTTCCAGTTGTTATTTCCAAGGAGAAAAACAGCTTCCTGGGACTCCTCCATCAATTCCTCTTTCCAAGAGAGAACGGATGTCTGGGTACTTGGGCACATGTACACATGTGAAACAACGCAGTGCATATACATTCCCTTGTCTTGATCCAGCCCAGGAACTTGCTTCGAAGTGGTTGGAGTTCTCGATGACAAATTTGCACAATGAGTTTTCACATAATACTTGTCTTTGCAGAGATGTTATGTTAGCTGTCTCCTTTCCTGGTTCAGTTTGACAGTTTCTTTCCTTCCACGGTTTACCTCATTAACGCTTTTTGGCTCTTTCTTTTAAAGTTTATTTATTTTCAGAGGGAGAGAGGTGGGGAGAGAGTGCTGTCAATGCAGAGGCCAATGCGGGCCTCACAAACCTTGAGATCATGACCTGAGCGAAATTAAGAGTCAGATGCTTAATTGACTGAGCCACCCAGGTGCCCCTGGATTTTTTTTTTTTTTAATCAACAGTTGGACGGGTGTTCCAAGGACCCAGCAATTGAATAGTTTGTTACTTGATAAACCATTCCTGTGGATTTTTGTTCTAAATTCTTCAAATTGAATCAGTGAAATATGGACAGAAATGCCATGTTTGTGTGTATCTGAGTGTCTGGCATTGACCTTCGTGAATAAACTGGCATTTTTTTTTTGTATATGCTGAGATTTAGATAGAGTTTGAACATAAGAACTTTGATTTCTAGAATCCATAGGATCAGTTGATAGAAGTATCAAGTTCCTTATAAAGATAAATTAATTCAGAATAATCTATTAATTTATTTCACTTAATTTTTTTTCTCACCAATTCCAATGAAGGACACCACTAAATTTGGATAATTTAGGAAAAGGACAACAACATGGTATCTGTTTTTATATTTTTCAAGACTGATCTTTAAAGTCACAGTGATAATGCCCTTAAGTTTAAAAATGGTGCTGAAAGGCTTATGAAGAAGAATTTCCTTACTCCAGTTTCCCTTCTCTGCAGAAACAACCGTTCCTGACTCCTATAGATTTTTCTTTGTTTTCCCACTGTCCATACTTTAGTAGGATGCATTCAGTGCTACAGTTCAATTAGACATTACCACCTAACTTTTTTTTTTTTTAAGAATTCAACAGGAGTCAGAACTCCTTTGTTTTGTTGTAACCCCATCACTCCCTATTTGCATACCTAGAGAGAGTCAGGTAACACATTTTGTTTAATTGGTATGAGTTTTATTCATTCATCCACCATACTTACAGAATGTTGGAGAACTGTGTAGAAATGGCTTTTTTAAAAACCTTCCATTTCAAGCTTTATTTCTCGTATATATTCTTTTCATCTTTTTTTAAAATTTATTTTTTAAATTTACATCCAAGTGAGTTAGCATAGAGTGAAACAACGATTTCAGTAGATTCCTTAATGCCCTTTACCCGTTTAGCCCATCCCCCCTCCCACAGCCCTTCTAGTAACCCTCTGTTTGTTCTCCATATTTAAGAGTCTCTTATGTTTTGTCCCCCTCCCTGTTTTCATATTATTATTACTTCCCTTCCCTTATGTTCGTCTATCTTGTGTCTTAATTTTTTTTTTAATGTTTTATTTATTTCTAGGAGAGAGAGAGAGACAGCGTGAGCAGGGGAGGGTCAGAGAGAGAGGGAGTCACAGACTGAAACAGGCTCCAGGCTCTGAGCTGGCAGTCAGCACAGAGCCCGACGCGGGGCCCGAACCCACGAACTGCGAGATCATGACCTGAGCGAAAGTCGGACACTTAACCAACTAAGCCACCCAGGCGCCCCTGTCTATCTTGTGTCTTAAAGTCCTCTTATGAGTGAAGTCATATGATATTTGTCTTTTTCTGACTAATTTTGCTTAGCATAATGCCCTCTAGTTCCATCCACATAGTTGCGAATGGCAATATTTCATTCTTTTTTATTGCTGAGTAATAATCCATTACTCATAATGCAAATAATCCATTTGCAACTATGTGGATGGAACTAGAGGGTATTATGCTATAATACATACATACATACATATATAATACATACATATATATATATATGTATGTATGCATTATACTATATATGCTTAAAGCTATATATGCTTAAAAAAACTATATATGCTATATAATATAGCATATATATATATGCTATATTATACTATATATATTATATATAGTATATATATATATATATATATACTATATATATTATATATAGTATATATATATACTATATATATATAATATAGTATATATTATATATACTATATTATAGTATATATATATATATATACACACCACTTCTTGTGGGATGAACACTGGGTATTGCATGGAAACCAATTTGACAATAAATTATATTAAAAAATAAATAAAGTTACTCCTCCCTATAAAAATATATATACTACATCTTCTTTATCCATTCATCCATCAATGGATATTTGGGCTCTTTCAATACTTGGGCTATTGTTGATAGTGTTGCTATAAACATTGGAGTTCACGTGTTCCTTCAAAACAGCACACCTCTATCCCTTGGATAAATACCTAGTAGTGCAGTTGCTGGGTCATAGGGTAGTTCTATTTTTAAGTTTTTGAGGAACCTTCATACTATTTTCCAGAGAGGCTGCACCAGTTTGCATTCACAAGAGTGCAAAAGGGTTCCCCTTTCTCCGCATCCTCGCCAACATCTGCTGTTGCCTGAGTTGTTAATGTTAGCCATTCTGACAGGTGTGAGGTGGTATCTCATTGTAGTTTTGATTTATATTTCCCTACTGATGAGTGATGTTGAGCATTTTTTCATGTGTCATTTGGCCATCTGGATGTCCTCTTTGGAGAAGTGCCTATTCATGTCTTTTGCCCATTTCTTCACTGGATTATTTGGTTTTTGGGTGTTGAGTTTGGTAAGCTCTTTATAGATTTTGGATACTAATCCTTTCTCCAATATGTCATTTGCAAATATCTTCTTTCTTTCTGTCAGTTGCCTTTTAGTTTTGCTGATTGTTTCCTTCACTGTGCAGAAGCTTTTTATTTTGATGAGGTCCCAATAGTTCAGTTTTGCTTTAGTTCCCCTTGCCTCTGGAGATGTGTTGAGTAAGAAATTGCTGTGACCAAGGTCAAAGAGGTTTTTGCCTGCTTTCTCCTCAAGGATTTTGATGGCTTCCCGTCTTACATTTAAGTCTTTCATCCATTTTGAGTTTACTTTTGTGTGTAGTGTAAGAAAGTGGTCCAGGTTCATTTTTCTGCATGTCGCTGTCCAGTTTTCCCAGCACCAATTGCTGAAGAGACTGTCCTTTATTCCTTTGGATATATTTTCCTGCTTTGTCAAAGATGAATTGGCCATACGTTTGTGGGTCCATTTCTGGGTTCTCTATTCTGTTCCATTGATCTGGGTGTCTGTTCTTGTGCCAGTACCATACTGTCTTGATGATTACAGCTTTGCAATACAGCTTGAAGTCCAAGTCCAAGATTGTGATGCCTCCTGCTTTGGCTATTTGGGGTCTTTTCTGGTTCCACACAAATTTTAGGATTGTTTGTTCCAGCTCTTGGAACAGTGCTGGTGTTATTTTGATAGGTATTGTATTGAATATGTAGATTGCTTTGGGTAGTATTGACATTTTAATGACATTTGTTCTTCCTATCCAGGAATATGGGATATTTTTCCATTCTTTTGTGTCTTCTTCAATTTCTTTCATAAGCTTTCTATAGTTTTCAGGGTATGGAATTTTCACCTCTTCGGTTAGATTTATTCCTAGGTATTTTATGGTGTTTGGTGCAATTGTAAATGGGATCGATTCCTTGATTTCTCTTTCTGTTGCTTCATTGTTGGTGGATAGAATTGCGACTGATTCCTGTGCATTGATTTTATATCCTGCCACTTTGCTGAATTCATGGATCAGTTCTAGCAGTTTTTTTGGTGGAATCTTTTGGGTTTTCCATAGAGAGTATCATGTTGTCTGTGAAGAGTGAGAGTTTGACCTCCTCCTGGCTGATGTATGGATGCCTTTTATTTCTTTGTGTTGACTGATTGCTGAGGCTGAGACTTCCAATACTATGTTGAATAACAGTGGCGAGAGTGGACATCCTTGTCTTTTTCCTTACCTTAGGGGGAATGCTCTCAGATTTCCCCATTGAGGATGATCTTAGTGTTGAGTCTTTCATATATGGCTTTTATGATCTCAGGGTATGATCCTTCTATCCCTTCTTTCTTGAGGGTTTTTATCAAGAAAGGATGCTATATTTTATCAAATGCTTTCTCTACATCTATTGAGAGGATCCGGTGGTTCTTGTCCTTTGTTTTATTGATGCGATGAATCACATTGATTGTTTCGTGGGTATTGAACCAGCCCTGCATCCCACATATAAATTCCACTTGGTCGTGGTGAATAATTTTCTTAATGTATTGTTGGATCCGATTGGCTAATAATGAGCATGATTTTTGCATCCATGCTCATCAGGGAAATTGGTCTATATTTCTCCTTTGTAGTGGGGTCTTTGTCTGGTTTTGGAATCAAAGTAATGCTGGCTTCATAGAAAGAGTTTGGAAGTTTTCCTTCCATTTCTATTTTTTGGGACAACTTCAAGAGAATAGGTTTTAACTCTTCCTTAAATGTTTGGTAGAATTCCCCTGGAAAGCCATCTGGCCCTGGACTCTTGTTTTTTTTTGGAGACTCTTGATTCCTAATTTGATTTCTTTACCGGTTATAGGTCCATTCAAATTTTCTATTTCTTCCTGTTTCAGTTATGTGTTTCTAAGGATGTGTCCATTTTTTCCAGATTGCCTATTTTATTGGCATATCATTGCTCATAATATTCTCTTATTATTGTTTTTATTTCTGCTGTGTTGGTTGTGATCTCTTCCTCTTTCATTCTTGATTTTATTTATTTGGGTCCTTCCCTTTTTCTTTTTGATCAAAGTGGCTAGTGGTCTATGAATTCTGTTAATTCTTTCAAAGAACCAGCTTCTGGTTTTATTGATCTGTTCTACTATTTTTTGTTTATTTGTTTGTTTTGATTTCCTTAATTTGTGCTCTGATCTTTATTATTTCCTGCTCGTCTGAGGTTTTATTTGCTGTTTTTTTTCCAGATCTTCAAAGTGTAAGGTTAGGTTGTGTATCTGAGATCTTCCTGTTTTAGGAAGGCCTGGATTGCTATATACTTCCTCTTATGACTGCCTTTGCTGCATCCCAGAGGATTTGGGCTCTGGTGTTATCATTTTCATTGGCTTCCATGTACTTTTTAATTTCTTCTTCAACTTCTTGGTTAGCCTATTTATTCTTTGGTAGGATTTTCTTTAGTCTCCAAGTATCTGTTACCTTTCCAAATTTTTCCTTGTGGTTGATATCGAGTTTTATAGCGTTGTGGTATGAAAATACGCACAGTATGATCTCAGTCTTTTTGTACTTGTTGAGGGTTGATTTGTGTCCCAGTATGTGATCTACTCTGGAGAACATTCCATGTGCACTGGAGAAGAATGTATGTTCCATTTTTTGGAATGGATGAAATGTTCTAAATGTATCTCTTAGTTCCATCTGGTCCAGTGTGTCATTCAAAGCCATTGTTTCCTTGTTGATTTTCTGATCAGATGATCTGTCCATTACTGTATGTGGGGTGTTGAAGTCCCCTGCTCTTATGGTACTGTTATCAATGAGTTTCTCTATGTTTGTGATTAATCAATTTATATAATTGGGTGCTCTCACATTTGGAGCATAAATGTTTACAATTGTTAGTTCTTGGTGGATAGACCCCTAAATTATGATATAATGCCCTTCTTCATCTTTTGTTACAGTCTTTATTTTAAAGTCTAGATTGTCTGATATAAGTATAGCTCCTCTGGCTTTCTTTTGTAGACCATTAGTATGATAGATGGTTCTCCAGCCCCTTACTTTCAATCTGAAGGTATCTTTAGGTCTAAAGTGGGTCTCCTGTACACAGCATATAGATGGGTCTTGTTTTCTTATCCATTCTGTTATCCTATGTCTTTGAATGGAGCATTTAGTGTCCATTGACATTTAGAGTGAGTACTGAGAGATATAAATTTATTGCCATTATGTTTCTTATAGAGTTAGAGTGTCTGGTGGTGTTCTATGGTTCTTTTGTAGTCCTTGTGCTTTTGGTATTTATTTATTTATTTATTTATTTATTTATTTATTTATTTATTTATTTTCATCTTTTCTCCCCCTTAGGAGACTTCCTTTCTTGCAGGGCTGGTTTAGTGGTCATGAACTCCTTTAATTTTTGTCTGGGAAACTTTAATGTCTCTTTCTATTTTGAATGATAGCCTTGCTGGATAAGGAATTCTTGGCTGCATAATTTTCTGATTCAGCACATTGAATATATCCTGCCACTCCTTTCTGGCCTGCCAACTTTCTGTGGATAGGTCTGCTGCAAACCTGATCTGTGTTCCCTTGTGGGTTAAGGACTTTTTTTCCCCCTTGCTGCTTGCATGATTCATTCCTTGCCTGAGTATTTAGTGAATTTGGCTATGACATGCCTTGTTGATGGTCGGTTTTTGTCTCATCTAATGGGAGTCCTCTGTGCTTCCTGGATTTTGATGTCCGTGTCTTCCCCCAGGTTAGGAAAGTTTTCTGCTTTGATTTGCTCACATAACCCTTCTACCACTTTTTCTCTATGTTCATCTTCTGGGACCCCTATGGTTCTGATGTTCTTTTTTTAATGAGTCACTGATTTCTCTAATTCTTAAACTGTGCTCTTTTGCCTTAGTCTCTCTTTTTTTTCCTGCTTCATTATTCTCCATAAGTTTGTGGAGACTGACTCACAGCTCTGCCTCATCTATCCTTGCCACCATGGCATCCATTTGAGATTGCAGCTCAGTTATAGCATTTTTTATTTCATCCTGTCTATCTTTTACTTCTTTTGTCTCCACAGAAAGGAATTCTAATCTATTTTCCACCCCAGCTAGTATTCTTATGATCGTGATGCTAAATTCTGGTTTAGGCATCTTGCTTGTATCTGTGTTGGTTAGGTCCCTCGTTGTCGTTTCTTTCTGCTCCTTCTTTTGGGTTGAATTCCTTTGGTTTGTCATTTTGAAGCCAAGGAATTACTGAGGTAAAAAAACTAAAATTAAAAAATTAAAAACAACACACACACACACAAATTAAATAAGTATTGCCAGATCCTAGGTGTGTTTTGGTTTGGGTGTTAAAGCGAGCTTAAAAGATTTGAGAAAAAAAGAGAAAAAGCAAAAAAAAAAAAAAAAAAAAAAGGAAAGAAAGAACAAAAGGAAAACATTTGAAAATTTGAGAAAATGAATACAATGAGATAGAATAAAATGAAACGATGGAAGTAAAATAGAATTTGAAAAATTAACAAAGAAGCAAAAAGTACAGTAGAAAAATAATTGAAGAAAGTGTTTTTAATAAAAATTGAAAATAAAAAGAAATTATTTTCTTTCTGTATTCAAGAAAAAGAAAAGAAACAAAAAAGGAAAAAAAAAGAAAATTGAATAGATGGACCCACAGACAGACTGAAATACGATTGAAATGACATCATTGTCCCCTAAAAGTCAAACTATGAAGGGCTTTATAGTCTGCAACCTGGCAGGTGGAGATTTGTAGTGTTCCTGAGGAGCTTGGCCCAGTTGGGCGGGGCTTAGTGTGAGGGCTCCATTCTCCACTAGATGGCGCAGCTTAGCTTACTGGGGTGAATCTTTATGGCGCTTGTAGGTGGGCATGCGCATGCGCGGGCGGGGTGAACATGGCGTCATCTAGTTTCCCAGACTCTAGTATCAGAACTCTGTTCTCCCAGATCAGCAGTCGCACACCCTTTGTCCTTTGTCTCCGGCTTCCCTCCACTGTCCGCGATCACGCCGTCAGGTTGCCAGGCGCACCTCCCTCCTGAGTTTTATCTCAGACGCGGCTGTTTTTCCGGACCCAGTACTTCTGAGAGACTGCGGCTTTGACCCGTTCTGCCCCCTGTGGGAGGGTCTGGCAGAGCAAGGGCGGGCGCCGGCCACACCCGGGAACGTTCCCGGGACTGTGCTGCTGCGGATGCCCAGGGACTGCGGCTGGGTGCCAGCCCGCCTCAGAAGTCCACACGATCAATCGTGTAGCAGCAGCGTTTCAGGGACTTCACTCTGCTCCTGGGGACCCGCCCTTCTCACCAGAGCACCGTCAGGTATGGAGCTGCGGAGGTTCAGACGCTGTGCTCTCGCTGTTCATCGAGCCTTAATGGAATTTAAGCCCTCTCCTTTCTCCCTTTTCAGTTCAGTCCCTGCGGCTGTTTCCACTTTTCCACTTTCTCTCCGGCTGCTTGGGGGGGTGGGGAGGCTTGGGGAGGGGAATGCTTTTCCTGTATTCTCCCTCCTCTCTGTTGTCTCCAGAAGCGAAACCAGCTCCCTGCCCTCCGCGGCTCCTCTCTCCCCCTGCTCACCGCTCCGCGCCGGGTACTTGCTGAGCTGGGTGGTTCAGGTTGTGCAGATTCTTGTGTTAATCCTCAAATCCGTTTTCTAGGTGTGCGGGATGGTTTAGTGTTGGTCTGGCTGTATTTCACGGACATGAGACAAAAGAAACTTCCATGCTGTTCTGTCGTCTTGGCTTCTCCCCAGGCATTACCACCTAACTTCTATTCTGGTGGATAAGGATTTAGCTTTGGTAATTGCTTCATTTTTGACTTGTTTTGCTTTCTTTGTATCTATTGCTAAATTTTCCTACACCCCCTATGGGTTCTCAGTGCAAATTTCAGGTAATCCATCCATTTCATTCCATTCTCCTCCTCCAAGCTGGGCTGTTTGCTTCTCAGGCTTGCTAACCAGCTGTCATCCGGGGAGTTCTCCTACCCTTCCTCTCACGCTGGCTCTCCTGTTGTTTGGAATCCACATTTTCTTCTTTCTTGGTTTCTTGCCCCACAGATTCTTTGGTGGGTGAGGCTTTACACACTTGATTGTTAGTTGTGGCAGGTATGGAAGTCTAGGATGAAGATTATGTCCCTCAAAATTTCAATGGCACTGCTCCACTGGATTACAGCTCCCAGGGGTGCAATTGACAAGCCCACTTCTATTCTTAGCCCCGATCACTTGTGAACTTACCTTAGATCTTCTCTTTATGTCCAGTAATCTTAAATCTTAGGATGGGCCTTGCTGGGGTCCTTTCCCATTCACTGTGCTTGGTAATTGGCCACCCATCAACATAAAGACATGATTTCTTGGTACTGATTCTGAGTAATTTCCTCCTGTCTATTTCTCTGTTTCTCTCCATTTCTTTGGACCCTATATTACAGGGTCCAGAAGTTGGACTCTAGTAAAGACTGCTGGTTGCCTCTGTAAACATTTGCACGCTCTCCGTCTTCCTTAGTAGGGAAAACACTTACTGGTTGGTTGTGGGAAAGTGTTTCCTAGAAGAAAGAATTTCCTAGATTCCTATGTAGCAAGATGAGAACAAGTTGCTGAGTTCTGGCCAATGAGATATCAATGAAAGTGCTGGTTTAGGATTTATCAGGACACTGCTTTTGGAGCTGACTTAGCTGGGAGGTGTGACATCTGTCCCTCCTGGCTTCTTCTTTCCTGATGCTGGAATACAGCTGTCTTGGATCATGATGTGAATTTGAGGGTGGAAGCCATTTGCTGAGAGAGAGTGAAAAGATGGGGTCTTCTGGTGCCTGGGTGGTTCAGTCGATTAAGTGTCCAACTCTTGGTTTCCACTCATGGTCATGAGATCCAGCCCCACGTGGGCTGTGCACTGACAGCACAGGGACTACTTGGGGTTTTCTCACTCTCCTTCTCTCTTCTTTTTCATTCTCTCTCTCTCTCTCTCTCTCAAAATAAATAAACTTAAACAGAAAAAGATGGGGGGGGGGTCTCTTTGGAGCTACCATACCAACCTTCATATGCCTACCTCCAATTAAGAGAGAATAAACCCTTGCACCTTTAAGCCACCAACATTTTCTGTTATATGTAACCAAACCTAATCTCATCTGATCAGATCTTCTGGATCAGTACTCCAGGTTTAATACTGTTTTCTCTCATTTGTTTTTTGTTAAAGAATCTTGGAGTCTCACTTGAAAAAAAAATGTTTTTCTTTTAAATTTCAGCTTTCATTTAAAAAAAAATTTCCAACACTTCTTTCTTGTTCTGTGATTGCTCTTGTTTCATGGACACAATATCTTCTCCTCTTTCTGTACTTTTGTGGGGAAGCTTTCTTATTTTGGCACTGTTTCTGCAGTCTTCAAATTCCTTCTGTTGTTTGTTTGGGTCTTTCGTTTTCATGTCAGAAGCTTTCCTCAAATCATGTTTTAGAAATTCATGCCTGCTCAGAACCTCCATGTTCTCATGGGTTGAGGTTTGGTGAGCGCTGGGTATGTTTATTGAATTTTTCCGAGGGAGGATCTTCCAAACTCCTGTGTGAGAATTTTCAACCTGGCTGTGGAAATCCTGAGATCTGAGTAGCAGAAGGGAATCTCCCTGATCAGTATGCGGATTTACATATAATCCTGCAATTTTCAGTCCTAAACTGTTCCCTATCCTCCACGGGGCCCATTGTCTTGGGGATGAAATAAATATCTCTGGTTGACTTTCTTGGATGTTAAAAGAAAGGAAAAAACTACATCTTGTTACTGCCTTCTCTGCTGATTTGCCTCTGGAAGCTAGTGAACAATGATTTACCATCAAATGCTCAGAGTGTACTTGGTAGGTGAAAGGCAGACAGCTTGTTTTCTCCTCCCCCAGTACTAAGCCAGAAAATAAGTAGACAGGGATGGAGACTCAGAACAAGGCATGTGTGCCATCTTTCCATCTGCCATTGACACATGACAGATGGGTTGAAGGCAGGTTGCCTTTTTTTCTTCCATATAACTATTGTCTCAGCACTTCTTTTACTTACTGTATGTATGTATGTATGTTGAATTGAGAGAGAAGACGTAGAAAACAAAGTTCTGGTTCCATATTCCATGTGATTAATGCTACTGTGTTTTGTGATTGCAACCAGGTCTGCATGATATCTGCTGCTAGAGGGTGGTTATGACATGGTGAGTTTCAGCCCACAGAAATGGGAATTGGGGAGAAATGATAATAAGAATGATAGTAGCATTAGTTAGAATAGTTAATTGAATGCCAGGCACTATCTCATCTAATCCTTATAGTAGTACTGTGAAGTACACGTCATTATCACCTCCAAGAGAGCAAAAGGAGACACATCAGAGTTAAGGAGCCTGCCCCAAATCGTACCATGGACAGTGGAGGATCTGGAATTTACAAATAGGTCTGTCTGGCCTCACTCTTAACTATAACGCAAATATGCTATAATGTGTTTTCTTTTTTATCCCTGTTTTTCTTTTTAATTATTTTGTGTCAGACATTATACATGTGGTACATATTTTTCTCAATTATGTTCCTTATGTGTATGTTAATACTTACTTTTTTTTTAAATTGGCATATAATTTTATCACAACTTAAAAAAAAATAAATCAGCCAAGTTTTGTAATAACTACCCAGAAATGGATTCATTCATTAATTATTGATGGATCGTCCACTGTATACAGGGTTGTGTACTCATCTGGGTGGGATAAGCCCCCCGCCCCCAGCCTCCTCTCCTTTCTCCTAGTCTTTAAGTATTGAATAGTTTGTAGAGCAGTCAGAGGATTCCACCTGTTAGTGAATAAAGCCAACCATCATGCTATTGGTTTGAGCTTTTAAAAAGTTGTAAAAACTTTTTAAACAAAACTTTAAAACCTTAAAAACTTGAAGAATCTTCTGACAAGTTTAAGACCATATTTGGCTGATCCCTTGTAATGGAGAAGCATGTGGAATTCAATGTCAAAGCCTAAAATTTGGTCCCTGCCTTAATTTGCAGTACCTTCTTGAACTTTATTTTCCTCATCTAGACAATAAGAGAAATAATAAAACTAGTTCATGTATCGTTATGATAAAGAAATGAGAGAGATATATGTGAAATACACAAAAAAAGTCTTTATGTTAATTAGGTTATTGAATTAGTGGCATGAGAAAATTCTAAGCAAGTGAGGAGGCAATAGCTAACTAGCTGACCAAACCAATAGTCCCACTTTGCCGTTTCTAAAGCTCCAGTGCTCACTTAGGATGGAAACTTCTAGGCTTCTATCTTAATAACACTTATGGTTGTTTTGGAGGATGCTGATTTGCAAATAATAATCCAGATATGAGCTCAAGCTGCTTTAGGAAGTTAAAATCAATGAGCCTGGGAGTTTTGTCTACTCCTCACTCGTTGCCCCTCCAGGCTGAAGGTTTACTTGGTTGAGCTGACAGGAGCAAGTGAAATTTTATAAGCTGCTTGACCGTTCTGGGTTTGAAAGGTCACTGGCAGGCAGGGGAGTGGGGACAGATAAGGCAGATAACCCAGTAAATAGTCAGGGGTGGTCTTTATCCCTTTTCGTTATTTTATTTTATTTTTAAAATTTATTTATTGCTTAATTTACATCAGAGTTAGTTAGCATATGATATATTCCTTTTCTTAGGGAAACAGGGCAGAGGAAGAGAAGAGAAAAGGCTCACAGAGCAGAAGCCTCAGGGACATCCAGTGGGCTGGGCTCTCATGATTCCAGCACAAATGAATCTGACACATTGGAATTGGCCACAGACTGCACCACGTTTACAACTCAGTGAATGAAAAAGTCCTTGGATAATGTCAGGTTTAATATAATTCAAAAGGCAAGGGGGAGGGGGAGGGGGAGGGGGAGGCAAAACAAAGCATTATTCAAGCTCAGAACATCAACTCATCACAATCTGGTGGAGGAGCTGGGGTTTTTTCCCCCTTTTAAATTATCTGGAAGAAAACCAGAGAAACAGAGGCAGAAGTTGGATATCTGGATCATGTACCCATGTGGATTTGAAAAAGAAAACGTTCCTTGAGACTAAGGAACATTTAATGCTGTGCATTTGGTGTCTTCTGTCCCCTAGACTGGAATATCTACTGTGCTGTGTGGGTACAAAGGATGTCCTGGTGTCCTTCGATGGACCTATAAGCTCACAAGAATGTGCCTGCCCCCTCTTGTGAGTAGAAACAAGGAGACAGAGTTTGACCTTCCTCCTTCTTCCTGTGAGGACCTTGGCAGAGGTTTCCAGATCTAACATCCATCTTTATTTTGCTAGTATCACTAGCCCTCAGAAGACGGAATCATGGTTTATTTTCAGTTTGAGTGATGGCAGGATTCACGATTTTCCACCACACAGGCTTCTAGGAGCTTTTAAAGAAATCGTTATAGGTTAAATACCCAGAGGCAGAGGCCTTAATGCACTCTCGTTGGCAGTTGCCCTTTCTCTAGCCCAGAAATTGAGCAGTCCCTCTCCTCTTCACAAGTGCATCTGAGAATATTTTCTATGTGGTCAAGTAATGTCAGACTTTTAAAAAGCCCTGAGAGAGAGAGATGGGAAAGAATCAATCTTCGCACTACAATTGAGAGCTTTTCAGATTTAATAAACTTAGAAGGTGACATCCCATTAGTCCATGAAAAATCTCTCCCTTTTCTCTTCAAGAGCGGATGGGGGTAGCCCAGGGAATGAGCCCTAAAGAAGTTTAGTGGCCTGCCCTGTGGAAGCCCCACCCCTGCCTCACTTCCCCAGATTTACACACTGGCTTTAGAAAGCATCTTGAAAGCTTTCCCTACGGACCCTCTTGCTCAGTGAACTCAGGGAAAACAACATGGGCCTTGGAATCATAGGCCTTGAGTTCACCAGCTGGTTGCCACCTACATGCTGTAGGATCTTGGACAAGTAGCTTGACCTTTGGGAAAGTCTCTTTTTCCTTCTCTGGATTTCTGGGGTATGACATGAGTAACACCTGTTGTGTAAGAATGAGTGCCACGCATGACGACATTTATAAGGACACTCGTGCATGGCTAGTACCTAATTAATGATCGTGGTGGTTGTTAATGAGTGTTGCCATTTTATTTAAGTGCCCACTTAGCAACTCTATTTGGATGTTTCCTAAATTTCTCAAATGTAACTTTTCCAAAATGGAACTCTTGGTTTGCAAGTCCCACACTCACCCACAGTACCCTTCCCCAAATGATCCACCTCAGCCTTCTCTACTCCCAGGAAAAGGTAACCACCATCCCACAAGGGGCTTGGAATGATCTTTCATTCCTATTTCTTTTAACCCCTATAGTGAATCCAAATCAAGCCCTATTCTGCCTTCAAAAGTTGCCCAAATGTGGGGCGCCTGGGTGGCTCAGTTGGTTAAGCATCTGACTTCGGCTCAGGTCATGATCTCAGGGTTCATGGGTTCGAGCCCCACATCGGGCTCTGTGCTGACCGCTTGGAACCTGGAGCCTTCTTCGGATTCTGTGTCTCCCTCTCTCTGCCCCTTCCCTGCTCATACTCTTTCTCTCAAAAATATACATTTTAAAAAATGTTGCCCAAATGCTACCACATTTCCTATCTTCACTACTCTCAGGATCTGAGGCACCATCATCTCTCACTGTATTCCTGCAACAGCTTTACAACTGGTTTCTTGCCTTCACATTTGACCTTCCTACAGTCCAGCCTCCAGAGACACAAAGTAGTCTTTTTAAAAAGGTAAATCAGATCAGGTCACTCACCTGTGTAAAACCCTCCAGTGCCTTCCATTTTCTTCCAAGGTCCACAAATCCCTACATGGTCTGGCATTCCTGTGTCTCCAACTTCATCTTCTACCTCCAGACCTATCCCTCCTGTCTCAGGTCATCCCAAATCATGATCACACATCAGGTTTATTTGCATCTCAGGGCCTTTGCACAAGCTATTTCCACATCCTGTCTGAACCCCCCCCCCCAATTTTTGCATAGTGGCCTCATTCCTATTATTGAGGACTCTGCTCAAATGTTGACTCTTCAAAGAAGGCTTTCGGACTGTCTCGTTTGAAATTACTAGGGTCATTCTCCATTCACTGTTTTATGTGGAACCTTTAAAAAATTTTTTCTTAGTGTTTATCACTGAGATCATAAAAAAACATTGATAAAATAGACTTACCTAGGTTTTCAAAAATATATATCTCTGTTCTAGTATGTAAGCTTTGAGAAGACAGAGACCTTTGTCATGTTCACAGCTCTGTACTTAGCACTTAAAATAGTGCTTCGAATATTTGTGGGATGAATGAATGAAGACATTATTAATGGTACAGTGTTCCATCTCTTATCTCCCTCTTCTGTGGCCTTACACGCATGTACCTCAGTTCACTGTGACACATTCTTATTTCCTGCCCACCGTTTTTCATTTTGGGCTCATGACTACTAACTGAGTAACCAACTGGCAATGTGTTAAGAGCAGGGGTCAGACAAGGGATAAGGAGATGAAATTCCTATAATAAGATGTGCTTTTTCTAATTGGGGTTTTTGTTGTCTCATAATGTTGCAGCTTTAATGGTGGACATTTGAGACTATGTCAGGCTGTGGGGAATATCTCTGGGCTGCGAGCTCCTAAATCCTACCTTCTACCTACACGGAGTGGGTGGGCAAGGAGGGCGAGCTCTCCTCATGTTTAATACACTGGTCTCCTCTATTCTTCCATGAAATTCCTTGAAATAACTGACAGTGACACACAGTTGTGTCATTTTTCCTCCAGTGGAAAGCCTATGGCTTTGCCTACTTTTATTGGCATACATTCCTCTACCTGACTTTTGAACATAAAACCAAGAAAGTAGAAGCCTCTTCTAGAGCAGCCCTTTGCAAAAACACTGTTTTAAGGGTATTAATAAAAAAGACAATAACAAATACAAACAGCCAGATGCTGCTACTTTAAACTACCCAAGGGCTCATACTTCGGCTAAAACGGTACACGCTTGCATCTGCTCTACTCAGCTGTTGGCAGTCAGTGTGGTGAGGTGGCAAGAACTGGGACACTGGAGTCAGGCAGGCTTGGCTTTCATCCTGGATCTGCGTTTCCTTCAATCTCTTTGAACCCAGTGCTCTCATCTGTAGCTATAGATGCTACGAGCTACTTTCTAGAGTTGTCTGAGGAGCTAATGAGCTAACATATTTAAAGCAGCCTAATCCCTGATGTACAGAAGCTGCTTAATAAGTACTCCTTCCTCTTTACCTTATCATGATAAAGGACAGCATTTGTTAGGAATGCCTTTGGCTGCAAGTAACAGAAAACCAATCAGAGAGGCTTAAACCATTAGACGTTTACTTTTTTCACATAACAAGAAGTCAGAGGTGGGCAGTTGCCTGATATTAAATCAACGAACCAACAACATTAAGGCCAGTGTCTCTGCACTTCTCTTGGCCTTTCCGTTTTGCTCATAAGGTGGCTACTGCACTTCTACCATCATGTTTGTGCTCTAGGCAGGACAAAGGAAGAAGGAAGAAGGTAAAGGACCATGAGGAGCAGGGCTGTACCTTTTTACCAGGAAGGCAGCTATTTTTTTTTTTTTTAGAAGCTCCACCTACCAGATGTCTGTTTCCGTCGCATTGGCTGAACTGTAGCAGAGGGTCATCTCTAGACCAATCACAGGCCAGGAAGAATGAAATTGCCAAGGCTGGTGTAGATCCATTGGTGAGTATTCCCTGGAACAAAATCAGGATTCTGCATTCAGAAAAGGAGTGGGGTGGTGGTAGTGGAAAATGAATACTGAGTAGGCAGTCAGTGGAGTCTGCAACAGAAGGAGAGCCCATCCATGTAATTCTGGCTAGAACAAAACAAAAGAAACTTCCCTTTTGCACTGCAAGTTCCAATTATTGATGTAGATTGGCAGTTTATGACACTGAAAAAAAAATTACTGAGAATCTCAGGGATTAATTTCCTAGGAATGGTCTTCCATGCAAATCTGTCCTTCCTTTGACCACTTGAATTAACACATAGAAACATTTAGGGGCCCAAATATCGGGTTCGATCCAGAAAAATAATTCTCATGAATCTTAGTGTACTATGTACTAAACATAAGGAAAATTGAGATTAGTCTGGATTTAAACATTTATCCTAAAACTGTATCATTAACTTCAAGCATAGAAATGTTCACAGGCTGTGAAAGGAGGCTGTGATCCAATATTCCCAAGTTGTTCTGGGAAAATGATGCCATTGGCTAGATGAGACATTCATGCAACTGTGAACAGTATTCAGTTGAAAAGACCACAGCAGGAGGGCTGAGCATCAGGAGGGGGAGCAGGAATTAGGCACCAGGAACACAACAGAATTACCAAGCAACGGGCGTGAAGATGGATCAAGGATAATTTACTAAATAAGATGATAAACACAAGCATTTGAGCTTAATAAAGAATAATTACAGTAAAAGACTACAGTTCAGTCTACAATAAGCCTGAGTATCTTTTGACGAAACCATAAGAGCATGAGAAGGGGAGGCAGAGGCATGCATTTTGCAGCCATAGCGAGTTCATATATGAAACTGCTGCTTATTTCTTTGTTTATCCCCCTGGAGTAATAAAAAAATGTTGGAACTGGGGGTGAGAGTGTGGGTGTGCATGGTGGTGAGAGTGGAACCACATCCACGGTCCCAGACCTAGAGATCCAAGCCCAAGGGGAAGAGAGAGAGAAACATACAACAAGGAGAAGAGAACTGTGTAAAGGCCAGCTGGAGTCCCCAAGGGCACCAACCAGTAGAGAAAGGTGGCCTCAAGTGTGTAAGAGAGCTCTGATAGTCACCTCCCCAAACACACTTGCCTTATTTCTATCCCGTCCACTCACTAGGTGTCTTCTATCTCAAGACTCCCCATCTTCATAGGGGTCCCCCATAAAGATGTTTGAAGCAGTTTACATTCCCACCAGTAGCATATGGGTTACCAGTTGCTCCACATCCTTTTCCATACTCATTCTTTTATTTTAGCCATTCCGGTGGGTGAGCGGTGGTATATCACTGTAATTTTTGATTTCCATTTCCCTGCTGACTAGCGATGTCGAGCACCTCTCTACATACATGTTGGACATTTGGGCATCTCCCTCTCTGAAGTGACTGCACAAGACTTTGCATCACTTGAAGTTTTGGTCTTGTTCTTTTAAAATTTAATTTGTAACCCCTGTCATGGGATAGGAGTTCAGAGATACTTGTACTGCAAGTACCTTCTGTTCATAGTTGGCCTCTTATCTCTTAAATGGTGCCTTTTGATGGACGGCAAGTTCTTAATACTAAAGAGAAATGTTTCTATGGATTTTTTCTTTTATCATTAGTTCTCTTGATGCTCTGCGTAAGAAATATCTTTGCTTACTCACAGGCTTATGAAGATGGTCTCTATTTTCTTCTAGGAGCTTGATATTTAAGTTTGTGATTTGCCTCAATTTCTCCTCATTTAATCATCGCGAGCTCTCTTTCCAGTAACACCTGACTTGTGATTTAGAACACACCAAGGCCTTTTCATTCCATGAGTTACAGTGTCGTTAGAGGGTTGAGATGCATAGAGAGGCTGTGTCTGCCTGTGTCTTCTTGGCGGGGTGTCAGAAGCACTCTAGGCAAGTTCCAGGGCTCACACTCAGGCCCAGACAGCATCCTTCCTCCATTTCCACCCACAGTCTGAGGTCAGAACATGTTCACAGAAGTAGCAGAAGCAGATGGGAATAGAGCTAGGCAGGCAGTCATTATGCATTTTGAAGCTTTGACCTTCTGATTTTAAGGATTTTAAAAACCCTTCAGTGTAGAAATACACTTGTTCTTCGCTTGTGTTTTCCTCAAGGGCTTCAGATTGTGCTTGTAAGCAGACTTCTCAGGCTCCTTGGGCTTCTCCAGCTTCTTGAGGCCCCAGAGGACAGTCTAACTACAGGTGGTTTTTCTTGGGATGTTGTGGAAGGCATGCTGGCCCATGAAGTGAGGCAGACAACCCTCTTGTCAACTGGTCAGCAGCCAGGGGAATGGTCAGGGGCAAGCCTTCTCTACTTGGGCACAGACACATGGATCTCTTATTCTGAGAAAGATGCATCCCTTTTAGAAGCCCCTGCTGCATTCTAAGGCAGAGTGGCACCTCCCCCCAATATTTATCGCATGCCTGCTCCCCGGAAGTTTCCTTTATGTGCTTCAGTCCATTTGATCCTTGCTGCAAGCCCCCGAGATAAGTATTACCACTTCGGAGGGGTTAGGTCAGGTGCCCAAATCGACAGTCCTAATGATGGCAGAGCTGGCACGTGGATCCAGACTTTCTAAGTCCACATTGAATGCTTGCACTCCTTTGCACTAAACAATTCTACCTCTCATTTCTGTACAATTTCTTCAGCACTAGTCTCTTTTAATATGCTTCTCTTAGATGATGTCTTAGCTCCGGCTGCCATAACAGAACACCACAGATGGGGTGGCTTCAACAGCAATTCCTTTCTCACAGGCTTGAGGCCGGAAGTCCCACGATCAGGATGCCCGCAGAGCTGGGTTCCAGCACTCTCTTCTGGGTTGCAGGCTACTCAGTTTTCTTTGTATCTTCACCTGGGGGAGAGACAGCTGTGCTCCCTTCATTCCCTTATAAGGACACTCACCCCATCCTTGGGGCGCCACCCCTGTGACCTCATCTAAACCTAAGTACCTCCCAAAGGCCCCACCACCAAATACCACCACACTGGTGGCGAAGGCTTCAGCACATGAATTTGGGGAGGACACAACCATGCAGTCTGTAACAGATGGGTAGTTTTTAATCTAGGGTCCCCTTTTTCATGCTTTTGTGAAGCCTTGAAGTTTTAAGGAGATGGTATTTGCTTGTGCAATTATATGCACAAAGGCCCTCCCTTTCACCAGGTACCAGTTATCAGAGGTTTCCACCAAATAAAAAAGTCACAGTGTTGGATGACAATAAGGGGGGATCCCCTGAGGTGGCCTTGTTGGCCATTGGGCGTTAGCAGCCCACGCGGTGGTGGGAGCTTCGGGTGCCCTCCTTAGCTCCGCAGGCTGCCTGAGAACTCCTAGTGGCTTCCCAGTGCTCTGCAATATCCCTCAAGTTAAACAATGTGTTTTCTTTTCTCTTGTGATTATAGGGAAGAATAATAACGTTCATAATAAATAATCAGGGCCTTGTGAATAACCTATACGGTACAGAATGTTCTTCCAAGCTTTTCTCCCAGTTCTCTTCCCACATGTTTCTCCTCTTTGTGTTGTGTGCACATCCCACGGCAGCGAGCAGCCTTCAGACTGGTTAAAGATCGTGGTAGATGTTATTATCATAATCACAGGATCTCTGGGTAGCAAGAAACACATGCTGCATTTGTTCAGTGAGAAGTCCAGTAACAAGAACTGGAGTGAAGTTTATTCAGCTGAAGCTGTTAAGGGTCAGAGAGAAGGAAAATACAGAGGGGAAAAGGAGAGGGGGCAAGGAAGGAGAGAGGGAGAGAGAGCGAGGCAGAGAGAGAAGACATAAACAGCTGAAGGAGCAGGATGAGGCAGCAACCCAGATTGTAGATTGTCTTTGCAAATGAGAAGATGTTCACAGGTGTATCGGGTGGATCTGAGAGGTGACACATGTGCCCCATGAGTGTGCGCTGATGACAGCGAGGGAAACAGAGCCAGTGTCTGTATCTGTTATACCAAGTCAGGAGTGAAGCTGAGTCTGCTTATCAAAGTTTGGTTATGGGATAGCGGCCTTGGCCTCCCCTAAGAGCTTGTTAGGAATGCAGAATCACAGGCTCCCCTCAGAACTACTGAATCAGAATGTTTTGCTAACAAGATTCCCCCAAGCCATCCGGAAGTACATTGAAGGTTGAGAAATGCTGACCCAGGGACATTCAGGCAAGTGGCAGAGGGGCTGGTAATGTGGGTTACGTTGAAACACTGAGTCATTGCAGGAAGAAGCCAGTAACCAAATGACTGGATAGGTTCTGCTGATAGGTAAAGAAGGCAGTGTAGCAGAGTGGTTAGGAATGGTTCAAATCCCAGATGGTTAGGAATAGTTAGGAATGGCCACTTACCATCCAGGTGAACTTGGAAATGACTTAAACTCTGTCAAAAAGAAACTACAGACTCCAAATGGAGTCACTTGTGCTAAGTACTATGTCAGTCACTTAAAACCTAATCACTAACCTAATCGCAGGTTGAGCCCCTCCCAGGGGTGTGACCTTTAAACATTCAACTAAGAACTACCTGCACATCTCTAGTGAGGTAATCTCCATGATCCCTGCCCTCCTTGCAAAGGAAGGCCTACTTTGCCTGAAATATTTCTTTCTCTTCTTAAGGACATCCACCTCCCAACCCCTTTCAGCCTTTAAAATCTTCCCTTTCATGTAACTCTTCAGATCTGCCTTCTGTTTGTTAGATGGGATGCTTCTGGATTCATGAAGTGATTGACATCATGTTTAATCACATGTTTAAATTTACTTAGTCGAGTTTTCTTTTTGAACAACTCTTTAGGTTTCAGGATCTTCATCTTTTAAAAAAATTTTTTTAGAAGAAATGTCTATTATTGTTATTTTTTAAATTATAATTTATTGTCAAGTTGGCTAACATACAGTGTATACAGTGTGCTCTTGGTTTTTGGGAGTAGATTCCGTGATTCATCGCTTACATACAACACCAGTGCTCATCCCAATAAGTGCCCCCCTCAATGCCCACCACCCATTCTTCCCTCTCCCCATTCCCCCATCAATCCTCAGTTTGTTCTCTGTATTTAAGAGTCTCTTATGGTTTGCCTCCCTCTCTGTTTGAAACAATTTTTCCCTTCCCCTATGGTCTTCTGTTAAGTTTCTCAAATTCCACAGATGAGTGAAAACATGATATGTCTTTCTCTGCCTGACTTATTACACTCAGCATAATACCCTCCAGTTCCATCCACATTGTTGCAAATGGCAAGATTTCATTCTTTCTCATTGCCAAGTAGTATTCCATTATATACATAAACCACATCTTTTTTTAAATTCTTTTGATTCACTTTATTTTTTTAATTTACACAGGATCTTCATCTTTAAAACAGTAACAATGATAGGTGGTTATAAATAAAATTGAGTTTAATACAGGAAGTCTTAGAAATGTTCCTGGATGGTTCATTACAATAGTTGTTGTTACGATTTTATTATATACGTGGCTTCAGCAAGTACACTGAGAGTGAAGAAATTCGAAGCAGGAAAAGCAGTTTCAGGTTTCAGAGATAGTCCGATCACGCTGGGGAGAGAGCAGAGGCGGTCCTGTCTGGAGCTCGCCCTGGTCCCAAAACAGCTGATTGCATCCCCGTAAGTGGCTCTCCTGTTTACCGAGGACACTAATAATAACCAGCCCTCACATCAGTTCCATACACCACCCCCTTCCCCGCCCCTCCCAGCTCACAGAGCACTGTCCCACGCATATCTTGTCTTCTCCTCCTTCCTGGATGTGGGCCCAGGCTCAGGCTGAGTGTGTCCTGAATAGGAGGGCAGTAGGATAAACAGGAAAACATGTGATCCAACTCCAGGGGTCAAAGGAAGTCCTGGTTCCATCTGGGTTCCTTAGGCTGCAGGCATTTCTTCGTCAAGCCACCACTCCCTTTTATCACTCACCTGCGTTGGCCAGCTGGGTAGTAAGAGGAAAGCATGTCAGTACTAATACTCCCTGATGTTGGCCAGAGACTCAGAGGATCACTTGAATTCTGCTTCCTACAGCTTTCAGTCTTGAATTTATAAGGATGTGAAACAACTGACAACTTTTCCAAAGTTGTTGGCTCTGGGAAGTTAAAATGGCTTTGCTCGCTTAAGAATGAGGCATGTGTCTTAAAAAACCTCCCTCCTCCCTCCATTGTTCTCACTATAATAGGTTAACAAGGACCTCTTTAAAATGGTGAATACCTTTGAAAGTAAATGTTAACATTTATAAGCAATTTCTCTTTTATTATGAATTACTAGAGCTAGGTAGTTTATTATTATTTTTATTTGAGAGAGAAAGAATGAAAGAGAGCAAGAGCAGGGAAGAGGGGTAGAGAGGGAGAGAGAGAGAAAATCTTTTTTTTTTTTTAATGTTTATTTATTTTTGAGAGAGAGAGAAAGTATGAGCCGGGAAAGGGCAGAGAGAGGGAGCCGCAGAATCTGAAGCAGGCTCCAGGCTCTGAGCTGTCAGCACAGATCAAACTGAAGTCAGATGCACCCAGGTACTGAGAGAAAGAGAGAGAGAGGGAGAGAGAAAATGAATATGAATCTTAAGCAGGCTCTTTGCTTGATTCAGGGCTTAGTCTCATGACCCTGGGATCATGACCTGAGCCAAAATCAAAAGTCAGATGCTTAACTGACTGAGCCACCCAAGCACCCTAGCTAGGTAATTTCTTATCCACCATAAGTTAAGGGAAGAACAATGTTCTTGGATGGAGGTGGATGGGAGGAAGAACTTGGCATTGCTTTGTAGAGGAGGGAAATCACTACATGGGAGAGGTTGGGGTAGTAGCCAGGGAATCAAGACCTTTGGTGGAGGAAGAATATTAAAGAGAAGGCGGTAGGAGGTGGATGCCAGCCACAAAATGAAATGGGATGGCATCAGTGAAAGTCTTGTTGACTTTGGAACTGGGCCAATGGTTGATGGAAACAACCACCTGAATGTACAGTTGATCCTTAAACAACACAGGGGTTAGGGGCACTGACCCCACCCTTGTGAAGTTGTAAATTTATGTATAATTTTTGACTCCCCCAAAACTTAATAATAGTCCATTGCTGGCTAGAAGCCTAACCAATAACATAATCAGTTGATTAACACATATTTTTTAGGTTATATGTATTGAATACTGTATTTTTACCATAAAGTCAGCTACAGAAAAGAAAATGTTATTAAGAAAATTATAAGGAAAATACAATTATACTACTGCACTATATTCATTTTTAAAATTCTGTGTATAAGTGGACCCATGCCTATCAAACCTGTGTTGTTCAATTGTCAACTGTAAATGCAAGTCAACTCCTGGGGTGCTTTGGGCATTTAGGAAAGAAAGGGCCAACGTTTTGCTTGCAGAATAAACTCAAGGTATTTCACTGAACACCACAGTCCTCTCCAGTTGAGTGGAGCTCAACTTCACGCTCGTCACCCACTACTGCCATGTATGAGCTCTTCATTTGAGTAACAGTGCTCTATTTCCACTCTGTGAGCAGCCTCCTTTCCTGCCCTAAAGTGCCTTCACCCTTCCTCTTTGCTCAGTCACACGTCCCCATACTTTAAGGCTTAGCAAAATCTCTGCCTCCCATGAGGCTATTCCTAATACATGGCTCATAAGAACTCTCCTCCAATAATTTGCTTACTATTGCAACTATTTTTTTTGTAGATTTACTGCCTTGTATTAATTATTTACCTTGAAGAAAATAGAGTGAGTTTTTTGCATTAAAAATTAGTATGTCCTGTGTTACTTATAAAAAAAATTTGGAAAACCTAAAAAGCCAGAAAACAGAAATCATACAGAAACTATTAAATTCTGGTATTTTGTCTCCCAGCCATTTTTTTCCTTAAACATTTCTTTTTCACGTAGTTAATATTATGTACATATGTAAATTGCTCTGATTTATATAAAAATAATGTCCACCTTAAATGATTACCAAAAAAATGCTCACTCAAAAATATAGGAAAGTAGAAAAAATAGAAAATTTAGATTTCCCAGATTCCCAATATATTGAAATAATCTCACCTTATATTTTGATATATTTCCTTATAGTTTTTTCCCTACATATCTTTTCATGGTCAAGAGCATATTGTCAAGGTCATACTATATATATTTTACAGCCCAGTTGAGCCAGGAGTATAGGCAAGTCCCGATGCTCTGAAGAGAGATGTGGTATGTAGTATCTGCAGCTGGGCAGTTTATTAGATTTTCCTAATAAAAAAAAAACTTCTTGGGGCGCCTGGGTGGCTCAGTTCGTGAATCATCTGACTTCGGCTCAAGTCATGATTTTGCGGTTTGGGGGTTCGAGCCCCACGTCAGGCTCTGTGCTGACAGCTAGCTCAGAGCCTGGAGACTGTTTCAGATTCTGTGTCTCCTTCTCTTTCGGACCCTCCTCTGCTGGTGCTGTCTCTCTCTCTCAGAAATAAAAAAAAAAAAAAAATTAAAAACCTTCTCAGAATCAATGAAAATAATATTTAAGGACCAAAAATGCCATTATTCAGATTGCTCAGTCACGAAAATGTCCATTGTGTCGTTCCATGTAATTCTGCTTTTATAAAGGGGTGGGGAGAAAAATACTTTTTGTTAAGTATTTCTTCTGGCTTAGTGTTCCAACCAACTAAAAACTTAGCCACTGTTAGCAAGTTCTGGAAGAACAACAGCAGTTATTGTTTTAAATAGTAATTGAACAATCAAGAGATTCCATCTGATTGGTTATATGGAGATTATGCTTCAAGAAGCATTACACTGGGGAAGGCAGAGAGGAGTTATGAGGACTAGTTAATTAAAAGAACACAGGTCAAACTTTATCCTGACACTGCAGCACTTGGAAATAAACAATTCAACTGGATTCCTGAGGTTGGGGTGAAAACTGAATAAGGGAAGATCTTTTTATCCTTTTGAACTATAATTTTCCTATTCCTGGTATGCTGTTATTTTTTTTTAAGTTGGCTTCACACCCTTCGTGGAGCCCAGTGTTGGGTTTGAACTCGCTACCTTAAGATCAAGACCTGAGCTGAGATCAAGAGTCAGACACCTAACTGACTGAGCTACCCAGGCACCCCTTGCTATGCTAATTTTTATTATCTCTGATTTGGCCCACGTATATCTTTAAATACTAAAATATTTTTAAAGTTTACTTATTTTTGAGAGAGAGAGACAGAGAGAGTGGGGGAGGGGCAGAGAGAGGGAGAGAGAGAATCCCAAGTAGGCTCTGCACTGTCAGCACAGAACCCAACGTGGGGGTCCAACTCACAAACTCAGATCCTGACCTGAGCTGAAACCAATAGTTGGATGCTTAACAATTGACCCCCCCCCCCCAGGTGCCCCTAAATACTTTTTTCTTAAAAGAGTTTAGAAGAGGTCGATCTTATAAGTAGTTGAACATCCATTCATCCATCCATCCACTCATTCATTTACTTATTTATTCATTCAAAGTATTCATTGAGGTTATATCTGCTAGGCATTGGCCCTATATAGCACTTACTTTCTGGGGAAAAGATAGGCCAGTAACCTGCAATAAAAATTCTGTGTTCTGTTAGATATACTATAGACATATCCTATAGAATTACATGGAGTACCATCTAAGCTGACTTATAGGCTCAAGTGAACGTCCTCAAAGAAGGAATATCTAAGCAGAGACCAGAAGTTGAATAGGAACTAGCCAGTAATCACAGGCAATGATGGGAGAGAGCACAGTGTGTGTGGACACTCAAACATAGCGTGGCCAGAAGGCAGGCAAAGGAAATGTAGGGAAAGAGGCAAGAGAAGTATCTCGGGAGGAAGGCAGGGGCTAGATTCTGGCCAATAGGCCAAGACATAGTGTTTAGATACTCCTTAAAGAGTATTAGGGAGTCATTGAAAGATCTTTGGCAAGGAAAGAGCCTGGTTGCATTGATAGGTGGATGGAGGGAAGGCAAGAATAGAATCAGGAAGACAGTCTAGCAGGCTGTGCTAGTAGCCGGGTGGGAACTGATGATCACCTGAACTAAGGAGGTGAAACTGAGGATAAGGAAAAAGAAAAAGTTTGTTAGAATATAGAAGTGACACAGCTTGGTACTTGAATGTGGGGCATGAGGAAGGGGAATGAAGCAAAAAATATGAAGCAAAACACCCCAGCCTCTTCTGATCTTTAGTCTGGAAAAGTAGATATATGGTGATGCCATTCATGAATGAGAAATACGGGGAAGGGTGGGATATTGAGAGGAAATGATGAATTCCATTTACCTATGTTGAATTTGAAGTGCTTCTTAAAATGCCCTTCTGCTGTGTGGCTATAAAATTTGGCAGTTACAGAGCTTTTTCTGCACAAAATTTAGTAAACGTCATAACATTAGCTTCATGAATTAAGAATTGCAAAGAAGTTAAAGTTAACCTTTTTTTTTTTTAAGTAAGCCTTCTTTCTGTTACGTATTTTTACCTATCTTTTCCTGCCTGGGTGCTTGCAGGACTTAAAGTCATGAGAATATGTCCAAGACCGTCAGGACCCACCATAAGCTCCTGCGTGGGAGCTTGAGATGAATGTGGCATAATGTTGCCACATTAGACCAGCTCACAGTTGGTAGATGAGCTTCATGGAGCTGCATACAGGGAGAAATGCAGGTGTGAAGAGCCCATTGGGCATGTTAGGGCCCGTGAGCATCTATAGTCACTTTCCTCTATTTTCCTTTTGGGTGGTCTGACAGTTGGGGTTGCCTGGTTTGGGAACAGCTTCATGGACATGAATTTGGTTGCATTCTGCCCCTGTGAAATCATTTCAAGGTGATTGCCACAGGCAGGCAACTTTGACACTTGGTTTGTGTTGAGTTTTTTGTGCTTCTATCATTGTCTTTCTCTGTGATGTGAGGATATCACATAGTTTATGGCTAGGATATAAGTGCTATGTAGCATATCCCCTTTTCTCTGTAGGCCTGTGAAGGTAGCCTCGTAGCAAAATGATTCCCTGTTCCCACGGAGCTTTTGCTGAGGGAAAAGTTCACACAGTCTGAATCACCCCAGAGCAGGGTTGGAAGTGAACATGCCTAACTCAGGAAGATGATGGGACTAGAGAATGAATTGTTTTTCTTTCATTCAATTCCAGATATGAATTGGGAATGGAGAACAGCTTTCTGTGGGTGTCTCAGGCAACGGCCTCTGGTGTAAACCTGTCTCTCTATCATACCTAATTTGAACAGGACACAAAGGATTTTTATCAATATTCTACTCTCTCAGACAATGGTACAGGAAGGAGTTGATTGTACCTAGCAGTGGTACAACTGCTTACCCTGGCCTTAAATAATCCTGTTCTAGTCCCCTGGACAGATGATGTCAATGTCAGATTGGTGCAGAAAGTCCACCCTGAACCAGACTCAGGTTGGCACTGTATGACATCTATTTATTACTTATTTATTTATATAAATCTTGATTTTAACATTGCATTACTATACTTTCCATAACAGTGCTGTACTCTTCTAGTCTCTGAAAGTATTCATAGGATTAAGTTTCCTTAACTATGAAACTCCACAATTCAGGAAACTTTTGTTCCAGAAGCACATGGGCTGTCTATAATCCAGTGTGAAAGAAATTTATGACATGTCCATTTAATTCACTGTGACTCAACTGAACATCATAATCCTAGGATTATGTTCCATTTAGGCAGCTCATTTAAACTTTTTTCAACTTGTGGAGGACTAGCTTCATTTCTGTCCCTCAGTCAGGAGGGGCTCCATACAAAGTTCTATTTCAATGTTGGTTGTTCCTGAGCTGTCAGAAAAATAGACACGTTACGGTCTCAAAGTAAATATAGTAAGTTTCCTTATTCGAAAATGGCAGAACAGATTTTATACAACTGTTCTACCCAAATACTGCATGTCACTGGGCTTAGAAAGTTTCAGCATCCAGAATAATGCCATGGAAACTTCTGGGCATGAAAACAAGGGCGAGAATGGAAAGTACTTCCTTTCTTTCCTTGTGCAGAGACAACATGTGCTCTGTGTTCTGGCAGGGAGAAGAGCAAACAGACCCGGTTTCTGGATTCCATGTAGGACCCGGCATAAAGAGCAAAAACCCCTCTGCACTGCAGACATGACTAGTTTGTGAAGCTGTGGCCATTCCCCAAACTTCTCAAGAAGGGCTTTCTGTCCACTAGCAGACAGACTCTCATTCACTATCACAGTTCAAATTATTAGACCACTGTTTCCCTAAGAGTGTTCCAGGAATTGCTAGCTTTGTTACTAGCTCTAAAGGATGAGTATTATTTGAACAATGGGTTTCAGTGTAAAAAAAAAAAAAAATCCAGAAACACTGATTTAAACAAGTATTCTTTGGTTTATTTACTTGGAGACTCAGAATATGTTGATTGATATGCAATGTGAATTTCCAAGAGTGAGCTAGAGAATGCAGTTTGGGACTCCATTTTCTAATACCACAGTGAGCCAGATATCCTAAAAAACCTCTTCACAAAACACCTAGAAGTTCTGTCTGGATAAAACATATAAATAAAATGCACACCTATGCAAACTGGGGAAATCCCCAGGAACAAAAATACAGAGGAGGAAAGGAGGCCAGTAAGCAAGTGCTGAAGCCATGCTGAGAGAATGTTGCAATCCTGGAAACCCAGCACTATGAGATCTTTTTTTTAAAGTTTATTTATTTATTTTGAGAGAGAGAGAGAGAGAGAGAGAGAGAGAGAGAGAGAGCGCATGCACAAGACAGGGAGGGGAAGAGAGAGACAGGGAGAGAAAGAGAATCCCAAGCAGCCCCTGCAATGTCAGGGCAGAGCTGGAAGTGGGGCTCGAACTCCCGAACTGCGAGAGCATGACCTTAGCCGAAGTCAGAGGCTTAACCAAATGAGCCACCCAGGTGCCCCCAATATTTTGAGTTTTAACAGCTGCTGTGTGAGAAACAGAAGTTAGAACTGAGACACCTCCATTATGTTTGAATCCTCAAGGGGCTTCTGGGTGGCTTAGTCGGTTAAGCATCCCACTTTCGCTTAGGTCATGATCTCGAGGTTCGTGGGTTCGAGCCCCTGCGTCGGGCTCTGTGCTGACTGCCAGCTCAGAGCCTGGAGACTATTTCAGAGTCTGTATCTCCCTCTCTCTCTGACCCTCCCCTGCTCATGCTGTCTCTCTCTCTCTCCTAGAAATAAATAAAAATATTTAAAAAAAAAGTTTGGATCCTCAAATGTCTGCTTGGTTAGATGAAAGGAAAAACTAGAAAAAAAAAATCCATTTCTGAAAAGGGAAATTGTAAGGGATACTTCTATCTTGGGATATGTTATTTTTGTGTAAAATGTCTCACATTATATTTCATAATAACAGACTCCCTATATCATTTGAGAAACCACATGGTTAGAAATTACCTTACTATAATTTCAGATTATGATGCTCTAATGTTCCTGGGATAGGAAAACAATATTCCTTTCTGGAGGGACTCATTCTCCACCCAAGGCTTTCAATATTTCCATAGATAAAGCCCACTGAACACAAGTTCAGAACTCAAAATTACAAAACGTCTAAAGAAACAAACTATTATGAGTTTGCTGGAACAACATCAGAATTTTATCGATAAGGATTTCAGATATTGGAATTGTTGGATATGAAGTATAAAATAGAAATATTCAGATTATTTAAATAAAAGAAAGGGAAAAACATGAAGAATAAGATGCTTTTATAAAGGACCAGGTAGGTTTGAAAAAAAAAAATAACTAGAGTTTCTAGAAGTAAGAAATATCATTATTGAAATTAAAAGTCACCTGGGTGGCTCAGTTGGTTAAGTGTCCAACTTCAGTTCAGGTCATGACCCCACGGTTCATGGGTTTGAGCCCCACCTCAGGCTCTGTGCAGACAGCTCAGAGTCTGGAGCCTCCTCTGTCTCTTTCACTCTCTGCCTTCCCCCGCTTGTACTCTATTTCTCTCACTCTCAAAAATAAGAATAAACATTAAAAAAATTAAAATTTGGGGCACCTGGGTGGCTCAGTCAGTTGAATGACCCACTCTTGACTTCAGCTCAGCTTATGATCTCACAGTTTGTGGGATCGAGCCTGCATTGGGCTCTGCACTGAGCGTGAAGCCTACTTGGGATTACCTCTCTCTCCTTCTGCCCCTCTCCCGTGCCCGCAATCTCTCTCCCTCAAAATAAATAAAAATTAAAAAAAAAAAGAAATTCAAATTCAATATTCAGATTAAGTAGCAGGTAAGCTAATACTAAAGACAGAATTTGTAAACGAGAAAGTAAATCTGAACAAATTATTCAGATGACAGCACAGTGAGGCAAATACGGAAAGTTCAAAAGAAACTGAAAATGTGCAGATGTTATTACTATGCCCGATAGGAGTTCCAGGAGAAGAGAACAGAGAAAAAGAGAAGAGATAATATATACATAGATAATGGCAGGAGGTAGTATGGGATTTATGGGAGGTATAAATCTATAGGTTTAGTAATTGTGATGAATCCTAAGCATAATTAAGAAAAATAAAATCATGTCTAAACCTATTGTAAGGAATTTGTGAAGTCAAAGCAAAGGTCATTTGTCTTGTCAGAGATAAGGACAGATTACATACAGAGAAGCACCTGTTACTGACAGCATGACAACAGACTTCTTAGTCACAACACCACAGCTGGAAAACAGTGGGAGATCGGGGAGAATCCTGGGAGAAAGGGACTGTCAAGGATTGAGGATTGTATTCTCAATCAAAGTATCTTCCAATAATGAGCTGAAAAAAGACATTTTCAGACACACAAATACTGAGAATTTGCCACCAACAGATTCCACTAAAAGGAACTTTTAGTTCTTTCTCATGAAAAGGATATCCTTTAGGGAGAGAAAAAACTGATCCCAGAAGAAAGACCTCAGATATACCGAGGAATGGTGAGCAAGGAAATCGTTTAAAAATATAATAAATCTAAATAAACTTTCATGTATAAAATTAATATTTGAAATATGCATTCCTAGATAATATGGCATATATGATGTTATGTATAGTATTACATGTAATATGTTATCGATAATAATATTATTATGTAGATAATAAAAAAGGTAGAACCAAAATATTAGAGAAGAATTATCTCTAAACTGGGATGGAAGTGAGTGGAGCTGAAGGGAATTCGGTTTTCCAAGTGTATGTGAGCACAACTCTGTAATCTGCAAGCATCCTGTGGGTTTATGTTGACGGAAAACATACTTTGTGTTTAGCTTGGCACGTATGGCCCAATGCAAGCAAGCCCGTTTGCATCCTGTGTCCTGGTGTGGGGCTAGGCAGGGGCTGCTGTTAGGAAGCCTAGCGGCGGGTATGCTCCCAGTGGGCAGGTGCCAGATACCAGGACAACAAATAAAAATCACTGTTTATTTGAAATTCAAATTTAACTGAGTATCCTGTATTTCCATTTATTGAATAGGGCAACTGTCAGTGGATGAAGTTGGGCAAGAACGTAGGTTGAGCAATGATGGAGTTGAGGACGGAGTCCTCAGGTACCTCAGGGTACTTGTTCTTCTAAGTACCTAAGAAAGGACCAGAGCAGAAGAAGTTGTTCACATTGGTAGGGCAGCAGCTGATCTTCATGGATAAGCAGATTGTGCTGTGAACTGTCATCTCGGATCAGCTTTGGGGATTTTCCTGTTCTGCTCCTGAAGGAGGGAGATGGAAGGGGCTGAAGAAGTGAGCAAAGAACAAAGGGAAGAGCAGTCATGCAAATCCACATTCCACTCCCAGAGAGCCTCATTACATGACCTGCGGAAAAGGCTTGCTCTGGAGGGGCTCCAAGTGTTATAAATGGGAATAGGCCATTTGTTACAAGCTTCCAGAAGCTCTTTCCATTAATAAGAATGTTGCAACCATGGTATACTAATAATAGCAAATGCTTTTAAGTACTTACCATGGGCCAGGTTCTCAACAACGCACTTTATACATATTAACTCTTAATATTTATGGCCCTTCCATATGGCGGGGGCTATTTTTATTATCATGCCTACTTTACAGATAAGGACACTGAGCCTAGAGGTAAGCATCTTCCCTGAGTCACACCAAGTAAGTAACTGAGTCAGGATTTAACCCCTGGCAATGTGGCTCCAGGGTATGTTCTTCATCACTAGTTGTACTGTCCATCAGTGTATGACTGCCTGCTAACAAATGTCTGATCTGAGATGCTTTGCGAGAAGTTGATAAGGGTGACATAAACAGGAGCTAAACTGGAAGGTCCTGTCTGGCTACCTCTCCTTGCTGCATGGTAGGAAAGTTGTATCGGCAATATCTCTGATTTCCAAGCCCACGTTTCTCAGAACGTAAATTCTAATATATTTACAGTACCCTTTTAATTTACCAACTACCTATCGCTAACATTAAAGAAGTGTCGGAGTTAGGAAAGAACTTTACCTGGAATCCAGACATCTGGCATCAACTGTCACATTGAATGTTCTGGACGCAAAACACCTTGCAAATGGCACAGTATCAGAGTGCACACCCGCTGGTTTTCCCGCCCAGCCCCCGCCCCTTCTGTAACAACATGCCAGTTTTGCTTTAAGAAACCAACGAACTGAAAATATGTTCTTGGAACTGTTAAGGTG
The DNA here is from genome assembly GCA_017311185.1 of Proteles cristata cristata. Lineage (NCBI taxonomy): Eukaryota > Metazoa > Chordata > Mammalia > Carnivora > Hyaenidae > Proteles > Proteles cristata. The sequence continues at coordinate 280,399 of JAESUZ010001314.1, read as the reverse complement.
CTACGCAGCAGTCCTATGCACCAAGTAGAACCTCTTACAAAGGATTTGAATCTTGAGAGAAGAATCATCTGATCTCAAAATGGTGGGAACTAACATGGCTAAGGTGGCTTCCTGAAGAGTTTCTGCATCCTTGATCCTTGTAGGCACCCTGGTTCCTGTCTTTTCTGAGGCCACTGCTTTTCCTTGGATTCTGTGACCCACTCCACATGTTTTCAAGTATTTATTTTTTCAACCAGAGTTGTACCTATTCTAGTTATTTGTTTACAAGCAGTAGAAACCAAGGTATACATGTAGGTACAGGCATAAATGTAGATTATTATGATTATCCATTGGTGTGAGCCACTTCATTTTTTCCTGTTTGTTTTACACATTACAGAATAGTTGTATGCTACAAACTTCTCCTAGCATCAAGCCTTGGGTGAGTCAAGGGTGATGCCTAGGGTGCAACATTTAAGGAGGCTCTCACTCTCAGGTTCATGCACAAGCAAGACAGGTACCTAGGGAAAGTTTTAACCTTAGGGTCCGAGGGAAGCATTTACTTCTGCATGAAAGTGGGCCAGTCTTATACTGCAGGCATTGTAGACGAGTAACCAAAACTCCTAAAAACCTTACATGAGGTGTCTTCATCTCTAGCTTGTTCAGAGATTGTTCCTTAGAGAGGGAGGAGCAAACACTATTAGAGATGGATTTTTGATATGAGAGCCTTAGGAATTTCTTTTTATTTTTACTTGTTATGTTTATTTTTGAAAGAGAGAGACAGAATACAAGCAAGGGAGGGGCAGAGAGCAAGGCAGAAACACAGAACCTGAAGTAGGGTCCAGGCTCCAAGCTGTCAGCATAGACCCTGGCACAGGGCTCAAACTCATCATCTGTGAGATAATGACCTGAGCTGAAGTCGGACACTTATCTGACTGAGCCATCCAGGTGCCCCCGGAATTTCTTTTTAAAGCTTAATATAGCCATTGAGAATGTCCCTGGGAGATGGTTCTTAACTCTGGCTGCACATTGGAATAATCCAGATAACTTTTTTTAAAAAATTATTTATTTATCTATTTTTTAATTTTTAACGTATGTTTATTTTTGAGGGGAGGGGAAGAGAACAAATGAGTGGGAGAGAGGCAAAGAGAGAGGGAAACACAGAATCTGAAGCAGGCTCCAGGATCTGAGCTGTTAGCACAGAGCCCAATGCAGGGTTCAAACCCACAAACCATGAGATCATGACCTGAGCTGAAATCAGGGGCTTAACCAACAGAGCCATCCAGGCGCCCCCAGAGAAATCTTATAAAACATCCATGATTTGGTTCTACCATCCAGAAAATTTAATTCATTTAGTCTGGTAGAGGGTCCAGTGAATCAGCTTTCCAGATGATTCTAACGTGCATCGGAACCCCTGCCCTAAGGGTATTATAAGGATCCACTGGAGGCGTTGACCTAGTAACAGGGGCACTGGAGCCCTAGAGATGAGGGCAACTGAAGAGTCTATTTCCATACCACAACACTGAAATAAAAGTCTGGTTCTTCTCTTACTTGCTGTATGACTTGGGCAGATTAATCTGTTTTCTTACTTGTAAAATAAGTATAACAATGGTACCAAACTTGATGATATTGTGGAGATTAAATGAGGTAACGTATGTAAGGCACTGAGCTGAGTGCATGTAGTAAGTGCTCAAATTGTTAGCCATCAATTTCATCACGCTCACCCCTACAGATAAGTGAGATTAGACCAGTCCCTGAAAAGACAACATTCTTGTGTATTTCTGGACACTTGGGAAGTAAAGAGTGTTCCTTCAGACAGGTGCCTTTGAGATGTGCAGGGTTATGGGCTGCAGACCCTAGAAATGAATGTGCTTTATTTCCTGGAGGGTATGATGGCTTCTCCTGGTATAGTCCAGAAGCAAACATGTTTCTTGCCCTGAGCTGGGAGACCAGCCACCCAGTTCTACACAGTGGGACAGGAAGTGAGGGTCAGTGGGTGTATTCTTGCTTCAGTCTAGCTTTCTCTGGGCTTTGGGGCCAGCCTTCTTCCTCTGATTTTGTATTCTTAATGTAGATCTCTAACGCTGGGACTTGAAACCCTGGAGGATATCAGTACAGACCTATCTCTTTAATCCCTGTCTGAAATTTTATACAGAGGAAGGGGGATGAGAAAGTCACAAAAATTCATGCTGTGGGGCAGACCTGTATATGCTTATGGCTGGGATGAGTGGCATAATAATTACAGTTATAATAACTGACATTTATTGAGTACATGCTATTTTTCAGACATTGTATATTTTTCCCTTTAATCTCATTTAATCCTCACTAACACCCTATGAATTGAAATATCATCTCCATTTCAAATATGAAGAATCTAGGTCTCAGGACCTCATCCAAATCCATACAACTAATAAGCAGAAGGGCTGGGATCAGAACTCAGGAAACTTTATTCTAGAACTCATGCTATTAACCACAGTGTTCTGTCAGCTTCTATTCCTAAGACACGGGCTGTGCCTGTTCTTCCTTAAGGAATGCAGTACACATTGGCCCCCTTGATTTGTGGTCAGGACATGAAGAGAGAACAACAGATCTGAATGCTCCTTTGCTATTGCCCATGAGGAGAGCACCATGCATTGTGCTAGGTGATGGTAGCTGGAGAGAGAGAGCCAGGAAGCGTAAAGACCAAGAGGACCAGATTTTTTTTTTTAATGTTTTATTTATTTCTAGGAGAGAGAGAGAGACAGCGTGAGCAGGGGAGGGTCAGAGAGAGAGGGAGTCACAGACTGAAACAGGCTCCAGGCTCCGAGCTGGCAGTCAGCACAGAGCCCGACGCGGGGCTCGAACCCACGAACCCCGAGATCATGACCTAAGCGAAAGTCGGACGCTTAACCGACTAAGCCACCCAGGCGCCCCAAGAGGACCAGATTTAACATGGTCTCTGTTTGAAGAAAATTATCTAGTTTGAAAACAATTAGCTAGATAATTAGTTCTTGCAAACATCTAAACAAACAAACAGACAAATAAACAAACCAAAAACCCCCAAAACACCACTTCCCCAACACTGAAGAGAGGTAGTGCTGCTAGCTCACCCATTTGGGGCTCTGGAATCTAATCTAGAATCATAGACTCCTGGGTTTGAATCCACCCTCATTTGCATTGTTTAGTGACTTGGGGCAAGTTGCCTGACCTCTTCATGCCTCAGTTTCCTCACCAAAAAAAGTAAAAGGGATATTAATAATATCTCCTTTGGGTTGCTGTGATGATTTAATGAGCTAATATATGTAAATGTCTCAGGATAGCGACTAGCTTACTCTAAGTGTCCGACGATGATAAGTTGTGATCATTTTATGTGTTTGGCCCTGACATGATGTGGTGAATAAGACAGTGCATGATGTCCAGATGTTGAGTCTAACACTGGAGCAGGCAAATTAATAACTGTAATGTGTGTGGTATGCCAGAGACCCAACAGCTCTGGGATCTAATCCATTTGTGTGTGTGTGTGTGTGTGTGTGTGTGTGTGTGTGTGTGTGTTAGAGACGGTCAGCTTTCTAGAGACATGGACATCTGGGCTGAGAGTCTTGCAGAACAGGAAGTTAGCCAGAGGGAGGTGCAGCGATCCAGGTGGAGGGTAGAGCGGGAATGGAGAGAACTCATTTCACATCTGTAGGGTTGCCAGATTTAGCAGCTAAAAATACAGAATGCCCTATTTCTCTTCAATTTCAGAATAACAACACAGAACCTTTTTTTAAACAATTTCTAAATGTTTTATTTATTTCTGAGAGAGAGACAGCATGAGCAGGGGAGGGTCAGAGAGAGAGGGAGACACAGAATCTGAAACAGGCTCCAGGCTCTGAGCTAGCTGTCAGCACAGAGCCCGATGCGGGGCTCGGACACACACACCATGAGATTGTGACCTGAGCCGAAGTTGGACGCTTAACCAACTGAGCCACCCAGGTGCCCCAACACAGAACCTTTTAGAATGAGTACATGCAATATTTTTAGTATAAGTATGTCTCAAATATTTATAACTAGAAAAATCATTTGTTGTTCATCTAAAATTCAAATTTAGCAGGGCAATCTGTATTTGATCTCAATTGTCCATCCACATGCGGGGAAATGAAGGTGCTTCCATGTAGCTGGACGTGGCGGGAGGGAAGAATGGGTGGGTGAGGCTGCGAGGCACGCAGGAGCCAAATCGTGGAAGATCTTGTAACTGGGGCACAGGGGTGGAAAGCACCTGGCCCTGGGGTGACCACTCACTGTTGGCAAAATCCAAAGAGAGAGAGACAAGTGGTGGTGACACCAGAAAGGAGTTTATTTCTGTGAGGCCCATGGAGGGAAAATGCGGGACAAAGTTTCTTGAGTACACGCAAGTGGGCAATAAAGGTCAGGTCGGTCATTGTCTTGGAGTCCAGCAGGTGGGGTCTTGCTAGTTCAGGGCAGCCTGCATTGCTTGAGGGGGTAATTTCGGTTCCCCTCACAAGATGTTTTGCCTGCAGGGTCTTTTGCCTGAGTTAACAGATAAACTGGAAAGGGGAACATAATTAGAAGGTACAGACTGAGGTCAGAATTGAGGTGGTTATGAAGTCCTCTTTCAATCTTGGGCCATCTCAGGGATTTGGATTTTATTCTGAAATCAGTGATGAGCCTTTGGAGGGCTTATACCACAAAGATGTAAAATCAGTGTTAAACATGCCATCAGGCAGATGACAGGAGTATGCATTTCTACGGCTGCATAACAAATTACCCCAGACTTAGAATATTAAAACAATAAGCATTTATTATCTCACATTTCCTGTGGGTTAGGCATTCGGAAGTGACTCAGTTGGATGGTTTTGGCCCAGGGTTTCTCATGAGGCTATAGTGAAATGTCCACCAGGGTTGCATGCTCTGAAGGTTTTATTAGGGCTGAAGGATGTGCTTTCCAACGAGGCTCACTCCCATAGCTGGTAAGGCACTGCTGGTTGTCCTGTTTTCAGTTCCTTCAGATAAGGACTCTCCATGGGACTACTTGAGCCTCTCACAGCATGGCAGCCACTCATTGATCCAAGAGACAGCAAGATGAAAGCCGTATGTCTTTTGTGACCTTAATATTACAAGTCACACACTTCCATTCCACAGTATCCTAGCGGTCACACAGATCAGCCCTGCTGGATGAAGGAGGACACTAAGGATCTACATACAAAGTAGGCAGGGGCCCCGGGGCCACCGTGGGGGCTGGCTGCTGGGGTAGCTTAGTGATGCATATGGCTTTGGAAATGGAGGAGAATGATAGAAGCATGGGACGGTGAACAAAGGCTTGGAGGAGCGGAAAGGGGAGACAAAGAAAAGAGAAAGGAAGGAGAGCTGGAGGAGTGTGTAGCCCATTCACAGCAAATAACCAAAACCATCACGTGAGAAACTAAATCTGCCTCCTTCTCTTGTGGACCTGTTCCAAAAATAGTTTGTGGTTCTCTACAGAAGACCCTAAGAGAAGCACATAAACTGGAAGATGAGGGGGCAGTACCCCAAAGTCCACACTTTCTGCACTCAAGACTGAGCTCCAAGGTGAAACAGGAAGTTGACATGCTTAAGGAGAAAAAAGTGGTGGGACGCCGGGGTGGCTTAGTCGGTTAAGCGTCCGACTTTCGCTTAGGTGGTGATCTCGTGGTTCGTGGGTTCAAGCCCTGCACCGGGCTCTGTGCTGACTGCCAGCTCGGAGCCTGGAGCCTGTTTCAGTCTGTGACTCCCTCTCTCTCTGACCCTCCCCTGCTCACGCTGTCTCTCTCTCTCTCTCCTAGAAATAAATAAAACATTAAAAAAATAAAAAAAAAAAAAAAGGAGAAAAAAGTGGTGATTATTTCAGGGAACAAAATCACATGTGGTTTTAGTATTAATGGATGGGGAGAAACCATAAAAATTACTTATCTATCTTTTTATCTATCTATCTGCATTTATGTATGTTAAGTTTATAGCTCTTTCTAAATATATATATAAATAATTTAAATATACAAATATTTATTTAAATAATAAAACATTTATAAATATATTTAAATAAATAAATATTATACATATACCTATAATAGAATTATATGTATATATTTAAGAGGAGCCATAAACTTAATAACATAACAAAGACATTTTCAGTTTCCCTTTGGAAGAAAAGTTCTGACAGAAGCGCATCTGTAGGAAGAGCGCCCTCTGCTGCCACCTGCACAAAATAGATTTCCTTCCTGTCAATACCAACAGAAACATGTTAAAAGGCTCTTAGGCTATTCGGTTGCTGTCTATAAGAAAAAAATAACATTACATTAAAAAAATAAAATTAGAGTTAAATAAATAGCATGTTTGCTTCTTCAAATATCTTTAATATTTTTCTTCTGTGTTGTAGAAAGCCATGTTGCTACATCTTTCTATTTGACTGTATTTTTTCAGTGGTTCACTGTAATGCAAATATAATTGAGAAACAGAGACATGTGATAATGATGCAGTATGCAGTTAGGATTCATTTACTCCAAATCTTACCTGTATCAAGTAAATAGCTCTCTAGGTGCACAAATCCATAAGCCAGAGGCCAGGATTACTCCATTGAGAACAACTCTTCACAATGGCAGGAGGAAATAGTTTTATTTGTTACAGAGCACCCAGGAAAAGTAAAAGTGCTGACTTTTACAACCAACTCTACTGGCTGTTTCTGGAGATTGTAGTCAGGAGGTGGAGTGGGAAGAGCAGACCAATTAATGCTCTCCAACGACTCCATGGCACCAATGCATCAAGAAAAGGATGCGGTGACTTGATATTTTGTACTAAGTTGTACATGAAATGGACTGGTCCCAGATCCTGACTGCCCACCCATACCTGACCCATCTTGGCTAACTAGATATAGACATGAGTGGTACCACCACACAAGGTGTCAACCTGGAGATGTTCATCCCTTCCATGCATTCACCTCTGCTTGTATCTCTGTAGTTGACAGATTCTCTGGCTTCCAGAATCAACTCCTGAGCCCTCCTACTTCTCTGATTTATCACCTTTGGCTCATTGCTTACCTGAGGACTTTGTAGGGATTTCTTGATTTTGAAATACCTGCAACTCCGCAGAGGAGACAATCTCTTAGCCAGTAACTTCAGCCTGGCCTCTTTGCTAAGAGAAGAGGGTTAGACACTGCCACATGTTTGGGAAAATAGTTATCTCCTCTAAACCCCTTATCATCTGTAAAATGAGAACAATAATAGAATTCACATTGTCAAGATCTTGTGAGAATTATAGTTGATAGAGTGCTTAGGATAAATATTAATTTAATAATAATAATATTTATTCTTAATATATAATACAGTGATTTTTATAAAGTATGATTGAAACATTCTAAGTAAAATAAGCCCACAAAAACACTGATAGTTGGGCATCTGGTGATTCTGATGAGGCCAGTGGGAGAAAATTTAAAACACAGGGGAAGACATTTTGTCCATAATAAACTAATTTTAAAAATACATAAAAATAAGTTGGGAGTGGGGAATTTATAGTTTACTTCCTTGATTTTTACAATTTTCTCTAGTGAGTATTACTACTTTTATAATGGAAAAACATGAAATTTTAATGTTAAAAGTCCACCATCTTTTCTCTTTTCATTATCTTTGCTTTCACAATTAACACATGATTTTATTTTCTTGGGGCCACTGTGACAAAATGCCACAGACCAGGTGGCTTAAAACAACGGAAGTCTATTATCTCACAATTCTAGAGCTTAGAAGTTCAAAAGGAAGGTGTCAGCAAGGTCATGCTCCCCCCAAAGTCGCCGAGGAGGAATCCTTCCTTGCCTTTTTTCTAGCTTCTGATGGTTGCCAACAAACTTGGCATCCTTGGCTTGTGGCAGAATTCCAGTCTCCCTCCCTCTCCACAGGGTCTTCTTCCTTTATGTCTCCTCCGTGTTTTCAGACTTCTCTCCTTATAAGGACACCAGTCAATGGATTTAGAGTACCTCCTAATCCAGTATGACCTCATCTTAATTTGATCATATCTGCAGACTATTTCCAAATAAAGTCCCAATCACAGATACTAAGGGTTAGGACTTCAACATATCTTTGGGGGTGAAGGGTAGAATTTAAACCACAGCACAAGAAAATTGACCAAAGCCATGAAGAGTCTTCTCTAAACCAATCAAAGAAAGAGCCCAAGACCCTCCAGTAGGTGAAAGCTGTCAAATCACTGCCCGCCCTGCCCCCTATCTCACTTCCTGTCTCCTGCTTGGCCTTAGGAGGTGACAGTCAAGAAGGGGGAGGAGGTGGGTTGCAAGGAGCAGAAAGTCACTACCTAACTATAAGCTTTACTGGGAAAAAGAGACCCTATCTTCGAATGAGGATTAGAGTATTGATTAATATCATAGACTGTGCATCTTTAAAAATTTTCTATTTTGGAAACTTCCAATCATACAAAACAAAGAGAAAATAGAATAATGAATTCTCTATGTACCCATTGCCCAAATTCAACAATTATCAGCTCATAATCAATCTTTTTTTTTTAATCTACACCAATAGGCTCCCTCTTCCTCAGATTATTTTGAAGCAAAATATTTTGAAGCAAAATTACATAAATCCCAGATGTTATGTAATTTCATCCAGAGACCTCTTAACATCTTTTCTCTGAAAAATGAAGACTTTTAAAAAATAAAACATAACCACCCTACCATTATCATATTCTCAAAATTTAAAAATAATTCCTTACTATCATCTATTTACTAAAAGTTCAACACTCTTCGTTTGTTATATAAAAATTTTCATATACTTTCTTTATTCACCTGAGCATCCAAAAGGAGTTATAAATTGCAAAGTGTTGCTGTTTCTTCGAAGTCACTTTTTAATGTATAGGTTTCTCTCCCTCCGTGCCTCCTTCTCTCTCTCTCTTCCTTCCTTCCCTCCTCCCTCCCTTCCTTCCTTCCTTCCTTCCTCCCTTCCTTCCTTCCTTATAATTTTCTGTAAAGAAAATCTTTGTCCTACAAAGATGTCCTACAGCATTTCCTAAGGCCTGGTTATTGCCGATTGCATCTCCATGGTGTTATTTAACGTTTTCTTGTGTCTCCTGTATTTTCTGTAAATTGGAAGATGGATATAGAGGAGTGGTTCTTAAAAGTGGCCCATGGGAATCATCTGGAGGAAGTTTTAAAAATCCTGAAGCCCAAGCAGGTTCCATGCCAACTGCATCAAAGACTCTAGAGGTGAAAGTGAAACACTGGAATTTTTTAAAACTTCTCAGATGATCCCAATATGCCACCAATATTGAAAATCACTTCTTTAGAGTTCTGCTCATATTTAACTTTGATTTTACCTTCTTTTGTTTTTTGTAAGTTTATTTATTTTGAGAAAGGGAGAGAGAGCACACACAGGCACACATGCACTTGAATAGGGGAGAAACAGAATCAAGGAAGCTCCATGCTGTCAGCTCAGAGTCAGATGCAGGGCTCGAACACATGAACCCTCAGATCATTGCCTGAGCTCAAATCAAGAGTCTGACGCTTAACAAATGACCCACCCATACACCCTTACCCTTTTTTATAGGAGATGTTTGTGGTATACTTTATACTGGATATTTTAAATTTCCAAAGTGACCTTTTGTTTTACAACAAAGTTTAGAATGTAGGAGTGGCTGTGACCTTGGACTGATTACAAGAGTCTTAAGAATGTCCCTGTTTTTCATCCAGTGGCAAGAGCTGATTATCCTTACTGAACAAATTCTAAAGGGACAATGGGAGGAAAAATAAAGTGTGCTGGATCATGTCACAAATTGTCCTTGATCGATGGGCCAGTAATGTGTAACTGGTTAGGAAAACATCTAGAAGGGCACTCACAAAGCTCAGCAGTCGTTATCTCTGGGAAGTGACTGAGTTTTCTGTGGCAGAAGAGTGTGTGTGTTCGTGACGAGTGTTAGTTTTATTTTAAATTTTAGATTTAAAAGGGAGTGCTCCCTTTCTACTGCATGTAATGTGTTTGATCCCGTGAGCTGCCTGCTCCAGCTGGGGTTCCCAGGAGACCACCTAACTGGGGATGTCAGCCCCACATAGCTGCCTTGGCCCAAAGAAGCCTTCACCCATCATCTACCTCTCACACACTCAGAGAGATGGTCTTTCTCAGGCCAGTGGTCCTCTCTGGCTCCCACACAAAGCACTAAGCCAGCCATTGTCTACCCTTTAGATTTCCTGGGGAGGAATCAGGCCCCGTCCATTCTGACCCCTCCTCAACTTCACCATGTTTCCCCTTAGAGCCCGTCTCATTAGGCCTGAGCAGAAGGGAACAGAAGTTCTCCCTTCCTCTGGAAATCTTTTCCTGAAGATATCTCAAGAATCCCCTTTCTCGTTACACTGACCTCTTTTTTATACCTTTCATCCATCTGAGGAGGTCAAAAGCCTAGAAATTGGTGCATACCATTTCTTGTCTCTCAGTCACTCTGGTGCACCAGAAAACTTTCTAGAGCACATCCTTGAGATTCTTCAATGACAGATCATCCTATCTTATTTTTTTTTAACTGCTATATTTAATTTCCTTAAAAGACTTTTCCCACAGTTTATTCAGTCATTATCTTGGCGATGAATATTATTGTACCTCTAGGTATTGTGCTGCTGCAAAAGATCTGAAATCAAATCCTCATACGCACCTCCTCGCGGATACGTGTACTTGTTTCTCTGAGCTAGAAAGGGATGGGTGGGATTACTGAGTCATAGCCTACACGCTTTCAAATGTTTAAATGGTTCTGGCAAATGCTGTGTAATGTGGCTGCATCACCTCTCATTGCCTCCCGTTGGCAGTGTTTGAGGGGCCTTGTTTACCCACCTTCACCAAAGCATCCTTCTAGTGTCCAGTGTAAGGCATCACCTGTTGTGGATGTGTGCTAACATCCAGTAACCGACTGCACTGATGAGCTCCTTCACCTGAACACAGTCAAGTGACACTCAGCATTCCGTCCCTCCTCATTTTAGCACACCTCTCAGGACAGCAGAAACTGGAAAACTTTTAAAACAAGCTACATATGGGACGCCTGGGTGGCTCAGTCAGTTAAGCATCCGACTTCAGCTCAGGTCATGATCTCATGGTTTGTGGGTTCGAGCCCTGCATCAGGCTCTGTGCTGACAGCTAGTTCAGAGCCTAGAGCCTGCTTCAGATTCTGTGTCTCCCTCTCTGACCCTCTCCTGCTCATGCTGTATCTATCTGTCTCTCAAAAAGAAATAAAATATTTAAAAAAATAAATAAAACAAGCTACATTTTTCTGCTTCCCTCGGAGTAGGGTTCTGGGTGCAAATTGGGCCTTGCCTGTGAGATGTATTCATTGGAAATTTAAAGGTAGAGATGAGGTGGATGTGCCTTCCTGTTGCTTTTTGGGCTGTTTTTGATGCCATGTGTGGTCGTGGAATGTAGTGCTTTCTTACCTCCAGAAGTGGTCCAGTGTCCAGTGTCCAGATTTGTGGATGATGAGAGTATAAGTGACTTTCGGATGTCAGCTACTCGATTCTGAATCTTACCTGCACTGACGTTTTCTTGGACTCAATAGTTCTGATGGCAGCCTCTTGATTTTCCACTTTCCTGGTTGGGACAGACAGGAAAGCTTCCCTGGGGGGTCCGATCTGCATTATTTTGGGCATCTTTCTTGGATTTATATCACATCCATTAAATCTTGATTTATGTTAAATCACATTCTGCATAAAATCCTCAGGGTGGTCTCTGCTTCTTGCAATTGCATCCTGACTGAGACGTGCTTGCTACACGGCACCTGATTTTACTTCTCAGTTACAAACCATGGCTCTGGTAGCCATGGTCGACAACCTCACTTCCCTTGGTGGTAGCCCAGGTAATGAAACTCTTGGTATTCATTATAATGGATTCCACAAAAAAGCATTTAGCTGAGCCTATGCTATTGGACTAATGGGTGAAAAAGATAATATCAAGCTGTGGCTAAAAGGAGTCTCAGATTTTGGCTCTGTGGCCTGTGTTCCACTCTTGGCTCTGTCCCTTACCAGCCAAATGACCTTCATTACATCCTTTACCTCTTCAGGGACTGAGTTTTCTGGACTGAATTTACAGGGGCGCCTGAGTGGCTCAGTCAGTTAAGCATCTGACTTTGGCTCAGGTCACAATTTCACGACTTGTGAATTTCAGCCCTGCTTTGGGCTCTGTGCTGACACCTTGGAGTCTGGAGGCTGCTTCAGATTCTGTCTCCCTCTGTCTCTGACCCTTCCCTGCTCACGCTCTGTCTCTCTCTCAAAAATAAATAAACATTTAAAAAAAGATAATGATTTGCAGATCGCTTCTAAGGCCATTTTAGCTCAAAGACTCTATGGTCTTATGAAATCATATAAATCCAAGCAAGAAATGGTTAACTGCTGAATAACATCATAGCCCACTAAGTATTAAAAGTCTTGCAAATGATACATTTACTTCCCTTCCCACTTGTTCTGCTTGTCAGTCTCAGGCACTAAGCTTTCTCTGTTCTGTGCACTTTCTTTTGTTTCATCTACCATTAATAGTAAATTGACATGAAATGGCAGTTCCGGAGAATTAGAGGTGTTGCTATGGAAACAGCCTTGATTCATTGATGTAAACATTAAGCTGTTGATGCTATTCTCAGAGGTGCTGGTTAAAAGGAAAGCAAGATAAATGTTAGAGTAAGAATGACATTTTATTTCTAGAGAAAGTGGACCACACTCTGAAGGCTCGATCTGAAGGTGTGTGTAGCACATTAGTGCAAAGATTCAGATTAACTCCAGGTCTAAAGAGACTTCCTGACTCAGCAGCTGACATGCAGGTGCTGGTCCTGCCCCCCTGCCCCCGGGTTACAAAGGAAATTCAGAACTCACTCACCATACTTATACTTCTAGTAGTAGAATTTCACCTAAGTGCAATCATCCTGTATCTAGTCTTTTGTGTTTGACTTCTTTCACCTAAAAGAGTATCTGTGATAGTTATACATGTGGTTGTATATATTCTTCCATTCCCTTTTCTTGATGTATAACATTCTATAATGTGTTGACACTGCAGTGATTTATTCACTTACCAGCAGATAGAAATTTGGGTTGACTGCAGTTTCTGGCTGGTACATACAAGTGCTGGTGTGGATGCATGTTGTCATTTCTCTTGAGTAACTACCTCACAGTAGGAATGCTGGGTTGTACGGTAAGTGTACAAAGCTTCTCAACTTTAGAAGAAGCTGCCTTACTGTTGGTGGCTGCCATATTTTGTATTCCCACCAACAATGTGGGAGAGAGCGTGCCACAAACTTGGCAATAGTGGGCATCGGGTCTCAGTTTCTGTATGTATCTCAACTTGGACAAGTACAATTTTGTGGACTATACTTTGAGCAGGACTGCACCAGGCCTTTCACAAGAATACATCCATGATCCCAAATATCCCAAATGTAATCGAAAAGCAGCTAGGCCCTGTGGTTATCCCCAACCAGAACAACGGGATCTAGCAGAAAGCTCCCCCTGGGTCAGGCAGATGAAAATGAGGCAAGTCTAGGTCTACAGCTTTTTATGGATTCTTTTCATGCCAAAGCTGGGGTGTACTTTTTGTTTGAGAAACACTTTGAATTTCTTTCTTTTCTAAATGATGGAAAATAAACGTATCTATTTTTTAAAAGGAATCCTAATCTAGCTCCAGCATGCCTGTGGTCTCGGCAGCAAGTCCATTAGCATCTTTCTGGCCTCTTTTCACAGTGCTTGCATTGACCTTGGAAGATCCAGACTATAATGGATGGATGACCAACCAGGCTCTGGAACAGAGGCCGTGATACATGTGCTTAAATGGGGGTGGATGGAGTCACCGAGATGCAATTTGAGCCAGAGCTGCGGGAAAAAAAATCAAGTTGAGCCCTAATTAGGAGCAGTGGAGGATAGAACATTGCCGGAGGGCGTAGCTGAAGCAACTTTTCTAACTCAGGTAAGTTTCTTAACATTTGGTGGGAGGAAGAAGGAAACACACCACTGATCTGAAATGTCAGGAGAGCCTGCTAGCTGTTTTATTTTCTGCCCCTGTTGAAGGTAAATTTGAGTCACTGCAGTCAGGTGACCCAGGAGCCGCACAATTATATGTGTAGTTTTAAATCTGGACTCAACAGCCCCAAGGGTAGTTTCATGCAGCTGCTGATTTGTGCCTGAAGGGTGTATTAGAGTAAAATATGCAGGAATGCATTAAACATACTTATCTCTAATTACTTATAGAGAGTAGGCTAGCCCTGAGTGGGGTCATTTTGCTAAACAGCGCAGAAGAAATTCCATTAAAAGATTAATTCACTAAGGAAGAGTGTGCTATTCTGAGAATAAAAGTAGCCTTAATGCAAAGGAGATACTGCTGAGACAAAGCTACCGCTGCTGCTAATGGGTTATTTTTGGCAATGTATTTTGGAATGAGGTACACTTATTTAAGACACATAAAGAATTAGACCTGTATTAAAACAGAGCGTACATTTTTTCAATATATAAAGTTTGGGGAAAGTTTACGGTGAATAGTTTCTTGAGTAAGAGAAAGCTGTGGGAGAGAAAACATTTTGATTCAAAACTCTTCCCTTATCTTTCTTTGCTGCGATCAGCCATAGATTACAATGGTTGCAACGATTAAAATGTAGTTGTCTTTTAAGTAAAAATACCAGGTTAAAAAAAATCCAAGCTTACAAATAGGCAAAGAACTGTAAGATGCTTTACATATTTTATATACATTACAAATATATTGTATAATCAATGAGTTGGCAAGTATGAGGTGTTCCTTAAAGGGTTGATTCCAATGATATACATCATTTAAGTGTGGAAATAATTACTTAGACGTTTGGGTTAGGAAAGCTGCAAGTTAGCGAGATACCTGATTTATCCCCACCCCCACCCCCATACAAACTTGCTAAAACGATTTGTGAAATCAGTTATAAATTGCAACTGCCTCGGGGATGAAACACATTGGTCAACTCTCGCTATTAACTAAGTGTGTAAGAGGCTCCTGATCAGGCGCTCTAAGAATGTTTCCATGTATCCCGAGGCTCCAGAGATACGGGGTCCTCACAGGCGAGCAGCCTTGGTTAAGTCTCTACAGCACTAGCAACGAGTCGGCTCTGCGAGGCAGCAAAGCCCATTTCACCTCAATCCCTCTCTCTCTGCTTGTACCCTGGGGCCGCGATATCAGTAATGCAGTGCACTGGGGAGGACGGGTGGGGGCCGTGGTTCACTGCAGCCAGGAGCAGGAAGGGAGTACAGGTATAAAACCCCAGGGAAGGGAGGCAGAGTGGTAGTCGCCAGAGGTTTTAGTTTCTATAAGTCCTTTTAGCAAGCAATGAACTACAAACGACCTCAAATTATTCTGGAAGGACGAACCTTCTAACGGGTTCAACAATTAGGTAGCAGATCTTGGATGTCATAATTTAGTATCTCAGTAGGTGGTTAGCCATTTGGGAAAAAAGAATAATTGAGATCCTCATCTCTCCTCATGCATCAAAATAAATTCCAGATGAACTAAAGAATTAGATGTAAATGATTAAGCTATGAAGTAAAGAATGATCTGAGTTTGGGATGGGGAAGGGCTTTTCCGCTACAGAATCAGTGGAAAAATATTTAAAAATAAAATTTATAATAGATTTGACCACAGAAAACACGTTACTCTGTGTATTTGACAACCACTACCAAGGAAAGAAAAGTATAAAGTTGACTATTTACAAAATTATTATAGAGGTAAGTTCATTGTTCTTGTTAACAAGAACCTCTCCCCCCAAATTAAATTAAAAAGAACAAAGGAAGTGAAAAGGCAACTCATAAATTTAACATTTTATTTAAATAGCAAATAATAAATAAAAATGCCCATCCTCCTTAGGAACTAACCAAATTTAAATGAAAACAAGATTGTTTCTTTTGAATTATTAAAAGGCAAAGAGTTTTTTTTTTTTTTTTACAAATAGTTTAGTATCAAATTAGTTTCCACATAACACCCAGTGCTCATCCCCACAAGTGCCCTCCTCCATGCCCACCCCTCCTCCCCCCCACATCCACCAGTCCTCAGTTTTTGTCAGCATTCAAGAGTCTCTCATGGTTAGGCAAAGAGTTTTTTAAAAGACGATACCCAAATGTCACTTGATAAAGACTCTGTAATCATTGGCTAGAGCAATTTGGGATATTTGTCAAATTTTACTGTGCTTCAGTAAATTTTCCTCCATATGCTAGTGAAGTAGTCAGAAGTAGAAGCATTAATACATTAAGATATTTATTCATTAATTTATCCAAAATGTGAAATGACCCCAATGGCTCAACACTTAGAGAAATCTTGCATACATTATAGTATAGCCAGAAAAATATTATATTTTAGCTATTTATTTTTTTACGTAATTTAATTTTACAAATTGTTGATAGTTATTTGAAACTGTAATTAGCAACATGAAGCATGTTGAGAAGCATGTCAGAGAACTATAAACTTTTTGAGGTGTTAACAAATACTTTATTTCAAAATGAAAATAGTTTATTTTTCTGATTATAAAAATAAAATAAAATAAAAACCGGAGGAACAGGGGCGCCTGGATGGCTCAGTTGGTTAAGCCATCCAACTTTGGTTCAGGCCATGATCTCAGGATTTGTGAGTTTGAGCCCTGCATCGATTGGGCTCTGTGCTGATGACTCAGAGCCTGGAGGCTGCTTCAGATTCTGTGTCTCCCTTTCTCTCTGTTCCTTGCCCACTCACACTCTGTCTCTCTCCTCTCTCAAAAATAAACACTAAACAAACAAACAAACAAAATGGAGGGACACAGAAAACCAAAACAAAAAAGCAAAAGGGAATAAAAAAACACCAGTCATCAGAGATGAAAGATGTTGTCAATGAATATCCTTCCCTATAGTTTTCTGTGCATGCACCCAGGCACATACACTATTCACAGACTTATACAATATTATTTTCATGGACTAGAGCATGTTAAGCTGAATGTATTTCTTATCATTCAAGATATTTATAGACATATTTCCAAGTCAAAATTATGTACCCCAGTCATCATTTCTAATGATGGCATGGGATTCTATTGCCTATTTGCCCCCCAAAAATAATTAACTGTTTTTTTGTTGATGGGTATTTTTCTCAATTAGACAGGGCCAGGGCAAATGCAGCTGCGAGTTGGTTTTAGGGGAGATCCCTTAGTACAAAGATGAGAACGTCTGGGGGGCATCTGGGGAGCCTGGGGGGCTCAGTCAGTTAAGCATCTGACTTTGGCTCAGGTCAAGATCTCGTGGTTTGTGGGGTTGAGCCCCACGTTGTGCTCTGTGCTGTCAGGACAGAGCCCGCTTCGGATCTTCTGTCTCTTTCTCTCTGTCCCTTCCCCACTCGCACTCTCTCTAGTTCAAAAATAAATAAAAATTAAAAAAAAAAAAGATGAGAATGCCTTGCATACAGGTAATAAAGTCTTGGGACAGAGGCACCAAGCACTCTGGGTATTATCCCAACATCCCAACAGATGTTGTCTGACATCATTACCTGTCAGCGTTCAGCAACCCTTGAAGAAACAGGATTTAAGCTGCCAGAGGAAAGAGAGCCCCTGTTCCTTCTGGAAGATGAATTTGCCTGGCCCGAGCGAGCCGATTCTGAGCAACTTGAGCTCACAGGGTCACTGACCAGACAATCCTGCCTGTCTCTCCCCACAAGGACATTGTCCTGAAGATTCCGAGCAAGATGCCACCTCTCATAAAGATCTACTTCTGGAAAAATTTAAAACTGCGGAAGGGCCACTCCCAGGGCTAAAGGGCTGAACTTGTCGTTTTTCTTTCTTTCCGGTCTGGAGTTATGTTGCAAGGAACGCCAGGGTCTGTCCCATTAGGTTTGGCTGAACCTGGCTTGCAAATTACTTCCTGCAAAATTCTGCTTTGCATTTCTGCTATTCGATTCTAGCTTTTTTCAGCTCCTGCCCAGGGTCCCTAACTAGGGAGTCTGCAGCACAATGCAGAAATGAACAAGGAAAGCCCATGGACATTAAAAAAAAAGAAAAAAAATCTTTTTGCATGGAATCCACACATCATTTCACATCCTTCAAACAATACATTTGCAAGATATTTTAAAGTAATTGCTATTGTTATAAAGCATTTAAGTAACATTAGAGTTATCTCAAACTAACCCCAAATAGGACTTCCAATTTCATTCTGCTTAAAAAATTATAATGAGGCCTACAGTCTAAAGGAACAACCTCTTATCCTGCAGGGTAAAAAGGCTATTTACAATCTGACCCCACTACCTTTGCTCCCTCATTCGCCTCCATCTCTTATTATGTTCTTTTTAGAAAAATGTTACCATAACAAACTTCTCATCATTTCCCTAAAATGGCTCATGATGTTTTATCGCTTTGTGATGCAGCTGAGGTTTCTGGCTTTACCTAGGGTAGGGACTTCTCAACTCTGGCTGCTCATTAACATCACCTGAAAAACAGTGAAAAATATTTTTACTTATTTGTATTTCAAATTTTTAAATTCTTAAGTGATCTTAGGTTTATAAGAGTTATGAAGATAGCACATCAAGTTCCTATATGCCCTTCATTAGCTCCCCCTAGCGTTAACATCTTACACTGCAATGTTACATTTATCGAAACTAAAAATCGACAGTACCAATTTAATAACTCAATACCTACTTCATCTGGATTTCACTGGTTTTTTGCTAATGTCCTTTGTCTATTCAAAGATCCAAACTAGGAAATCACATCATATTTATGTGACGTGTCTCCTTTGTCCCCTCCAATCTGTGAAAACTTCTTTCTCTGTTTTTTTGGAGCTTGACACTTTTTTTAAAAAAATTTATTTACTTATTTATTTACTGGGGGGGAGAGGGAGAGAGAGAATCTCAAGCAAGCTCCATGTTGTCAGTGCAGAGCCTAATGAGGGGCTCAAAGTCCCAAACTGTGAGATCGTGACCTGAGCTGAAGTCGGAGACTTAACCAAATGAGCCACCCAGGCGCCCCCACTATACTTACCTCTTTAGACGTTGGTCTTTTTCAGCAGTCAGTGAGCCCCTCACCAGCAGCTGATAGTATCATCATCTGCCCTTTTTCATAGTTGTCAGACCAAGGGAACAAACTTTGGTACCATCAGCCCTAGAAGGGAGAGCCCATGGCAGCCCATGAACAGGCCAGCCTCAGAGACTAAACAGACTTAGGGAGAAGGGCTGCAGTACCTAGTGATTCTGCTGGGGAGGAAAGGGAGTGGGAAGAAACTCAGCATCAGGGTCATGAATGTAAGGGACTCTAGTGTAAGAGCAAGTCACACCCTCAGTCTTATCTGACCTGGGAAGCTCAGGTTACAGAAATAAAAACTACACACATGCCTACAATTTGGGAAGAGCACAGAGAAATATAAAGAGTCATTATATCAAGGAGAAAGAGCTAAGTGTGTACTCTTGCAGTTGTTAAGGTTATAAAGCTCTTTTGATGAAAAATATGATTTTAGTATTTTTTAGTTGAAACATTTAGTAAATGTTTCAACATCTATTCCCAATGAAATGAATGTGTAATAAAACTCTCAGAAGTGGTGGGGCACCTGAGTGGCTCAGTCCATCAAGTGTCTGACCCTTGATTTCAGATCAGGTCATGATCTCATGGTTGTGAGACTGAGCCCCGCATTGGGTTCTGCATGGAGTGTGGAGCCTGCTTGAGTCTCCCTCCCCTCCTCTCTCTCGGGCCCTCCCTTCTTCCTCTTAAAGTAAATAAATAAACATTTAATCAAAATCTCGGAAGTGGCATTAGCAACACCCTGTTTTGCCTCTAGGAATCAAGGAAGGAGAAACTAGTGGGCAGAAAAAAGAATAATTTTAAAATGAGTGATTGATTGATGTATTCAAGTTTTAGTTTAAAAAGGGTCAGTTATCAAGGCACCTGGGTGGCTTAGTGGGTTAAGTGTCCAACTTCAGTTCAGGTCATGGTCTCATGGTTTTTGAGTTCGAGCCCCATGTTGGGCTCTGTGCTGATAGCTCAGAGCCTGGAGCCTGCTTCAGATTCTGTGTCTCCCTCTCTCTCTGCCCCTCACCTGCTCATGCTCTCTCTCTCTCTCTCTCTCAAAAATAAATAAGCGTTAAAAAAATAAGAAGGATCAGTTATCAAGGGAAACATAATTAAATAGAAAATTAGGATAATGAAAGCATCCACTGTAAGTATACTATTAAAGGTTGTGCCTGTTTGGGAAATTGAGTGGTGCTACTTGAAATACTTCCGAGTCCATGGTTGCTAAAACAAAATCAGAAACAAAATGTGGAAAGAAGTGCCTACATAGCACCTTTCTAAAAATAGCAACATATTGGGGCACCTGGGTGGCTTAGTCGGTTAAGCATCCGACTTTCGCTTAGGTCATGATCTCGCGGTTCGTGGGTTTGAGCCCCGCGTCGGGCTCTGTGCTGACTGCCAGCTCAGAGCCTGGACCCTGTTTCGGTCTGGGACTCCCTCTCTCTCTGACCCTCCCCTGCTCACACTGTCTCTCTCTCTCTCCTAGAAATTAAGAAAAAAAAACATTAAAAATAGCAACATATTATGATGACATTTGAGGTAGTTTTTGTTCTCGTGACACTGACAACAAATTTTTTAAATTAATTAATTTATTTTGAGGAAGTGAGTGAGCAGGGATGGGTCAGAGAGAGAGAGAGAATCCCAACCAGGCTCCATGCTCAGTGCAGAGCCCTACATGGGGCTTGATCTCATGACCACGAGATCATGACCTAAGCTCCGATCCAGAGTTGGTTGCTTAATTGACTGAGCCACGCAGACGCCCCCTGCCAACAAAGTTTTAATCAAGATTGACACAGGCATTTCTCCTCACAGCCCAGGCCTTCAGCACAGGAGCTACTGGATAGATATTACCTCAAGGCAAGAGTAAAATTGTAATGGTAGTTGATTGGGGTGGGAGATTGTCTGGAGGATTCCTCCCATGTACTTCCGCCCTCCTCCTTCAGTCTTCCTCTCTTTACCTGATCCCCAGCACTTGCATTGCCCCTGTGGAAAACCATTCGACTTCGTAAGTAAAGGGAGTGCTTAAAAATTTAAAGAGCTCTTTTAGGGGAAAGGCAACATTTAACCCAAAGGAAGGAACAATCAACAGCAGGTCATGAAGCATGGGGAGAAGGCTGCCGGGGGAGATGTTTCTTGGCGAGGAGTCTCTCCTTTACTCATGCCATGTTATATATGCCCACCACCACCACCGTCAACCTGGTTCTCAGAGCAGAGTCAAAGAAAAGTTCAGAGCAGCATGCACTGACTTAGGGAGACCTTCATGGACAGTTTACTGACATGTAACATTGTAGGAAATCTCACCTGCATTGTTGATAGAAACGTCCCACTAGAAATGTAGGATTTCTTCAGAATTTACATTTGGAATTAAACCATTGTGGTTACAAGCCATTCCCTGGTTATATATGCAGAGTAATCGATCTTTGAATGAATAATATTTAAAAAAAAAACAGGTCAAGGAAAAGCAAGTGCTTGTCAAGAATCCTCTGTTTTGTGTATGTTTAATGAGTATTCTTTAATGGGAATTTAGGTGCACACCAAGGTTAGGAGCTGTATGAGACTGATCTCAGATCTTCTCAATCACCACACAGTGTCTGGTACAGAACAAACTGTTGGTTGAATGAATTTTTAATATTTAAGACCCTAGGAGTGGTTATAAGTGAGGGCTAAAGCTCCAAAAAGTTTTAGTCGCTTTTAAAATCTGAAGAAAATTTAAGAAACAAGATTTACAATTTACCTGTAATTAAAATGTCATTTAATTTTAATTTAAAATTCCAAGTAAAATTTAAATAAGAGACATTTTACACTTCTCTTAAAATCTGAAGAAGAAGGTTATGTTGACACAGTCATAAAGTGTCGTCTTTAACAATTTTTTAATGGAGGAAGGGGCCCATGAGAGTCACAATGCAGCCCCGATGACAGCCCCCTCCTACCACAAAGGCAAGGAAACCCCTGGTGTGGCACTCTCCAGGACAGCAGAAGCTACCATCGGTATCAGACAGGAACCAAATTTTCCAAATAATGTTTTTTAACCATAGCTTCTCAACAACCCCCTTTTAAAGTTGAACTCATGCAAGTCTAATTTACATACAGAAAAACTCACTCTTTTTACTCTACAGCTGTATGGGTTTTGACAACTACATATAGTTGTAAACCCATCATCACTGTCAGGATAAAGAATATTTCTACCAGCTTCGAACGTTTGCCTGAGAAACCATAGGAATAGCATTGCCTGATTCAGAGCAAGAGATTTAGTGGTGGGAGCTACAGTCCAAGGGTATGAACTTAAGACACCTGAAGTTCGAGATCTTATTAGACATCCAAAGAGGAGTACTTAGTAGGCAGTCGGATAAACAGGTCTGGAGTTTAGGGGAGAAGGTTCGGGTGGGAGATGTACATTTAGTACTGGCCAAGAGGTGGAAGATATTTGAGGCCACAAGATGGGTTGAGAGCCCTTGGGGAGTGAGCATAGTTACAGAAAAGAAGAATCTCAGAGACTGATCCTAAGCCCACAGATGTGTAGAGGGACTGGCCAAGAAGATGCCAGTAATGGACCTTAATTCATAGGGGTCTTAATTCATGGGTCTTAAGAGATAAGTAAACACATAGAAAGTACTTAAAACAAGCACCTAGGAAGTGCTTAGTAAATGAGAGTCCTATTTATTTATTTATTTATTTATTTATTTATTTATGTGATAACCTGATCTCCTAAGGATATGAGTGAGACCTATGTAATTACAAGATTTATTAATTCTACAGATAGGTATTAAGTGCCCACTGTCTGCGAAACATTAACTTGGGTGCTGGGGAAATGACGTGACAGAATGGACAAAGTTCTTTGCCCTCTAGTGAGAAGAGGGTGGGAGGGACAGACGATCAACAAGATAAATGAGTAAAATATAGAGTATATCAGATGGAGAGGAGACCCACAACTGAAAACAAAGTACTGAGGGCAGGGAAAAGGTGGAAGCATTTTAAATCTGGTGCTCCTGGAAGGCAGTACTGATACGGTGACATTTGGAGATGAGGGAGAAGAGCAAATGAGGAAACAGAATTTCTGGCAAAGGCAAAGCAAAGGCCCTGAGGTGGGAGCCTGTTTGAGGTGCCCAAGGAGTCAGAGTGACCTGGAACAGCATGAGTACAGGGGAAGAACAGCAGGCCAGGAGGACAGGGTGGGGACATTGCGAATCACGTGGGGCCTTGTAAGTCACGTTCATGACTTCAGCTTTTATTCTCAGTGAGTTACGACTCAGTGGAGGCCGAGTTGACCTCCATTCTCTTCCCATTTTATAAGCATTGTTGTCATATGCCAGATTTCCCTGTGAGGGCACACTGAAAGCAGAATATTAGTTATAGTCAAGGTCTGTAAAGACAATAGAGTGCAATTTGGAATGACTTGGTGTTAAGAATTTTAAAATCCCCAGGGGCGCCTGGGTGGCTTAGTCGGTTGAGCGTCTGACTTTCGCTTAGGTCACGATCTCGCGGTTCGTGGGTTCGAGCCCCGCGTTGGGCTCTGTGCTGAGTGCCAGCTCAGAGCCTGGAGCCTGTTTCAGTCTGTGACTCTCTCTCTCTCTGACCCTCCCCTGCTCATGCTGTCTCTCTCTCTGTCTCCTAGAAATAAATAAAACATTAAAAAATTAAAAAAAAAAAAAGAATTTTAAAATCCCCTCATTCCTTCAGTCATCAACCATTTATTGATCACAGGAAATAAAAACAGCCCTTACAACACCGATATAAGTAACAGCACCAAGATGAGATGTTTAGTATTTATGTAACAGTTACAGCGCCATGTCCTGGATTAGCATCAGTTTAGAGAAGTAGTGTCTGCATAGGAATCCCAATGGCCTCATCTTAGAGATGAGGAAACTGAAGCCAGAAATGTTAGACGCCTTCCTGAGGTCACGTGCTGCAGAAAGGGATGCTAATATTTTCTTTGCCATGGAAGGTTGTACAAAGCACGGGAGGCCTCCTCTTTTCTTTTTGTACCTGCATCAGCACCAGAAACACTGTTCGGTCAAATAACATGGCTCAACTACAAAACAGCAGGCAGATTTTCATGGTGTTCTTGCTGTTAA
Source organism: Proteles cristata cristata (assembly GCA_017311185.1). Lineage (NCBI taxonomy): Eukaryota > Metazoa > Chordata > Mammalia > Carnivora > Hyaenidae > Proteles > Proteles cristata. Next base: position 256,403 of record JAESUZ010001314.1, on the reverse strand, counting down.
ACAAAAAAGCCAATGGTGAGCAGTCCATCACTTCCCTTCTTCCCTTAGTCTGTACCAAATACAGAAAGTGCGCTTTGTAGGAATTCAACCCTGTTGTCCCTTGGAAGGAGCATCCCACGGAACGGTCAGCATCACAGAGAAGCTGGCCAGCCTGGGAGGGGGGATTTAATTCACTGGCTTCCTTTGTTACATCCTGAAAACGAAAAGATTTGAAGAGATGATCTCTGAGATCTCTTTTGGTTTGGGAATTTCATGATTCTGATGGGAATAGTTGCTGGAGATTTTGTGCCCGCAGGAGACACAGATGGAGGAAAATGTGCTGCTTCTATTCTTCCTTCCTTCCTTTTTCTTAGGTTTATTTATTTATTTTGAGAGAGAGCAAGAGTTGGGGAGGGACAGAGAGCGAGACAGAGAATCCCATGCAGGCTCCTTGCTGTCAGCACAGAGCCCTCTGCGAGGCTTGAACCCGCAAAGCCGGGAGATCGTGACCTGAGCCAAAACCAAGAGTCGATCGCTTAATCGACTGAGTCACCCAGGCGTCCCTATTCTTGCTTTATTTCTTATGTGGCTAAAGCTGGTACCAGATATGTAAGTAACCTGTGTTTTTTTAAAAAACTCTCTTTCTAATTAACTCCTCTCCTTTCCATTGTCTTTTGTTTCCTCTGATTCACAGTCAACTTTGGGTTTCTGTAAACTTCTTAAAGGCTTGAGTCAAGCTTTCTTGTAACTTTTCTGGGGGCGGGCATGGGAAGGAAAAAGAAAGGTTCTTGTTTCCACACACACCAGCATGGAGCAGCATCTGTCCCCATTTGGACAAAGCAAATGAAAGGGGGGAAGGAGTTCTCACTGCCTGGAAGAAAACAGAAACGGCAGAGCACAAGAGCGTCCCTTTGGCCAGCCTCCCCATTGTGTTCTCCCCTCTTTGCCGTCTCCCAAGGGCTAGACACCCGACACTCGCTCACACCAAGGTTCTCACAACATTGACAGTTTCGTGGGAACCCACGTCCCACTCCCGGGGGGATCTCCTACTGCTTTCCCATGGACTGTCCATCCGCCATCCGGGAGGGTGTGTCAGGACGCACACAGAACAAGGGAAGGCCATGAGCAGGTGCCAGGTGACGTGCCAGGTGACATGCCTGCTCCGAGGCCCCCAGTGGCCATGCTTGGCCAGCCAGCCTGTGAAACCAGAGACCAGCCGGGCCGGGCATGCACACAGACTCTCAGCCCCCTGGCTTCATTACCATGCATCTAGGGCGCTGTGCGGCCCTGCCCAGGGACTGCTCCGAGCCCTGCCCGGGGAGCTGCCTCTTTGTCAAGTGGGGCTGCAAAGCCGGACGCCAGGGACCTTGGCTCTCTCCTTGCTTCTTCTTCCCCCTTTGTCTTCTTTCTCAGCTTGCTCTCTCTCCTCCTATTCTCTTTCATATTCTCCTCTCTTTTCCTCTACTCTTTCCCTCCTTCCTAACCCTTCTCCCTTCCCCCATGTCTCCCACCTCTCTCTGTTCTTCCTCTGCGCTCTCTCTCTGCCCTGTCTGCTCATGGAAGGTTTACCAGATGGTTGTTCAAGAGCTTCCCAACTAGCTGCTGACATACCGGGTGCCTGGGTAGACGCACCTGTCTCCCTCGATGCTCAACAGAAACACGCCGCAGTTGTCACCTAGAGTATGGGGGAAGGTGCAGACATTTTCTTTATGCTCATTTCTGCAAAGGCTTTCTTTGGACCTCATGAGTCAGCTGGATTATTGTCTTCGGATTCTCTCTCTTTCTTCCTGATACCCTACTGAGACATTGGAGAGCTTCATTTCAAATATCATAGTTAATCTGAAATGAGACATTGCAGGATCATTAATAAATCAGGACTGGATTTCACAGGGATTAGGAAAGGGAAGTTACCCACTAACCTCTGTTTCATTACGTACCGAAGTCTTCTCTGAGACCCTTCTCACCTCTCGGGTAAGAAGTTCCAGAAAAACTTAGAGCCCCAAAGGAGTTCATCTACAAGGACTTTTAACGTGACCAACAATAAATCTCCTTTCCAATTAAAGCCACAGTGCTGGGCTCCAGTGCTCTGCTCTCTTGATAAACCAGCATGGGGAAGGCTTCTCTTCCCTGCATAGTGGAAGAAAGACAGTCATAAATATGTATGGGGTCCCTAGCAGGGCTTCTGTGATGCTGGTTGGGAGAAAGAACCAGGCCTGCTGCCTCTCAGGACGGGGCCATAAGCATCACCTTGTTGGCAGTCACACAGAACGGTGCCTCTCCAAGCAGTCAGAGTGACAGGCCCTCGAGGTAAAGGCCCTTGAGTGACCATGACAACTAGAAAAATACACAGTGTCCATTTTCAATTCAGGCCAGTCCCCTGGACTAATGAATATCAAGTTTAGTTCAGCAACCACTGTGACCAGTGCAGGCTGCACAGCAAGTGAACAGAACCTTTACTTTCTTGTCCCCTTTATGCCCTTAACACTGGGGAGAAACTTGGGCTGCAGACCTTACTCCAGAAGACCACCAGATGGCACTAATTTAGAGAATCCATCACCGGCTATTTATTTATTTATTTATTTATTTATTTAATAGTTTATTGTCAAGTTGGTTTCCATATAACACCCAGTGCTCATCCCCACAAGTGCCCTCCCCCATGCCCATCACCCCTTCCCCTCCCCCCCACCCCCATCAGCCCTCAGTGTGTTCTCAGCATTCAAGAGTCTCTCATGGTTTGCCTCCCTCCCTCTCTCCAACTATTTTCCCCCTTCTTCTCCCCCATGGTGCTCCATTAAGCTCCTCCTAATCCTCCTATACGTGCAAACATATGGTATCTGTCCTTCTCTGTCTGACTTATTTCGATCAGCATAACCCCCTCAAGGTCCATCCATGTGGCTACACATGGCCAGATTTCATTGTTTCTCATCGCCATGTAGTATTCCATGGTATAGATAAACCACATCTTCTTGATCCATTCGTCCGTTGATGGACACTTAGGCTCTTTCCATGTTTTGGCTATTGTTGACAGTGCTGCTATGAACATTGGGGTACATGTGCCCCTATGCATCAGCACTCCTGTATCCCTTGGGTAAATTCCTAGCAGTGCTATTGCTGGGTTATAGGGACGTCACTGACCATTTAAATCACCTGGGAATTTACCACCATGCCATTTCCTCAATATTTACCTGAGACTTGGGGGAGGAGAGGGGAAGTGAGTTAATATTTGACTAGAAAGGGGAGGGCTTTATTTTTGTTTCATATGTTGAAGTCAAGAGATACGTCCTTTCCTCTGTAAACTAAGAGGCTTTGAGGGCTGTGTCCACAGAACAGGTGAATGCACCCACTGCGAGCCTCTGAATGCCAGAGATACACAAAACCTGTGCAGACACTGGCACCACACCCACTTACCTTCTTCCTGTCAAAGAGTGTCTTCTCCCTGAGTTGCAGAGGTAGGATAAGGGGTCACATAGCTCAGGGCTTCTGAGAGGTTTGGAGTATGAGGGGAGGTACCCATGGTTGTTGTTTTTCACTCTGATAATCTGAGGGAAAGGCTATTCATGGGACATGAGCACTTTTTAGGCTCCAGGTTAATTCTCCAAGACAGTGAATGGCTTGTCCCTGGGAAGAGTCAAGCAGATGTTAAATAACGATCTGTTCAGGTGCTGGGGAGGGGTGGGGAGGGGTCTTGTACTGAGCAAGAGGGTCTCCCAGGTGACCCTTAGAGTCCTTTCTGATGCTGCCTGTTTCTCAAAAACACGAAAGACGGGACTGCTGTGGCAGGCTGCCTGCCTTCCTTACCTACACCCTGCCCATTTTGTCTGAGTCTGGAGCTGCAGGAGGGAACAGGGAATGAGACAGCAAACATCTAAGGAAGGATGTAAACATTCCTGCCTCTGATGCCCAAACCTTTGCAGATTTCACCTCCTCTGCTTCAGGGTGGGAGAGGAGAGGAGAGCTTGGCATTTACTGAGGGGTTGACTGAGGGGAAATAACTAAAAGGGAGCCAAACTGGGAACTTGCCACTTTGAGAATGTGATACCGTTATAACCATTTCACTAAATATTTGCAACTGACTCAGGCTAAGAATATGAAGTGCCTCTTCTCCTGAGATTGGGGGCGGGGGGACATGTCTCATTGTGCCAGCACATGAATAATCAAAGTGCTCCATTTCTTCACTGTTATTCTCACCATTATGTTGATTTTCATTGTCCCAAAAGCCTGTTTAGTAGTCAGTAACACATTTTCTAGAATATTTGTTAAGGAGCTTGAAGGCAAACAGTCTGGGTTTGAATCTTGGACCGGCGGACTTGGCCTTGGGTAACTGACAGGTAATTTCGCCAAACCTCAGTTCATTGATCTGTTAGATGGAGCCAAGTTATTTTCATGCCTCACAGAGCACCCATAAGAAGTAGATGAGATCATACAAAGGACCTCAGTCCAGTGCCTGGCGCAGACCTACTAGTGTCACATTATCACAATGGAGGAAACTTCTTTTGCAGCTCTGCAGTATTTCAAAAGGAGGCTTAGGGAATATACCAGGCCATGAACATGTGGATTCATGTGTATGCTTTCCTGTAGAGGTCAGATTACTATTGACTTTGAAAGGCAGTTTGCAAAGTGGAGACAAGAATGTGTACAGTGAGATTAAAACAGACTCAAGAACTGACAAGGTACTGACTTGGCTGGAAGCTAAAGCACTCACAAGAAGAGAAGTAAAAGCTGCTATCTCACGGCAGGAGGAACCAGCAAAACCCAAGGCATGCGAATTTGCTTTACAACCATCGCATGCCAAGGAGCCACACTCCACGTGAAAATGTATGTTCAACAGGCATTTGGCTACCACAATATCTGAGTCAGTTGGAACTAATAACAGCAAACTTACTCCGATTGCCAGTCTAATAGTTCTTTGAGAAAAATGAGCCAATCTTTGGTCCAGTTTTGCATTCGTTCCCTCAATAAGATACAAACTAATTTTGGCAGATGGCAAACAACACTTTGGAAACTTGAGGTCATGCTTTTCATCTTCTGGTCCAATCAAAGGCCAACTTCGGAAAATACTTGCTGGTGGCCAACCTCCAAATGGTCTTCTGCCATTCAGACTTACTAATAAAGAGATTTCCCATGTTGTCTAGATAAGCCTGACCTGTTTGATTTTTATTTAAAAAAAATTTTTTTAATGTTTCTCTTCATTTTTGAAGGATAGAAAGAGACAGAGCACTAGTGGGGAAGAGGCAGAGAGAGAGAAGGAGACATGATTTACATGCGTAAATTTTTTTCACTGTCGAAATGTTTCATAGAATCTCCTGTGACATGGGTAGTTTTTGACTTGCTGGAGACTCTGTTTCCTTTCACAAAAGTATTTCGTCCCCAATTTTGGCCCATGTGCCTAGAGGGGGTGGCAAGGGACACGTGAGACTGGGCAAAGCCAGTCTCCTATCTGTTTCCTCTGGTCACATCCCTGATTGGCTCAGAGATGGCCAAATCACGTAGTCATAGCACAGAGGCGCTAGCATATCTTTGCTGGGTACTCCGACAATGATTCCCACTGCCTTCTGCTAAACTGGGTGTCGAGAGATGAGGGCCTGAAGCTCTGTAGCCCCTCCTGCAGACTCACAAAGGAGCCCCTCAGTAGAAGCCGAGGCAAGACAGGAAGAAAGACTGCTTCCTGGTGAAGTTATTGGAGCCCTCTCTCTCCCTTGACTTTTCATTCAGGTGAAACAATAACTTTTCATGTGTTCATCCAGTTGGAATTGGAGTCCCTACCACTCACGACCAAGACATCAATGCTTAGCACACAGCATTGTTGTGTAGATTAATGGGATAATCCAGGGGGAAGAAGTTAGGACCGTGCCTAGCCTAGGAACACACAATGAGTCTTATACTGTAGTGGCAGCACCACGAGTCACTAACACGGTGGACTGGGATGCTCCCCTAGGAAAGCTTCATGGAGGGTCCAGTGGTTTGGGAGGGGCAGAGAACCAAGGAGAAGAGGGAGAGAAAGGAATGAGAATTTCAGGTAGCAGGAGTCAAGGTAGGAATGTATAGTGCATATTCGAGGCACGCTGAGGAGGAACCAAGAGGTTGGAGACTCAAGGAGGGGAAAATGGGAGATCAGCCGGCCTGGCCAAGGTCTGGATAACTGCAGGTCTTAAACTCAGGAGCTTGGGCTCTGTCTTGTAGGATAGAGAGAGATATTAACCACTGGGCTTGACCTGACAAATCAGCATGAATCTGACAAACCTCTACCCACAGCTAATAGTGTGGCATGGAGGCCATTCCCTACTGACATAGCCCAGGCCTACACCAAAGCAGGGTCAAGAGGTGGAAAGGAGGGCAGCAGAGGGTGTGGGTGCAGTGTTCCCAGCATCGTGCGCTCAGCTCTTCTGTTCATGACCTCCTCCTTGCAGGGGATGTGATCCCAGCCTCGGAGCCCCAGATGCCGATTAGCCTTTGTCCCTGAGCAAGAAGAATGGAGATTCCCTGGCTTTCACTTTGTTTGGCTTGCCTGGTGATTATCAGTTTTCTGTTTCTGCTCCCTCACCACGCCCTCTGAGTCACCCTGTGTGCTCTAGGTGTGTGCTCCTTTACAGAGCTTTATGAGAAATTTCTTTTCTTCTACACATCCCATGTTAAATTGTGCATTCCATTTATATTGCTCTCATTGACTTCTTGTGAGTTTGGAAAGCAGTCCCGGTAGAATGTTACTCACTAAAGCAAAGAAGCATTAAACAATTAGTTGTTAACTTGACACACGGATTTTACCAAAGCGTCAAAGGGAGAGCAAAGCAAGGGTTACTTTGCGCAACTGTTCCCATGGTAACTGGAGAGTCAGGGGGCCTGAATTCTAGTCTTAGTTGTTTCACTAACAATCTCGTGGCCTTGGCCATGCTCCTTAATATTTCTGTCCCTGAATGTTCTCATCTGTGAAATGAAAGGGTTCTAACTTTATCTGAGGAGCTCTATATTTGCTCCCAGCTCTATAATTCTAAACATCTGTGTTGTGAGCCAACAGTTGGGTGCAGTTCTGTAATAGGATAAGGGAAAGGGAGAGACTTTGCTCCTCAGGCACAGTACCCGTCCAGGCCATTGTTACCTGATTAGTTCTGTTGATCCCATGCAAAGTAGCCTGAATAGGACAGACTACCTTACTTTTAGGAAGCGCTACATTTTACTCTACTCCTATTGGACCTGTGGTTAAAATGGAGCCCCCATTACAGATTTTCCCCCTAAGTAAGTAGGAGTCATAAAGTTTAAGGAGGCTTGTTAGTACAGACGGAGGCCATGAGGTATGTCTAGAACAGCTCAAATGTCTATTCTGCTCCTGACAGGCTGGGTGACCTTGGAAAGGCACTTCACTTGCTCCAGCCTTTGTTTCTTTATGTGTGACTGCAGATAATAATACAAACCAGATGGATATATTTTGAGGATTAAGCAATATATGTACATAACGTGTTTAACACATGCTGTGGACCTGGCGAGGGCTCAATCGTTGGTGGCTATGAGAAATAGTGGTAAAAACTGCTAATTTCTCAGGTTATTTTCTGCAGCCTTAGTTCTTCAACCCTGGAAATGGATCTAAATTCTTACAGCTCCCATAACCGCAGCTGAAAATAAGAACTAATCAGGAGCTTAACTGATCTATGCTACACAGTGTGGTGGGGCCTTGGTGTTTATCAGGGCCCAGGATTCTCTTTAATACCTAGGTGTGCACACACAAAGATGTCAAGGCAGACTCCTATTTTTCTCATGTAGCATATTTCCTTCACATACTCTGTTTGCATACTTCACATCACAGGCCATTTCAACCATCATTAAAATTTTTCCCTTTCACTTAATGGCAGTTTCTTTTTCCATGAAGAAAAGCAATTTTAAAAAAAAGTCATTTCAGCAGAAATGCGGGGTGTGTGTTAGTGAGTGGCAGACAGCAAAGTCACGGGGATTGTGAGTGCCGGGAGGTTGCCCAGTTCGTTCAGTAGCTGTGTTACTGCTCCCACACACCAGGCTGGCAGCAGACAGTTGAAATTTGTGCCCCAGTCAAATGACAGCGTTCTGTGTGTCATGTACCATTGAATTGAAGAGAAGCTGCAACTATCAATATTCAATCTGTGACTGATAAATATACGGATGTCAACATACTCTGAGGCTACTGCAGGGTCAAGGACAGATATAACAACTCAGATGAGAGGTGATTGGTTCTCATTCAAAATAAAGAACTGTTGACTTAAAATGCCTAGAAATCCTTGACCCAACCTTGCTCCATTACTCGTTAAAACTTAGGAAATGACTGAAACATATACATAAGTTCTTTCCTTCAAATAAAGTCATTTGGTATCTGGACAAAAAAAAAAAGGAAAAAAACTTAGAAAATGACCCCAAACCAAGCATACTAGTCTCAGTATTGCCAGAATGGCCAAAATTATGCACTAACTACAGGCTCTCGGAGCTCTGCTATCTGCAGAACTCAAACAGCAAGCCTATAATGAAGCAAGAAAGCAGTTTGGGTAGGGTCCCATCTCTTTGCCTCCCGGCTCAGAAGAACAGCCTTTACCAAGGAGAAACTCAGGCAGCCGTCTCTCTATTGCACAGTTATTACTAGATGAAGAACAGCAAGAGTAAGGATAAGGCAAGGTAGCCAGACATGCAGCAGTGGTGTGCAAGAAAAATGTATAGAACGTGTGAGAAATTTGGCAGGAGCCATGAACATCACCCAGCATCCACAATATTGCCTTCTCTAGGTAGTTAACCTCGCTCTTTAGAAAATTTTCTTTCTTCTGTGTCATCTTGTTTGGAGTCTCTTAGAAGAAGTAACTGTGATTGCATTTTAAAATTCTAACAGTTTCTGTTATTCAGTGTAGAAATCTAATTCGTTTGTATTCATTGTTGTAATTATTTAGGTTACTTTTATTTCTAACATTCTTTTTTATGCTTTTCTTTAATACTTCTCTCTTCTTTATGGTCATTTTACTCTACAAACCGTATCTTGTTTATTTTTATCTAATCTAGCATCTTTGAATTCTAGTAGCAATATTACTTGATTCGTATCTCTTGAATTCTTAATTTCATTACTGAATGATGCTTTTTGACACCAGGTCAATCAAGACAGGCCATTGTTTACCTTTTTATTTCATCATGTCGGGGTGCCTGGGTGGCTCAGTCAGTTAGTTGTCCGACATCAGCTCAGGTCATGATCTCACAGCTCATGGGTTCAAGCCCCACATCGGGTTCTGTGCTGACAGCTCAGAGCTTGGAGCCTCCTTCCTATTCTGTGTGTGTGTGTGTGTGTCTCTCTCTCTCTGCCTTTCTCCCACTCACAATCTCTCTCTCTCAAAAATAAATAAAAATCATAAAAAAATTTTAATATTTCATCATGTCTTCTTCTCCCTCATGGTTTATTGTTCATATATACTGGTATTTTGAACCTAGGATATTGTTATTAAGCTCTCTTTTATTTATACATCTTCTTTATGAAGAACTGACTCAGGTCTTTTTGTTTGTAACCTATTTGTACAATGACAATTTTGATTCAGTGATATATTTCATGGATTTCGAAGGTCACCACTAATCTCTTGATAGTAAGAGTGTCTATTCTTGAGTTCTCAAGTGTGATCTTTCAGAGCATCTTTCTAATGAATTATTTCAGTCGAGATATTTTCTGAACTCTTGCCTATCTACGGCTTTTGAGACCAATGACACCATGTCTAGATATATATTTTTTAACTCACAACCTCAAAATCTAAGAATTTCTATTGTTCATTGATTTTAGTGCAACAGAAGTAAAACTCTGTAATGAATCTGATTCACTCTTCTGTAATAACCTTTCTTCTTCATGGAATCAGAAATGATATTTTCCTGACTTGCATGTACAAACATCACCATATAGCAGAAAAACTGAAATTGTCTCATCTTCCCACATCTTGAATGTAAAAATTGTTAATTGCTTGTTGTAATTTCCTCCAGTTTTCCTTGCAAATATTAGCATTATTACTAATATAATGCTTTTTTCATTTTATAAAAATGCGGTTACACAGATATGAAATGAACTGAGAATGATTTAGCAAGCCAGGGAATATGATTCCTTGAGATTATATTGCACCTCACAGGCTAGTTTTACCGTCATGCTATATGTGTAGGGTATTATTTGAAAACTATATATTCCACTAAACTGTGAAAATTTATTGTTCATTATCTATAATTGATTAAACAGGAGTTTCATATCCAGAAAGAAAATTAAAATGGGCTTACAGAAGCAGCTCATTTAATTCACCTAAATGATGATGATTTGAAATAACATCTTCTGTCTCTTGAATACTATCCAAAATACACATTCACTGAGTATACCGTTGCCGTTTACTGCCATGCATTGTCTCTATACTGTGTACTGTTCTACATTCTCACCCGAATGAGAGCCAGAAGAGCAGATCTGATTGCACATTCTTGGTCACTGAGGGCTTATGTTCCCCTTTGCGACTGCCCTTATACAATAAGAGTTCTGCAGTCTTTCACAGGTTGTTATGCAATACATGTCATTTGTGCTCCTGTGGTTTCTCTTTCTACTCTTTGTTTTGAATTCTGGAAGAAACTTGAACCTACTATTGGTTAGCAAAGGGTTTACTGGTACCTAATACTTGTAGTCCATGCATAAACACTCACTGGCCTCTACAGCACTGCACCTATCCCAAAGGAACAAAAGAAAAGAATTGTGCTAGAAGTGAGAATGAAAGCATTGAACTTCCATGGTACTTTTAACAGCAATGGTCTAGGAAACGGGGATAAAGATTAACAGGAAATTGGTGACCATGGGAACTCCTTGACATGATGAAGGTCACCATAAACAACACCTCAGCCTGGAAAGATGGGCCTGCCCTGACATCAGCTATAGCTGGAATCATGCAACTATTTCAAGGAATTTAAGGAGCAGGGTGAAGCAATGGCCAATGTTGGATGTAAGGATGCAGTTCCCCAAGCACAGGGCTGCAATGACCTGCGTCACAGGCCGACTCAGCTACAGCTTCCATTTCCAGGAGCTAACTGGTCCCCCACACTAACCAGAGCATGTGTATAGAGTACAAATCATTATATGGTATCACTTTAATATTTTTAACTTTATAAAACATCAGTACATTCTGGATATCATTCATGTCAGCATGGATACAATCCATCTCATTCTTTCCAAAGGCTCCATAATATTTCCTCGTATTAACTTACTGGAATTTATCAAATCCATCCTCTATTAATGGACATCTAGGTTGTTTCCAATTTTCTGTATTACAAACAATGCTCCAATTGCCATAATGCCCATATTCGATGCTGTTTTTAATTTACACTGCTGTCTAACTTTTGAGAATGTTTGTCTATGCTCTCACCAGCATGAGGGCTTATCAAGGGTTTTAAATGTTTTGCAATTTATAAATGAAAATAATATCTAGCGGTGTTTAATTTGCAGGTCTTTAATATTAGCAAATTGAGATAGCTTTTCATGTGCGCAGGACATTTGTACTTCAAATTCTAGGAGCTCCTGGTTCATGCCGTTTGCCCATTTTTCTTTTGGGTGTGTTTGTAACACTGAAAACTTGGAAATAACTAAATTGTCTAATGTGTTTAATACATTTCATGCAAAAAATATTACATAGTCATTACAGATTATATTTTCAGAGGAGTTTGATGATGGAAAGCCATTAATTATATGGTAAGTGAAAATAAAACAAAATATAAAAGTGTATATAATGTATGATATTGTTTTTTTTTTTAATGCATGGAAACAAAGCCTGGGAGGGGGGAATGCATACATACATTAATGTAGTTTGAGAGGTGAAATCGTAGGTAATGTTAACACATTCATCATAAATTTTAGTATTTTCCAAAATTACTATACAGCATGGCTCCTTCTATAGTCACAATGAGCTATTGTTTTGTGTTGATAAGATGATGACTGACCTCTGACAGTTGTACTGTTTTGTACTTTAAGGGCACTGGGGCCAGCACCTGAGATATATTAACACACGAGCTCTTCCAGTCAGGGTGGAACTGTGTGTAAGACCCCTGAGTGAGGAGAGAACAGGCAGCTGGCAGTCTCAGTACAGTCCAGTGGGTCTACGCCACATGGGGGTTACTCTATGGGTCCTTGGATGGCCGCTGACTGATCCCAACCAAAGCAAGTCCTTTGGTTTTGATTTGGTTTTGGTATTTATGGAAGACTGATAAGTACTTCTGAGGATTTCATTTGCATGTAAGACTTTCGTTATGTACAACAGGTAGTGTCCTAAGTAAGTCATGAAAGATTACTACAATTTGATAGTTATGAAGAAAATGGGACTATTTCTGGGGTAATTCAAGTTTCCACACATTTTACAGCCTTTCAAATCCAAATACAGCGCCTCGGCCCTCATCCCAGAAGACCTTCCTGGGAGTTTCTGCCTATTGTCCATCCCGTCTTATTTTCTCAGTGGCTCCCGATTTCCCATTGGTTACCTCCAGTGCCCTTGCTGTGGCCTGCAAGCTGAAGACTTCTCCCCAGGTCCCTTCCAAATCCCCGAGGGATCGCTAAGCAAGGCAGCTGGCATAACAGAATTGACTGGAGATTGGAGGTTTACAGTGGGGCTTTGCGGTGCAGGGAAGCAAAACAGGTGGCAGACGGCAGGATATCAGGGAATGACGGTCACAAACACCGCCTCTCTCCTGGGCCAGGCGGCCCTTTCTGCACATTGCGGGCATCTGCGTCCCGTAAACCAGAGCCTCTTCTCCCATCATTGCTTCTTACAGAGTGTCCCCCGCCTTGCCTCCCCACCCCCACGCTGTCTCTTATCCCATTTCCCATTGGGGAAAACCACAAGAGCCCTCAGCACAAGAAATGTGTGTTGTCCGGGGCACCTGGGTGGCTTAGTCGGTTAAGCGTCCGACTTTCGCTTAGGTCATGATCTCGCGGTTCGTGGGTTCGAGCCCCGCGTCGGGCTCTGTGCTGACTGCCAGCTCAGAGCCTGGAGCCTGTTCCAGTCTGTGACTTCCTCTCTCTCTGACCCTCCCCTGCTCACGCTGTCTCTCTCTCTCTCCCTCTCTCTCTCTCTCTCTCTCTCTCTCCCTCTCCTAGAGATAAATAAAACATTAAAAAAAAAAATTAAAAAAAAAAATGTGTGTTGTCCAAGGAAAGTAACTTTTTTTTTAATTGATTTTTATTTATTTATTTTTTAAATGTTTTATTCATTTAAAGAGAGACAGCGCGAGCAGGGGAGGGTCAGAGAGAGAGGGAGTCACAGACTGAAACAGGCTCCAGGCTCTGAGCTGGCAGTCAGTACAGAGCCCGACGCGGGGCTCGAACCCACGAACCGTGAGATCATGACCTGAGCGAAAGTCGGACGCTTAACCGACTAAGCCACCCAGGCGCCCCGGTAACTTTTTTACATAGAGAAATTTTAGCCTTGTTCTGTTCAAATCACTCCCACTCAGATGAAGTGTAAGCAGAAAGTCTGTTAAAGTGTTTTCCCATTAAAAAAGAAAAACTGCTTCCAAGGAAAAATTCTGCAGTTACTCCCTTAAAGTAAGGGACATAAACAGCAAAGAGTCCTTAAAGCAGCAAGACTCTCGCCCTCCTCCTCTACAGTCTGCAGTTCCCTCTCATTCAGCCCTCCCTTAAAGGAGCTGCCACAGGAGCGGTTTACCAACCAGAATGAAAATGTTTCAGTATTTTGGTAGCCAGTAGGCTTTCAACATTTTAATAGTCTACAGTGTACCTGCTATGTGTCAGCCCTGAATTTGGAGATACAGAATTATAGAATCCCTGAGTTGGGATACTGGCAGTCTCTAAAAAGTCATCTAAATGATGCCTCCAGACGGTGACAGTCACCCCACAGATACTCCGGGACTGATGAGGCTGATGACCGGTTGGGTTCAATGAGAGAACGAGCCAACAGTCATCCCTGCATCATGACAAATTGTCACCTAGCCTTGTCTCATCATCTCAAGGGTTAGGTAACTCATTAGCATGTAAAGCAATGGGTGATTTTGTGGATCTGGATCTGTCCCATTTCTGTGTAGGAAAATGTGACTTCCAGTAATTTTACGCTTTTGTTTACTAATAAATGTTTATAGCAAATGTCTGGATCTCTATATATTACACATATGATATTAGATATATAATATATGTATTAACATATGTCTATTATATATATTTCTATTTTGATCTCTGTCTCTTTGCAGGCAACTTTCTTTTCCTCTCACAACTCTTTAGCCTCAGCATTTTTCTATTTTTCATGCTTTAGTAGTAACAGATGGGAATCACTAGCTGGGAGGTGGAGATCCACGTGGATGCAAAAGGCACATTGAAACCAGGAAGAGTGAAGGACAGACAGACAGAAGGGGCACTGGAGCCTCATGGGCACTGGACACTCCTTCCGTTGGCCTTAAGCTGAGACCAGCTGTCTCTTGCAGAACAGTTTCCATGGACTTTGAGCACCAGAGCTCTGCAGAGGGTGGGGCAACAATTAATGCTCTTGGGATACCTGCTGGCTTTGACAGCCCGGCGTGACTGGCACTGTGTTGGAGAAAGTAGTTCTGCTACAGGCTCAAGCTTATCATGTGCAGCCTTGCTGTACTTTCAAATTCAGCAGTTCCAAACCTAGGGGATGTTTGTTAAATTCCCTTTGTAGCTCTTTTAGGGCTGAATTTGCTCTACCCTTGATTTTTTTTAAAAAAATTTTGATGTTATTTATTTTTGAGAGAGAAAGAGAGATAGCACGAGCAGAAGAGGAGCAGAAAGAGGGGGGGACACAGAATCTGAAGCAGGCTTCAGGCTCCCAGCTGTCAGCACAGAGCCCAATGTGGGGCTTGAACCCACAAACCATGAGATCATGACCTGAAACAGAAAGAGGGGGGGACACAGAATCTGAAGCAGGCTTCAGGCTCCCAGCTGTCAGCACAGAGCCCAATGTGGGGCTTGAACCCACAAACCATGAGATCATGACCTGAAACAAAGTTGGATGCTTAACGGACTAAGTTACCCAGGCGCCCCTCTACTCTCCATGTTTAATATGAGAATGATTATCGTTGCTGTTGTTCATGATAATGAGAACAAAATGCAAAGTGCTTAACATAAATGATTTCCACTTCTCATAACACTACCGTGATATGAAATGTTATTATTTTCATCTTATAGATAAAGATCACATGGAATATAAGAGAGCCAGGCAGTAAATCAATCTAAAGTCCATATACCTCTCCCTCTTTGCCTGGATTCATGCCAAGTAACACAAAGAGCCCTGTTTGCTCCCCACCAGGGCAAAGCTGTAGGCTTACACTCTTCCCTCCTCCAGCTCCAGAAAGATAGGGGAGGTTCCCAGGTTTCCTATTTCCTCCTATTTTCATCAAAATAGGAACCTTAGTATGGTCTCATTCAATCATAACAAAGAGAAATAGGGTGGTTTTTGAAAGGCTCAAGAGAAGGAGTAAGAAGGATGGAAACTTTATAGCTGCCTAAACACCCCCAGAACACAGCGTTACCTACACATTTAACCTACTATGTAGGAATAACATAGTCTTGTTCCATTTTAGAAATGATGCTGTGGTTGCCAACAGTCACAGCTGCCAACAACACTGGCCTCAACTTACTTGATCATCAGAGAAATGCCCACGTGAGTACATATACAGACAGATGGAGGCATGTACTATATGTGTCCAGTCAATCCTCATTATTCACAGAATCTATATTTGTGAATCCACCTATTTGTTAAAATTTATTTGTAACCCCCACTTCCACACTCCTGACACTTTGGCAGTCATTCACAGACAGGCACAGAGCAGTGAAAACTTTTGAGTCACCGATATGACCTTCCCGGCTGAGGTAGAGCAGGGTGACGCCCCGGCTCCCCGTTTTAGCTCTCACACAGTAAACAGGTGTCCTTTTTGTGATCTATTTAGTGCCTTGTTAATTCATATTTTTTGTGAGGGGGTTTTTTGTTGATGATTTTGCTGCTTATAATGGCCCCCAAGTATCTGAAGCGCTGTCTCGTGTTCCTGAGCACACGTGGGGCTATGACATACCCTCCAGAGAAAATACATGTGTTAGGTCAGCTTCATTCAGGCATGACTTAATAATGCTATTGGTCAAGAGTTCAATATTAATGAAACCACAGTATATATTAAATAAAGCGCATTTGAACAGAAACACACATAAAACAAGGTTTTGTATTGATCAGTTTAAGAATGTGTTGTGACCAGAGGCACCCAGGAGCCTACCCTTGTATTTCCCCTAGGGACAATGGTTCAATATTTGCCAGTTCAGAGTTCATGGTGACGCTATAGACCATAACTATTGTGACGAACAAGAATCAGCTGTGTCCTGGGGCACCCAGGTGACTCAGTCAGTTAAGCGTCTGACTTTAGCTCAGGTCATGATCTCACGTCTCATGGGTTCGAGCCCTGCATTGGTATCTGTACTGACAGTTCAGAGCCTGGAGCCTGCTTCAGATTCTGTGTCGCCCTCACCCCACTTGTACTGTGTGTCTCTCTCTCAAAACTAAACATTAAAATGGGGCACCTGGGTGGCTTAGTCGGTTAAGCGTCTGACTTTCGCTTAGGTCATGATCTCGCAGTTCGTGGGCTCGAGCCCCGCATCGGGTTCTGTACTGACTGCCAGCTCAGAGCCTGGAGCCTATTTCAGAGTCTGTATCTCCCTCTCTCTCTGACCCTCCCCTGCTCACGCTGTCTCTGTCTCTCTCTCCTAAAAATAAATAAAAATATTAAAAAAAAAAATAAACATTAAAAAAATTTAAAGGGGCGCCTGAGTGGCTCAGTCGGTTGAGCATATGACTTTGGCTCAGATCATGATCTCACGGTTTGTGGGTTTGAACCCTGCTTCGGGTTCTGTGCTGGCAGCTGGGAGCCTGGAGCCTGCTTCAGATTCTGTGTTTCCCTTTCTCTCTGCCCCTCCCCTGTTCATGCTTTGTCTCTATCTCTCAAAAATAAATAAACATTAAAGAAAAAAAAAAGAATCAGCTGTATCCTTATATACATAGTGTGTATATTTATATATATAAGTATACGTAGTGTGTGTGTGTGTGTGTGTGTGTATGTGTGTGTGTGCAGTGCCTTATCCTAATTCACTGAAGCTCTGAAAACTTAAAGCTGTAAGAGTTAAATGATACTTGGAGAAAATTGTTACCGTTCAATAAAGTACATTTTTCTTAATTAGGGCTTAGAGGTCCTATAACTTAAAGGTCCTATAGGACCTTTTGTTTCCCTAGCACTAATTTTGCTCAGCACCAGCATGATAATGTTGCTTAGCTACTGCTTGGAGGAGTGAGCACACATGGGCTAGAAAAGTTTGCAAGTGTTACTGCAGAAACAGTTACTTGGAATATAACTACATTCCGAGCAACATTTTTACTCTGGAAATCTGTCCAAGAGTTTGTAATCTAGTTGATAAGTGGACTTTTGGACATAATATTCTGTCCAAATCTCTTCGGTTATATCAACATAGACAGTACTCTTTTTTAACCAACAACAACTGACTGAGTCAGACCTTGTCAAAGACAAGCCCAAATCCTCCCCCATCCACTCCCCTCCTGCTACCATGTGGGAGTGAGGCAAGGTGTTTGTCAGTTTCATTTATCTTGCTGCCCCAGTTGCTTCCAGAACCTTCCCAGCATCTCCCTGTTTTCCACATTTGCTCACACCCAGTTTCAATACGTCTTGACTCTAAGAAAGAACTCAGGTAAAAAGAAACAGTACAAACTAAGACAAAGTTGTGATTTCTTTTTTTTTTTTAATTTTTAATGTCTTTATCTTATTTCGAGAGAGAGAGAGAGAGAGAGCACGGGGGAGGGGCAGAGAGGGAGGGAGACACAGAATCGAAAGCAGGCTCCAGGCTCTGAGCTGTCAGCACAGAGCCCGACATGGGGCCTGAACCCAGACTATGAGATCATGACCTGAGCCGAAGTCAGATGCTTAACCAACTGAGCCACCCAGGTGCCCCAAAGTTGCGATTTCTTATTTGATCATCTCACTAACTAAATTATAAAAGTAGCCGGTGTGGTGGAAAGAGCCCTGGACTGGGAAACAGGGTATTATTTCCATTGATAATGTTAATTACATATGTCAATTGAGCAAGTGACTCAGTTAGGCCTAGATCTCCTTATCTGCAGAAGTGGAGGTTGTAAAGAAAATAGTCTTTAGAGTCCCTTTTCGGTGAACAATACCTGGGCTCTATGCTTCTAGCTGGATACTCAGGATAGTATTGGGGGTCTAGATCGTCTTGACATTAGAAAGATTTCTATGTGCTTTAGACCCTGAACAATGCATAAATATAACACATCATATTCAACCTAATAATGGACCCATTGGGTCTCAGTTGGCTGAAGATGATAGTTTTCCTTCATGACATTCTCAGAGATCATAGGTGTTGTTAATTTGTTAAGTCATGCACTCAACAAATATTATTGAGGCCCTACTCTGTGGTAGACACATAGAAAGCAAGATACGGGGGGCGCCTGGGTGGCTTAGTCGGTTAAGCGTCCGACTTTCACTTAGGTCATGATCTCGCGGTTCGTGGGTTCGAGCCCCGCGTCGGGTTCTGTGCTGACTGCCAGCTCAGAGCCTGAAGCCTGTTCCAGTCTGTGACTCCCTCTCTCTCTGACCCTCCCCTGCTCATGCTGTCTCTCTCTCTCTCTCCTAGAAATAAATAAAAAATATATATAAAAAAAAAAAAGAAAGAAAGATACGGTTCCCATTCTTAAGCCAAACCAAGATACATCAGTGCCCACAGTTTGATAATAACTCTATGCTCCAAGGAGGTTAATAATTCAATACTCTATCAAATTATACTCTTTTTAAGATATATGCTCAACATTTTTTTTCTTTCATTGTTTATTGTCACGTTGGTTTTCATATAACACCCAGTGCTCTTCCCAACAAGTTATGCTTAACATTTTAAGCAATGAGAGAAATATCAGCAATGAAGAGAAATATTTTTCTTGTTTTTCAATTTTTTAAATTAATTTTTTTTACATTTATTTTTTTTGAAAGACAGAGACAGAGCACATGTGGGGGAGGGGCAGAGAGAGAGGGAGACACAGAATCTGAAGCAGACTCCAGGCTCTGAGCTGTCAGCACAGAGCCCGACACAGGGCTTGAACTCACAAACAGTGAGATCATAACCTAAGCCAAAGTTGGACACTGAAATGACTGAGCCACCCAGGCTCCCTGAGAAATACTTTTTCTATTTAATTCAAAGATGTGGAATTATTTCTATTTTACCATATGAAAAACTGTATGTGACAAGTTGAGTTAATTGGGATCATGTTTTTTTAGTTCTTCTAGAGATATTTTAGGGACCATAAAAATGACTCCTTCTCCTCTCAGGCAGCTACCCTGGCTCACCTCTGCATTTCCGCCCTGGACATTACAGCCTTTTCTTTTTCTTTTTGGTAATCAGTTATCAAATAATTCAGAAAATGTTTAATAAATTTAAAATTTTATGTTTAAAAATGTATTATAATACCTATTAGGTAACTCACTATAAAGCTATGATTAGTTTTGCTCTGGGTGTCTAAATATTTATTTACTTTATCGCTTTTGTTATTTTTATAAGCTCTTCAACACTCTTTGTGAAATGAGACAAGGTAGAAATAAGTGATTAGCTTAATTAACGTTGTGACATTTCTATGCACCAATTTAGCTAATGTTGTGTAGTATCTGTTTTTGTTTTACCCAGACAAAAGTGTTTCTTTTTTTGAAAGGCAAAATGTTCCAGATATATAATTTGTTAAGTAAAGAATTGCATGACTCTTTTATTAGATTTTATACTATCTCCTATATAAATTAATGTTTGGCAAAGCAAATCATATTTTTCCATTAGTTTACATTACAAAGCCAAACCGTTTTTGTTTGCTTATAAATTTACCTTCAATTTTATTTCAAATCTTCAGTCTTTCTGCTTCATTTCCTCTGCACTTAACCAACACTGTTACAAACACTTAATTCTGAATTTAAGAATATCATTGGCAAATCTTTGTATAGAGTATTTTGGTAATAAAAATTAATTTTTTAATTAATTAATTTTCATCTGCTTTGTACATTCAGACTTTTCTTAACTTACAGTTTATTACATCGGGACATATCTAGAAATATACAGCTTTGATAAGTAATATTTATTGCGAATCTTGAAATATGGAGGTTAAGATTTTACCATAGAGGGGTGCCTGGGTGGCTCAGTGGTTAAGTGCCAACTTTGGCTCAGGTCATGATCTCGTGGTTTGTGAGTTCGAGCCCCGTGTTGGGCTCTGTGCTGACAGCTCAGAGCCTGGAGCCTGCTTCAGATTCTATGTCTCCCTCTCTCTCTGCCCCTTCCCTGCTCACACTCTGTCTCTCTCTCTCTCAAAAATAAATAAATATTAAAAAAATATTTTAAAGATAGGATTTTACCATAGAAATATTTTACTTGCTTAGGATGCCAGGTATTCAAGAAAAATACCATGTGTCTGTGTAACCTTACTTCATGGAATCTATTGATAAAAAATATAATATTAATATTCAACATATTATTTTTTCTTATAAAATAAACTAAATGAATTCTGTATAGAAATGGTGCTTTTTATGATGTATCGGTCTCATTTAATTTTGCTAATTAGAAAAAAACCCATTATAGCATTTACTCTGAATCCAAAATCAACAATTCCTTTTAAAATTTATCCCCAGGGAAAATGAATAGTCTTTTCAAGTTTTTATCCCCACTAGAAACAAAATTATTTGTCTTAAGTGTATTTCTAAAATTAGTCTAAAGAAAGTAAAATTTTGCTGAAGAGTTTGGCTGATTTTTTTTCTTCTTCAGACGGTCAACATTTTTAATGGTGTCCCTTGTGTGTGTGATCTTGCATTACCTGAAAACTCAATCATAATTAACTTGCCTCTCCCACCTTTATAGAAGGGGGAGTAATCCTTATAATAAGACCTTTGCCATTCAATACTGTGTTCAAAGAACAGAGTTAGGAAAGATAAGGATGCTTATTACCAGCTGTTTATCAACTAAGAATATTTCTGTTCTTGAGCTAGTTAAGGCGTGGTTGAAGTTTAAATGATTTGTTCACAGAAAGAGTTTTTAAACACATAGAGTAATCTTTGACCTTTACTAGATTAAGTCAACAGGAACAAGAGAAGCTCCAAGTAATTTTTTTTTCTCCTTCTCAAAAACATCAGTGAATTTGGGGAGAAAATATCATTGGAACATCCACGTATGTATCTGGATGCTAAGTATTTTATATTGTTATTACTCGTTATTTTATAAGAGACCAAAGAAATGTGACTGTTTTGCTTCGAGTTCGATTATTATAGATGTGCTCAGAAATGTTAAAATTTGGTGGGAAAAATGTGGAAGAATATTAAATAGTCAAAATTGCTGTTTACTGCTAACAACCATACACCATGCTAGGCACCTGAGATATAATAGTGCATATATGAGGCGCAGCCCCTGAACTTACAGAGGTTAAAGTTAGTGACAAGGTATAGATAGATCAATAGTTCTCATATGGTGTGGTGGGGGTTATGATGGGAACAGCCCAGGCTGTCAAGGAAGTGACGAGGCCGGCAAGGAGTGATGCCTGAGCAAGATTTTATTGGAGGCATCAGGAGAAGGTATGTGTCACAAGACTCTCTGGATGAACTGATATCAAAACAGTATGAGTTGGCCACAAAAAGGTCAAGAATTTTCCCAGACGAGATCTTGAGGCATGAAAAAATATCCAGAGGGTAGAATATGTATGCTATTTTCAAAGGACGGGAGAATTTTCAATATGGAGAAACAGAGAATGCAAACAGGAAAATAATGAAATGCAAGCTTAGGAGGGGAGTTTGAGCTTCTCAACAAAGCCACGCTCGAGGAGCAGAAACTTGGGATCAGAGAGGAAAGTGTCATGATCCGGCATGTGTGTTAGCTGGATTACGCTGTTACTGTGCAGGTAAAGAACGGGAGGGGGCAAGATCATGGACAGCAAAGCAAGTCAGTCAACTTGCAGTCATTTGGGAAAAAATAATAATGATAGCCTGACAGCGGGGAGTGACAACGGGAATGAATGAAATATGATTTGACTGGAGAGGCATTTAGGATGCAGATTTGGTAGGCGTTGGTGTTTGTGAGGGAAATTGAGGAAGAAAGGTATTGCCAAGCATCAGCTTTAGATTTCTGGGGAAGTTGAGGGTGACATTTAACGATAATGGGAAGAGAGGAGGAGGAGCTGGTTTTGGGGTGAGGGAAAACAGAGCATTTAGTTTAGTTTTTTTTTTTTTTTTTTACAAATAGTTTATTGTCAAATTAGTTTCCACATAACACCCAGTGCTCATCCCCACAAGTGTCCTCCTCCATGCCCATCCCTCCTCCCCCACATCCATCAGTCCTCAGTTTTTGTCAGCATTCAAGAGTCTCTCATGGTTTGCCTCTCTCCCTTTCCGCCACCATTTCCCTCCTTCTTCTCCCCCTTGGTCCTCTGTTAAGTTCCTCCTAATCCTCCTATACGTGCAAACATGTGATATTTGTCCTTCTCTGCCTGACTTATTTCGCAGAGCATTTAGTTTTGATGTGCTGAGTTTTAGGTGGCCATTGGGTATTCAAGTGAACCCAGAACTTACAGACACAGAAATGAAACTCAAGGAGGTTAATAACTTTTTCAAGGTTACACAGACAGGCTTTGAGCCCAGGATAACCAGGCTCCAGATTCCCTGCTCTTAACCACTACAGGACTCTTCCTTCTCCAGAGACATGAATCTTGGCAATCTGTGCTCTCCTTGCTCCTTATCTGAATCTATAGGACAGTGTCAGAATACTGCATTCTAATTCAGCTCTGCCATTAACTGCTTGACCCTGGACAAATCTTTAATCTTTCAGGGTCACTGTCTCACAAAGGAAGTAGTGAGATCAAATGGGTATTTTTCAAAGGGGCTTTGGGAGTAGGAGTAGAAGGAGCTCAGGCAAAGAGGAGCATGAACATGCTTCCCTAGAAAAGGCTCGTCACCTGGAAGGATTTCTCAAACCATAAACTCTTCACTGAGACTGTCTTCTCCCTCCCCGTTTTGATATCTCCACCCCACCCCCACCCCACCCCACCCACCAAGGACATCTCCTCTAGTGGTGGCTCACAGCCCTATCTTGTGCTGTATCCTTCAGACATGCTCAGAGAGTGAGGGGGAAAAAAAAAAGGTATTGGGAACCTTAGACCGGGTGATCTCAAATTACTTCATATATTCAAAGCTACTTCAAAATTCTGTCACTACAAAGCACCTTCCTTAAATGATACAAGGGAATAGTGATTTTGCTGGTTTTCTTGCTATGTTTTCCTTTATTCAACGTGTTCTTGCTGAATACTGACTATGGGCCAGATCATGCTCTAGACACTTGAGATACAGCAGTGAACAGGACAAAATCCAGTTCCTAGTATACTCACATTTTTGACAAAGGGGCAGATGATAAGCTGAGGGTGAACAAAAATATCAGATGGTGATAAGTGCTATGCAGAGAACTTCGGCAGGACAGAGAAGACTGGATGGCTACTTTGAGTCAAGAGGCCAATGAAGCCACTCTGGGGAGTGATATTTAACCTAAGATCTGAAAGGCCGGGGGAGCAGCTATGCTAAGATTAGAGGAAGAACATTTCAAGCAGAAGGAAAATATGGTGCAAGAGTCCTGAGGTCATGTATCAATTTTATTTTTTTGGCTGCAAGTAAGAGAAACCCTGAATTCACCTGGTTTAAGAAAATAATGAAATTATTGATTAATTCTTACATACAACTGTGTTATCAAGAAGTGTTTTCAAGGACTAAGTACTATCATCCACAGCACTAAGTGATCTTAAGCTGGTAGTCATAAAGTGGTTCCCAATAGCAACTTGAGCTGCAGGATTTCTTGCCCAAATCCCAACAGTGAGCACAAAGAGGCTCTCCTCTGACATATGGAATAAAAGTCCATGTGCTTACCTGGCACCGGTAACATGCAGCAAGGAGATACATTGCGTGGCTCAGTTTTAGCCTGGATTTCCGAACTAGTCATTGGCAAAGGGAATGAGATGCCTATAATCGTTTTAGATTCTACGCAGGACCCATCCCTTGATCTGGGAATGTGGCCAACTTTCAGTGTTGTTTTCCCATCTTTTTAAAGATGCTGTTCCACTGGGTCCTGGCTTACATTTGTTCTGATGACTTGTCATCATTCCTATTGCTCTTTTTCTGTATATAGTGTCTGATCTCAGAGTATCCTTGAGTTATATAAAGGAGAGGCCCTGAGAACATGTTGATTAGGAACTGACAGTATTTAAATTTCTTATTTCTACTTGGAGTTATAGCTATAATTATTCAGTATTATTCAGTATATAATCATATTCTTTTTTGGTCTTCTGGATATCTATCACAATTTCTGGTTGGTAAATATATCTAGTCCTCTCATTCTACCACTAGTTGAACTTATTCTCTCTTGTACTACTTTACAGTCCCACTAGTATGATTTTGGAAGAGATGAGAGGCAAAATCCTTTCAGAAGGAGGGTAATTAAAAATAAAGAAGAGTTTTCCACTTCCAGTTAGAATGAGAAGGATACAAAAGACTTCTGCTCTCATAGCAAACACAAAAAAGCCTAGACAAATTAAAAACTTGTTTCTCTGTGGGGCTAGTGAAGAGCTATTTGCCTGACAAATACTTGGTGAACTAAATTTCAGAGAGAAATTAAGCCTTTATAAATGAGTAGATAGCCATAGTAGCTACCCAGCTCAACTCAATTCTAGAGGGAATCAGAATGGTCAGTCACTCACTGTAACCAACCACTGAAGGAACGATTTTACTCTTGGGAAGGAACAAAACAAATAATACTAAACTTTAGTCTTCATTTCTAATATAAGCAATGCCTGGAATAAAAAAAATTTATGAGATGTGAAGAACCAAGAAAATATAACCTATAATCAAGAGAAAACATGGTCAATTGAAGTAGGTAAATGGATAACTTAGTTATTGGAATTAGCAGACAGGAATTCAAAACAATTATAATAAATGTTAAAGAACTTAAAGGAAAGTATAAAAGTAAGAGCTGATGAATTGGGATATTTCAGGAATAAAATGGAAACCCTAAAAGAGAAATTCTCACATGGAGTGGACATTCTGGATCCTGAAAAACAGTATCTGAAATAAATATCTCAAATAATTAATTGAAAAAATCCCTACATAACTGAATAAGATCAATATATAATTGAACACTGAAGAAGAAAGACTTAATAAACTTGAAAATAGGCTAACTGAAACCATCCAAACTATCCAAAAAGATCTTTAAAAAGCACGAAGTTTTAGTGACCTGGGGAACTAGTCAGACTAACCAAATTGAAATTGTAGTCCCAACAGGGAAAAGGAAAAAAAAGGAACATGAAAGGGAATTGAAGAAGCAATAGATAAATGTTACAAAATTTGATGAAAAACATCAACTTAGAGATTCTAGAAGCTCAGTGAACCACAAGTGAAGCATCAGAGTCAAAGCGCTGAAAACCAAGCATCTACAGAAAAGGAGGAGGCATTATACACGGACAGTGATAGAACATTTATTAACAGTTTATAAGAAAACAGTGCTGATGCTAAGTGGAATAAACCCTCCAAAATAGAACAAATACATCTGCTGTCACTTATATGAGGGATTTAAGAATAGTCAAATTCAGGGTCGCCTGGGTGGCTCAGTTGGTTAAGCATCCGACTTCAGCTCAGGTCATGATGTCTCAGTCTGTGACTTAGAGCCCTGTATTAGTTCTGTGCTGACAGCTCAGAGCCTGGAGACTGCTTTGGATTCTGTGTCTCCCTCTCTTTCTCTGCTCCTCCCCCACTCACACTCTGTGTGTCTCTCTCAAAAATAAATAAACATTAAAAAAAAAAAAAAGAATAGTCAAATTTGTAGAGACAGAAAGTAGGCTGGTCATGTCCATGAGTGGGGGAGCAGTTGGGGAAAGGGCAAAGTGGAGGGTTATTGTTGGGTACAGACTTTCAATTTTAGAAGATGAAAACAGTTTTGGAAGTGGCTGGTGGTGACGGCTGCACAACAATGTGAATGAACTTAACACCACTGAACTGTACACATAAAAATGTTTAAAGTGGTAAATTTAATGATGTAATGTATGCATATTTACCAGAATTTAAAGAAATTTTTTTTAATGTAAGCCAAAGTATAATGAAATGACATCATTAAGGAAAGGGAAAAAATTTTTTAAATCCCACCCATCATTGGAATTCTGTATAATTAGAATTTAGAATTCTATATCCAGTGAAAATATTTTTCTAAAATGATGATGTAAGGGAGAAAAGACCTCTTTCTTTCTTTCCTTCTAGGGTTTTATTTTTTATTTGGCTGGTCTGAAAAATTGACATGAGACAGATTAACAGGAGAAAAGCATATTTAATTACATATATACGGGAGCTCAAAGACACGAGACTCAAGGACAAGCCAGGCAATTGAGGCTTGGAGGCCATGCTGAGGCTGAGCTACGGAATGGGTTAGGGGCCTGGGACTTCAAAGGAAGGAGAGTGATTCACAGGAAGGAAAAAGAGCATGTGTCGGGCAATCAGATGTTTGCCCTGCCATACAGATAGGTCATTCAGATAAAAAGTTACCCCAGCTGCCTTTCTGGGCCAGGCCCCCTCTCTAGATCCTTTTAGGTAGTTTAGGAAGAGGTATAAAGTTTTTCTTGAATCGGACGGGTCTTTACTGCCTCCAACTCAGAACAAGCCACATGCCAAAGCAGCTTGGAGCAGCCTACACTGTTCCCCTTCAATGGTGTCATAAGGGTATTTTCAAATACACAAAGCTGTTCCTTTCACCTTTTTACCTTCTTCTGGAACTCCAGTTACACTGCTTGTTAGAGTGGAGCAGAAGGGAATGTTACCAGGTGAAAATCCAGAATGGAAAGCATTGAAAATGGTAAATATAAATATAAATATAAAATAACACATTTAAAATCAATTCTTAAGTTCTTTAAATGATTATTCAAGATTGATAAAAAGGCATCTACTAAAAATTTAAAGCTAAATTATTTATTACTAGACATTAGAAATTATATTATAAATTACCCATACTGAAGACACAACACTTTTGTGTTAAGATCGCAATAAGTTCAAGACTGACAAGATTCTTACCACTTCTATTTAGCAGCACACTAGAAGTCCTAGTCAATGCAATAAAACAAGGAAAAGATATAAAACCTACATATCCTAAAAATGAAGTAAGGAAACTCTTATACTTGCAGTCAACATGGTTTTCTATGGAGAAAATTCAAGGAATCTATCTATCTATCTATAGATATATATATTAAAAAAACCTCCTTCGAACCAATAAGTGAGTTGAAAAAAAGAGTACAGGCTACAAGGTCATTATTTTAAAAATCAGTTAAATTTCTATATACTGGTAAAAACAGGTGGAAGTTGATTTTTTAAAAATTCATTTATAATGCCTCAAAATGAAATACTTAGGTATAAATATAACAAAATATTTGCATATCTACATGCTAAAGACTATAAAACACTGAGGAATGAAATCAGAGAGGAATAAAGAAGAGATATTTTGTTTTTGTGTACTAGAAGGCTAAATATTAAGATGTTAATTCTCCCCAAATTGATGTATAGACTTATTACAATCCCAATAAAAATCCCAGTAGGATTCTTTTTAGTTGTTGACAATATAATTCTTTATATAAAGAGTTTTACATATAAAACTTTATATGAAAAGCCAAAGAAAGTAAAATAGACAAAATGATTTTGTAAAAGAAAAACAAGATTGGAAGTCTCATGATGCCTGATTGAAAGACTTACTGTGAAATCACAGTGATCAAAACAGTGTGGCATTTGCAAAAGGACGAACACATAGACGAATGAGCAGAATATAGAGTCTTTAAATAGATCCATACAAGTATGTCCAATATATTTTTTGATAAAGGTGAAAAGACAATTTACTGGAGGAAGCATAAGTTTTTCAACAAAGAGTGCTGAATAATTGAATGTACATACGCCAAAAAATGCATACTTTGGTAAACATTAACTTGAAATGATTCATAGGTTTAAAGGTAAAACATACAATTATTAAACTTTTCAAAGAATACATAAGAGAAAAACCTTCATAACCTTGGATTGCCAAGAGTTCTTGGATAACTCATCAAAGGTCTAGTACATGAAAAAAAAATTGCTAACTTGGAATTCACAAAATTAAAACATTTTCTCTGTGAAAGATACTGTGAAGACAAGCTACAGATTGGGAGAAAAAACTCTGCAGATCATACATCTGACAAAGGAATTGTAGTCACAATATAAAAATAGCTTTCAGAATTCAACAATAACAAAACAAACCCTAAAAAGATAGGCAAAAGGTTTAAACAGATACCTTACCAAAGAAGATATACTGATAGTAAATAAGCACATTAAAAATGCTCAACAGTGCTTGTCATTAGAGAAATCCAAATTAAAATCACAATGAG
Source organism: Proteles cristata cristata (assembly GCA_017311185.1). Classification (NCBI taxonomy): domain Eukaryota; kingdom Metazoa; phylum Chordata; class Mammalia; order Carnivora; family Hyaenidae; genus Proteles; species Proteles cristata. The sequence continues at coordinate 227,967 of JAESUZ010001314.1, read as the reverse complement.
ATATCTTTACCTACCTTTTAAAATGTTTAATACAAAACCAAAAACTAACAGTACCAGGTCCTGTGTAGAGCATCTCATACATTACTCATGGGAATGAAAATGGTACAGTTACTCTGGAAAACAGCTTGTTAATTCCCTGTAAAATTAAGTGTACATTCTGTATATAATGTAGCAATCCTACTCCTATGTATTTATCTCAGAGAAATGAAAACTTCTGTTCACACAAAAGCCTGCATTCAGGTAACTGTGGCAGCATTATTCATAACTGCAAAGACCTGAATATCCTACTTTGGGTAAATGGATAAATAAACGGTTGTATATCCATTACATGAAACACTGCTCAGGAATAAAAAGGAATGAAATACTGATACTCTCAAAACAACGTGGACGTATTATGCCAATCAAATATTTTATGCTAAGTGAAGGAAGCAAAGTTCAAAAAGTATTGTATGATTCCACTTATAATGCATTTCTGAAGGGAACCACCCTGTAGGGATTGAAATAAGATCCAAGGTTATTGACTATGGCTTAAGGGTGAGGGAAAGGTTTTGACTACAAAGTTTCAGCATGGCGAGGTTTTTCAGAGTGAAGGAACTGTATCCTGACTGGGACGGTTGGTATAGTATGTACAGAACTGTACACCCAAGGAGGAGAATTTTACCTCATGTAAATTTGAAGACAATTTTTTAAAAAAATTTTAATGTTTTATTTATTTTTCTTACAGTTTATTGTCAAGTTGGTTTCCATATAACACCCAGTGCTCATCCCCACATGTGCCCTCCTCCATGCTCATCACCCCCCTCCCCTTATCCCCACCTCCATCAGCCCTCGGTTTGTTCTCAGCATTCAAGAGTCTCTCATGGTTTGCCTCTCTCCCTTTCCCCCACCTTTTCCCCCCTTCTTCTCCCCCATGGTCCTCCGTTAAGTTCCTCCTAATCCTCCTATACGTGCAAACATATGATATTTGTCCTTCTCTGCCTGACTTATTTCACTCAGCATAACACCCTCAAGGTCCATCCATGTTGCTACACATGGCCAGATTTCATTGTTTCTCATTGCCATGTAGTATTCCATGGTATAGATAAACCACATCTTCTTGATCCATTTGTCCGTTGATGGACACTTAGGCTCTTTCCATGTTTTAGCTATTGTTGAGAGTGCTGCTATGAACATGGGGGTACATGTGCTCCTATGCCTCAGCATTTCTGTATCCCTTGGGTAAATTCCTAGCAGTGCTATTCCTGGGTCATAGAGGAGTTCTATTGTTATTTTCCTGAAGAACCTCCACACTGTTTTCCAGAGGAGCTGCAGCAGTTTGCATTCCCACCAACAGTGTAGGAGGGTGCCTGTTTCTCCACATCCTCGCCAGCATCTAGAGTTCTCTAATTTGCTCATTTTAGCCACTCTGACTGGCGTGAGGTGGTATCTCAGTGTGGTTTTGATTTGTATTTCCCTGATGAGGAGCGATGCTGAGCATCGTTTCATGTGTCTGTTGGCCATCTGGATGTCCTCTTTGGAGAAGTGTCTGTTCATGTCTTCTGCCCATTTCTTTACTGGGTTGTTTGTTTTTTGGGTGTGGAGTTTGGTGAGTTCCTTATAGATTTTGGATATTAACTCTTTATCTGATATGTCATTTGCAACTATCTTTTCTCATTCCGTTGGTTGCCTATTAGTTTTGTGGGTTGTTTCCTTTGCTGTGCAGAAGCTTAAAAACAATTGTTAAAAGTAATGGGGGATCACAAAAGAAAAAAAAGTGGAATTGGTTCTAAAGATGCTTTTAAAACTTTGCTATGCATCGATGGAACAGAACAGAGAACCTAGAACTGGACCCACAAATGTATGGCCAAGTAATCTTTGACAAAGCAGGAAAGAGTATCCAACCAAAAAAAGGCAGCCTCTTCAGCAAATGGTGCTGAGAAAACTGGACAATGACTTGCAGAAGAATGAAACTGGACCATTTTCTTGTACCATACACAAAAATAAACTCACAATGGATGACAGACCTAAAGGTGAGAAAGGAAGCCATCAGAATCCTAGAGGAGAAAACAGGCAACAACCTCTTTGACCTCGACTGCAGCAACTTCTTACTAGACATGCTCCCAGAGGCAAGGGAAACAAAAGGAAAATCGAACTATTGGGACCTCATCAAGATAAAAAGCTTCTGTGCAGTGAAGGAAACAATGAATAAAACTAAAAGGCAACTGACAGAATGGAAGAAGATATTTGCAAATGACATTGGATAAAGGTTTAGTATCCAAAATCTATAAAGAATTTATCAAACTCAACACCTAAAAAACAAATAATCCAGTGAAGAAATGAGCAGAGGACATGAATAGATGCTTTTCCAAAGAAGATATCCAAATGGCTAACAGACACATGAAAAGCTGCTCAACATCACTCATCATCAGGGAAATACAAATCAAAACCACAGTGAGATACCACCTCACACTTGTCAGAGTGGCTAAAATTAACAACTCAGGGAACAATGGATGTTGGTGAGGATGCAGAGAAAGAGGAACCCTCTTGCGCTGCCGGTGGGAATGCAGACTGGTTCAGTCACTCTGGAAAACAGTGTGTAGGTTCCTCAAAAAATAAAAAAATGGAACTAACTTATGACCCAGCGTTTGCACTACTAGGAATTTATCCACATGATACAAAAATGCTGATTTGAAGGGGCACATGCACCCCAATGTTTATAACAGTGCTATCTACAATAGCCTAATTATGGCAAGTGCCCAGATGTACATTGATTGATGAATGGGTAAAGAACATGTGGTATATATATACAACGGAATATTAACTTGGCAATGAGAACAAGTGAAATCTTGCCATTTGCAACAATGTGGATGGAACTAGAGTGTATTATGTTAAGCGAAATAACTCAGGCAGAGAAAGACAGATATATTATTTCACTCATTATGTGGAATTTAAGAAACACAACAAATAAACATAGGGGAAGGGAAGGATAAATAAGATAAAAACAGAGAGGGAGGCAAACCATAAGAGACTCTTAAATACAGAGAACAAACTGAGGGTTGGTGAAGGGGAGGTGGGTGGGGGAATGGGCTAAACGGGGGATGGGCATTAAGGAGGGCACTTGTTGGGATGATCACTGGGTGTTATATGTAAGTGATGAATCCCTAAGATTTAGTCCTGAAACCAATACTACACTATATGTTAACTAACTTGAATCTAAAAAATAAATAAATAAATAAAATAAAATTGAGCTGAAAAACAAAAGAAAACAAAAAACTACTAACAAAGTGGAGCCTAGAAGTATATGACAAAGGGGCTCAGAGGTGGACAGATGTCATCAAGCCTGGTCTATGAGGATATTCACCGTGGGATACTAATGTTTGCAAAGGCTAGCACAGAGGCCATAGGGCATGGGGAGAGAAGGCCCCAACATGTTGACTTCCTGGGGCCATTGACTTCCCAGGGCCACTGATCCCAGGGTGATCCATACCTCCTCTGAAGCCCCCATTACATAGACTGTGCTTAAATGAGCCCTCTCCCCTCTCCTCCCACAGTTGTGGTTCCTTGAGGCCTCCTCTCCTGTGCTTTTCTGTCTCCTTCGGTCTTCTCCCTCCTGTCTCAGTCCGCTGGGGAACATGAGCTTCCTGAATGTAACAGAGAGCAGACCAAAAGAGTGAAGGTGGATGGGTCTGGTTAGCCATACAGGTCTAGCATGTTTCACAATTAAAGAACAATTAAACCAATAACATGATAGAGAAATGGGCAAAGGATATGAACAGAGAGTTCACATAAAAATATACAAATTAAATATTCCAGAAGATGCTAACCTTGCTTATAATAAGAGAAATGCAAACTAAAGTTACTTTGATATGTATGTCATTTCTTACCTATTCTGTAGCTAAAACCCAAAACTTAGCCAATATTCTCTTGGTGAGGCTATGGAGAAACAGCAAGTTCATACGTTGCTGATGAAGTGTAAATTGGTACAACCTTTACGGTGGCAACTTGACAACGTCTATAAAATCTGTCTATAAAAAATTGTGGAATACATATTCTTTGATCCAGTACACCTGCATCTAGGGTTTTCTTTGTAGAAAAAATTATGCAGGTGTGAGATGATCTCTGTTGCTATTATCCTATATCACATTGTCATAAGGAGAAAAATATTGGAAATAAACCAGTGATTTCATATTAGGGAGCTGGGGAATGTGGCTGTCAATGAAGAGACAGAGCTCAGCACTGAGGAAGTCCTCATGGGGGTCCCATGAGTCAAGTCCCGTGCCCATCATTCTTCTCAAATAGCAAATATCTTCTACCCCAATGAGTGTTTCTCTTCAGCCCTGCTCTCTTTCTGACCTCCATTCCTACAACAGTCTCCAGTATTTCATGGAAAGGGTTGCAAACTGAAGTCCATAGAAAGGGGGACGTATTGAAGCACATGTCCACTTCTACCCAGAGGCCATTCTGGTCTGGCTGACATTAATATGCAGGGCCTGGATTCATCACAGCCAAGAAAACTATTCACTGGGATTTAAAAAAAAAGAAAAAAGAACACCTGATAAACACTCAGTCTGTACCCTTCAGGGGAAACACAGGTATATTTATGCACACACACACTACACATACATTCACATACATGCTTATTCACTCTTAAGTTCAGCTCATTAAAACAATTTATTAGGAAAAGCCCACATCAGTGTATCTGTGCTTCCAGACTCAGTTCTTCTTACCTGGAGTAAAATCAGAGAACATGGAGAAAACATAGGATTTGAATTTAGAAGATTCTATTCACTAGGACTTAGTAGCCATAAAACCTTGCATGTCACTTTCCTTGAAATTCCATTTCTCTTCAGTAAATTGGGGTCAGAAGTAGTTCCTGCCACATCAGTAAGCTTTTTCTGCCTAACAAATCACTCCCAGACTTCATAGCATAAAACACTGACAATTAATTTGTGCACAGTTGTAAGTCACCACTTTGGACTGGCTCAGCTGAGTGGTTCTGGTCTCGTCCAGGTTCCCTCCTGCATCTGCAGTCAGTGGTCACGTTGGCTGGTGGTGGGCCAGTCTCGGGTGGCTTCAAGGAGACAGCTTATCTCTGCTCCACATCATGAGTCTCCTCCAGCTGGCTATCCCAGACTTACTTCAAGTTGACAGCAGGTCCTGAGAGAGGGTCAAGCTCACAAGGTCCCTTGAGGCATAGTCCTCATGCTATGGACTGAATCATGTTCCCCTAAATTCATATGTTGAAGCCCTAAATCCCCAGTGCAGCTATATTTGGAGGTAGGACCTATAAGGAAGTGATGAAGGTTAAGTGAGGTCATGAAGGAAGGGCCTTAATCTGATAGGACTGCTGTCCTTATAAGAAGCAGTGAAGATACCAGAGATCTTCCTCTCTCTACAGGAGCAGAGAGGAAAGGCCATGTGGGGACACAGTGAGAAAGCAGCCATCTGCAAGCCAGGATGTGAGATCTCACCAGAAACCAACCCTGACGGCACCTTGACCTTGGACTTCAATTCTCCAGAAGTGTGAAAAAATAAATTTCTGTTGTTGAAGCCACCCAGTCCATGGTATTTTGTTAAGACAGCCTGAGCAGACTAATACAGTTGGAGTTGGCAGAATATCTACTCTACAACATTCTGTTGGCCAAAGCAAGACACTAGAGATGAACCCAAAGACAAGGGATTAGGAAATAGACTCCCCATCTTGATGGGAGGAGCTGCAAAGTCACATATCAAAGGGGCATAGATATGGGAATAATAATCTAAACCATCTGCCACACACAGTTTTTGTATGGCTAACATGAAATTATGAATACGAAAGCACTTACTCAGTTATAAGACCCTATGTAAGGCTAACTATCATCAGCATCGAGTCCTGCTTCGCAGCACTCATGACTGTTTCTTAAGTACGAGGTGATGTGGTTATGTAGATGTGTCTGGGTAGTACATTTTTCCTGGGGAGTTAGCAAAAGCCATTGCCTAATGAATGAGTCCTATAATTCTTACAATTAACCAGAGAAGTAGTCATGGTTTGGGAAAGCAAGATGGCATCTTGTACCTTGAAAATCATGAAAATAAATATTTGAATGAGTACCCCACTCAGTGAGTTGAGGAACAAGAAGTTTGATGGCTGGATGAATAGCAGAAAGACAGGAGGCAAATCAGGTTGGCTTCAGTAAGTTTAGTCATGCTCATCATCTCCCTGAGAAACCAAGGGGAAAAGGAGGCTGTTGAGTCAGGGAGGCAGGTGCCTGGGCAGGTAGCTATGTGGTGTAGCCTCTGACTCTCATTGAAGCAGTTGTCCCAGAATCCTACAGACTGCATCTGGGCCCATGAAGACCGACTTCCAAAGGAAGAGGACATCATCATCTCCCTAGTCGTCTCTAGTCCTTGCTCAGAACCACAGGCACAGCACCTCCACTGATGGTTGGGGCCATGAAACCTAATTCTAATTCTGTTGCAACCCATCGTCTGACTGACTGGTGCTTCTGCTCCAACTGGGAACAGGTTAAACCATACAGCACAGCACATCTCATCTTCCTTCATTGGCCAGAGGAGACATGGGCTCTGGTTCTGGTGGGGAGGCATACTGCATCCCAGGAAGTGGATCTGGGATCGCACCTGGAGAAGGCAGAGAGGGTGCGATCTCCCAGAAGACCCCCTCCCATCAAGGACTGCTCCAGACTCCGATCTCTTTGGAGCTCTGCACACTTGAGGGGTTAAGAAGCAGGGGGCGCTTGGGTGACTCGGTTAAGCGTCCGACTTCAGCTCAGGTCATGATCTCGCAGCTCGTGGGTTCGAGCCCCGCGTTGGGTTCTGTGCTGGCAGCTCAGAGCCTTGGAGCCTGTTTCAGATTCCATGGCTCCCTCTCTCCCTGCCCTTTCCCCCACTCATGCTCTGTCTCTCTATCTCAAAAATAAACTATAAAGGAAAAAAAGAGGCAGAACATCACACTCTGCTGGTGGCTTCACCTGTGTGTCAGCTCAAGTGAGCAGACGTGTTAATCCAGATTCAAAGGGGGTTAGTTGCTCAGGATTGGGAACGTGTTTAACACCTTCAGGTCACTCACAATTCCTGAGATGTAATTAATTCATCAAGATATCCTGCATGGTTCCTGAATGATCCAAACAGTCTCCAAACTATTATTGGTTATGTTCCACTGTATTGCAGTAAGATTATAAGTAAGTTTAAGTAAGTATAGAGTAAGATCCCATTTTCTCCTGCAGTTTAGGTCACTGCCTGGTATTTAACAGGCACACTGAATAAATAAGAGAATGAATGAACTCAATAAATATTTATTGAACCAATTAATTAATGAAAGGGCACAACCAGTGCTTAAATTTAGGGAGTATGTGAAGCACTAAAAACATCTGTGGCCCATACAGGAATTTGCATGTAGTACATACTCAATAAATAGTTGTTGCTTTGTGCTGAAGCTAAAGATTCCCTCAATTAAATATTACACTGCAAAAATAAGACAGGTAACTTTGGATTCTGTGTCTCCTTCACTCTCTGACCCTCCCCTGCTCACACTGTCTCTCTCTCTCTCTCTCTCAAAAATAAAACATTAAAAATTTTTTAAAAAGACAGGTAAGTGCTCCTACAATTAGAGGGTGCAATGGGTAAAATTCTACTTTTTATTCCTGAAAAGCCATAGCTCTGTGCCCCCTCCGAGAACTGCCTTCCCCCCCTCCAGATATTCCCTGGTGCCTGTAGTCTCAGCGATGCCCAGATCAGGGTGGCCACAGTCCATGTTCTTACCATGATCAACTGGAGGATGTCAGGGCACTTCTCCTTCCTAACACGTGACAGTTCTAAAGATGACCACTATTTTAGATAATCAGCTGTCAGAGTGAGCTTGTGTGAGTGCTCCTAGATTTAAAATTTATAGGAAAGGCTTTGAATTTCTAAACTGCTTCAGGGTCTTCTTCAAAGTTATGCAGGACCTGGGACAAGCCACATTTTATCTTCCCACTTCCTCCCTCTACGCAAATAATGATAAATAGAATTGAATTTTGGTTATAATAAGAATGGCTAATATTTATTAAGGGCTTACCACGTGTGAGTACAGTTTTGTATACTTTCAATGCAACCGTCATAACAAACCAGTGAATTGGATACAATTATTTTTATTTTTCTTTTATATTTTTAATTTTTATTTTTTCTGTAGTAGTAATATTTTTTAGTTTATTTTTTCTTGTAGACAGCATATAGATGGATTTTGATTTTTTATCCATTCTCCTACCCTATGTCTTTTGATTGGAGCATTCAGCCCATTTACATTCAGTGTTATTATTGAAATATGTGGGTTTAGAGTCTTTGTGTCTTTTGTGGGGTTCATGTTTGTGGTGGTGTCTCTGGTATTTTTGTTCCTTGCAACATTTCCTTCAGAGCGTCCCCCTCAGGATTTCTTGTAGGGCGGGGATGAGGCAAAATTGGAAATAGAATGAACAGGCAGAAAGGATAAGAAGCTTTCTTCAAAGAGCTAAAGGGTGGAATATGGTTGGGTAGGTGAGAGAAGGACGCTGATTTTATCCAGAGAAACTATATAGTCTAATTACTCCTGAGAGAAAGAGATGAAAAGGTCGGTAGGTGTAGAATTTACATCTACAGAATGGACTAAATGTGACTTTTTAAGCAAGCCGGTGACCAGAGTTAATCAGGTCAGTGTTCCGGGGGAAAAAAAAGAAAAAAACAAAAACAAAAACAAAAAAGGGGAGGGCAGCTCTCAGGCAGGGATGGGCGTGGTGTGATCCGATGCGTCAGAAGGGAGCTCTGCCGTGTCGGTTGTGGGGAGAAGAGTGGCGGCGCTCCAGTCCCTTCTTGAACCAAGCGCTGCACTTCACTTTTTTGAGTGTGTAAACTCCCCGAGCCGGGGGCGCAGTCAAAGTGGGTCACGTTCTTTAACCCAGGCCAGGCCTAGTTTCCAAATCCCGGTCTGCGCGCCCCACTGAAATTGCCTTAGGCACAACGTTGCAGGTGATCCCCTCGGGGCAATTCCAAGCCTCTTGCCTAGGCCTGGGGATGGAGCCAGAATCGCTGGGTCGGGTTGGCGAGCATGGGCGGGGGTCTGCCTGCGGGGCGCACCGGCCCGCTGGAGAGAGGGAAACCAGGTCCCTCTGTGTCTCGTCACCCGGAACACGAACTCGGGGGCAAATCTCCCAGTTTTTAAACCCTTCGCCTTCCCTCTAGAGTTCCAGCCAGCCAGGAGCGCGCGACCCGGTACGTACGCGTGGCTCCCCCAGGAGTCCGGCCAGCCAGGAGCACAAAGAAGTGGTCAGCGCGCAGCCACTCCGGGACGAATTGGCGCGTGGGGACCTGGCGCGCAGGGATTTGGCACACACAGTCCTTCTGTGCCCCGAGCGGAGGTTTTTCTGTTTCCCAGCGACAGGGACCATGTCTTGAGGGATTTCAGACTCTTTTTCCCCTCTCACTCCCTGCAGAGGGGGATTGCCCCCCATCCCTGGAGTCTCCGATCCCGGCCCGATTTTATCTTCCCCAGTTCGCACTCACGTTAGAAGGCTTTCTCAGTGGATTCTGCGTCCTTTTTCTCCCAATCTCTTGGGTTCTGTAAGGTTTCCTAAGGCTTCAGATCTTTTCCGTGTGAGATATGGGGGCGAGTGCAATGTGCGAAGCTCTCTACTTCTCTGCGTCTTGTCCCTCCTCCTTTAGTTTATTTTTTAAATTTACATCGAAGTTAGTTAGCATATAGTGCAACAATGATTTCAGGAGTAGATTCCTTAATGCCCCTCACCCACTTAGCCCATCCCCCCTCCCACAACCCCTCCAGCAACCCCTTTTGTTCTCCATATTTAAGAGTCTCTTATGTTTTGTCCCCCTCCCTGTTTTTATTTTTGCTTCCCTTCCCTTATGTTTGTCTATTCTGTGTCTTAACGTCCTCATATGAGTAAAGTCATATATTTGTCTTTCTCCCATTGATTAATTTCTCTTAGCATAATACCCTCTAGTTCCATCCACGTAGCTGCAAATGGCAAGATTTCATTCTTTTTGACTGCTGAGTAATACTCCATTGTATATATATGTACCACATCTTCTTTATCCAGTCATCTGTTGATAGACATTTGGGCTCTTTCCATACTTTGGCTACTGTTGATAGTGCTGCTATAAACATTGGGGTGCATGTACCCTTTCAAAACAGCATACTGGTATCTCTTGAGTAAATACCTAGTAGTGCAATTGTTGGGTCATAAGGTAGTTCTAGTTTTTATTTTTTGAGGAACCTACACACTGTTTTCCAGAGTGACTGCACCAGTTTGCATTCCCAGCAGCAGTGCAAGAGGGTTCCTCTTTCTCTGCATCCTCACCAACATCTGTTTTTCCCTGAGTTGTTAATTTTAGCCTTTCTGACAAGTGTGAGGTGTATCTCACTGTGGTTTTGATTTGTATTTCCCTGATGATGATTGAGCATTTTTTTCACATGTCATTTGGCCACCTGGATGTCTTCTTTAGAGAAGTGTCTATTCATGTCTTTTGCCTATTTCTTCACTGGATTTCTTGTTTTCAGGGTGTTGAGTTTGATACGTTCTTTATAGATTTCGGATACTAACCCTTTATCTGATATGTCATTTGCAAATATCTTCTTCCATTATGTTGGTTGCCTTTTAGTTTTTCTGATTGTTTCCTTTGCTGTGCAGAACCTTTTCATTTTGATGTGGTACAAATAGTTCATTTTTGCTTTTGTTTCCCTTGCCTCTGGAGACATAAGAAATTGCTGCGACCAAGGTCAAAGAGGTTCTTGCCTGCTTTCTCCTCAAGGATTTTGATGGCTTGCTGTCTCATGTTTAAGTCTTTCATCCGCTTTGAGTTTATTTTTGTGTGTGGTGTAAGAAAGTGGTCCAAGTTCATTGTTATGTAAGTCATTGTCCAGTTTTCCCAGCACCATTTGCTAAAGAGACTGTCTTTATTCCATTGGATATTCTTTCCCTCTTTGTCAAAGATAGGTTGGCCATAGGTTTGTGGGTCCATTTCTGGGTTCTCTATTCTGTTCCATTGATCTGAGTGTCTGTTCTTTTTTTTTTTTTTTAATGTTTTATTTATTTCTAGGAGACAGAGAGAGAGAGAGAGAGAGAGAGAGGCAGCGTGAGCAGGGGAGGGTCAGAGAGAGAGGGAGTCACAGACTCTGAAATAGGCTCCAGGCTCTGAGCTAGCTGTCAGCACAGAGCCCGACGCGGGGCTCGAACCCATGAACCATGAGACCATGACCTAAGCGAAAGTCGGACTCTTAACCAACTAAGCCACCCAGGTGCCACATGAGTGTCTGTTCTTGTACCAGTACCATACTGTCTTGATGATTACAGCTTTGTAATACAGCTTGAAGTCTTGGATTGTGATGCCTCCTGCTTTGGTTTTCTTTTTCAAGATTGCTTTGGCTATTCGGGGTCTTTTATGGTTCCATACAAATTTTAGGATTGTTGGTTTTAGCTCTTGGAACAATGCTGGTGTTATTTGGATAGTTATTGCATTGAATATGTAGATTGCTTTGGGTAGTATTACATTTTAACAATATTTGTTCTTTCTATCCAGGAGTATGGAATATTTTTCCGTTGATTTGTGTCTTCTTCAATTTCTTTCATAAGCTTTCTATAGTTTTCAGGGTATGGATTTTTCACCTCTTTGGTTAGATTTATTCCTAGGTATTTTATGGTGTTTGGTGCAATTGTAAATGGGATCGATTCCTTGATTTCTCTTTCTGTTGCTTCATTGTTGGTGGATAGGAATGCAACCAACGTCTGTGCATTAACTTTATATCCTGCCACTTTGCTGAATTCATGGATCAGTTCTAGCAGTTTTTTGGTGGAATCTTTTGGGTTTTCCATAGAGAGTATCATGTTGTCTGTGAAGGGTGAAAGTTTGACCTCCTCCTGGATGATATATGGATGCCTTTTATTTCTTTGTGTTGACCGATTGCCAAGGCTGAGACTTCCAATACTATGTTGAATAACAGATGCGAGAGTGGCATCCCTGTCTTATTACTGACCTTAGGGGGGAATGCTCTCAGATTTCCCCATTGCGGATGATCTTAGTGTTGAGTCTTTCATATATGGCTTTTATGATCTCAAGGTATGATCCTTCTATCCCTTTTTTCTTGAGGGTTTTTATCAAGAAAGGATGCTGTATTCTGTCAAATGCTTCTCTGCATCTATTGAGAGGATCAGGTGGTTCTTGTCCTTTGTTTTATTGATGTGATGAATCACAATGATTGTTTTGTGGATATTGAACCTGCCACATCCCAGGTATAAATTCCACTTGGTCGTGGTTAATACTTTTTTTGATGTATTGTTGGATCTGGTTGGCTAATATCTTGTTGAAGATTTTTGCATCCATGTTCATCAGGGAAATTGGTCTATAGTTTTCCTTTTTCATGGGGTCTTTGTCTGGTTTTGGAATCAAAGTAATGCTGGCTTCATAGAAAGAGTTTGGAAGTTTTCCTTCCATTTCTATTTTTTGGGACAACTTCAAGAGAATAGGTGTTAACTCTTCCTTAAATGTTTGGTAGAATTCCCCTGGAAAGCCATCTGGCCCTAGACTCTTGTTTTTTGGGAGATTTTTGATTATTAATTTGATTTCTTTACTGGTTATAGGTCTGTTCAAATTTTTTATTTCTTCCTGTTTCAGTTTTTGTAGTTCATATGCTTCTAGGAATGTGTCCATTTCTTCCAGATTGCCCATTTTATTGGCATATCATTGCTCATAATATTCTCTTATTATTGTTTTTATTTCTGCTGTGTTGGTTGTGATCTCTCCTCTTTCATTCTTGATTTTGTTTATTTGGGTCCTTTCCTTTTTCTTCTTGATCAAACTGGCTAGTGGTTTATGAATTTCGTTAATTCTTTCAAAGAAACAGCTTCTGGTTTCATTGATCTGTTCTACTGTTGTTGTTTTTTGTTTGTTTGTCTGTTTTGATAGCCTTGATTTCTGCTCTAATCTTTATTATTTCCTGACTTCTGCTGGTTTGGGGTTTTATTTGCTATTGTTTTTCCAGTTCTTTAAGGTGAAAGGTTAGGTTGTGTATCTGAGACCTTTCTTCCTTCTTTAGGAAGGCCTGGATTGCTATATACTTCCCTCTTATGACTGCCTTTACTGTATCCCAGAGGTTTTAGGCTGTGGTGTTATGATTTTCATTGGCTCCCATGTACTTTTTGAATTTCCTCTTTAACTTCTTGGTTAGCCCATTCATTCTTTAGTAGGATGTTCTTTAGTCTCCAAGTATTTGTCTGAAAATATGCATGGTATGATCTCAATCTTTTTCTTCTTTTGAGGGCTGATTTTGTGTCCCAATATGTGATCTATTCTGGAGAACATTCCATGTGCACTGGAGAAGAATGTATATTCCACTGTTTTAGGATGAAATGTTTTGAATATATCAGGTAAGACCGTTGGTTCCAGTGTGTCACTCAAAGCCATTGTTTCCTTGTTGATTTTGTGATTAGATGATGTCCATTTTTGTAAGTGGGGTGTTGAAGTCCCCTGCTATTATGGTATTATTATCAATGAGTTTCTTTATGTTTGTGATTAACTGATTTATATATTTGGGTGATCTCACATTTGGAGCATAAATGTTTACAGTTGTTAGGTCTTCCTGGTGGATAGGCCCCTTAATTATGACATAATGCCCTTCTTCATCTCTTGTTACAGTCTTCATTTTAAAGTCTAGATTGTCTGATATAAGTATGGCTACTCTGGCTTTCTTTTGTTGACTATTAGCATGATAGATGGTTTTCCATCCCCTTACTTTCAATCTGAAGGTGTCTTTAGGGTCTAAAATTGGTTTCTTGTAAACAGCATATAGAATGGACTTTTTTTTTTTTTTACTCATTCTGTTACCCTATGTCTTTTGACTGGAGCATTTAGTCCATTGATGTTTAGCATGAGTACTGAAAGATATGAATTTATTGCCATTATGTTTCTTGTAGAGTTGGAGTATCCGGTGGTGTCCTCTGGTCCTTTCTAGTCTTTGTTGCTTTTGGTAAGTATGTATGTATGTATGTATGTATGTATGTATGTATGTATGTATGTATTTACTTTCATCTTTTCTCCCCTCAGAGAGTTCCCCTTAAAATTTCTTGCAGGGCTGGTTTAGTGGTCAGGAGCTCCTTTAATTTTTGTTTATCTGGGAAACTTTTAACCTCTTCTTCTATTTTGAATGACAGCCTTGCTGGATAAAGAATTCTTGGCTGCATATTTTCCTGTTTCAGCACATTGAATACATCCTGCCACTCCTTTCTGGCCTGCCAAGTTTCTGTGGATAGGTCTGCTGCAAACCTGATCTGTTTTTCCTCGTAGGTTAAGGACTTTTTTTTATCCCTTGCTGGTTTCATGATTTTTTCCTTGCCTAAATATTTTGTGAATGTAACTATGATATGCCTTATTGACGATCGGTTTTTGGTTGTTTTTTTTTTTTTTTTTTTTTAAATCTAATGTGAGTCTTCTGTGCTTCCTGGATTTTGATGTCTGTGTATTTCCCTAGGTTAGGAAAGTTTTCTGCTATGATTTGCTCATATAACCCATCTACTCCCTTCTCTCTCTCTTCATCTTCTGAGACTCCTATGATTCTGATGTTCCTTTTTAATGGTCACTGATTTCTGTAATTCTTAAATTGTGCTCTTTTGCCTTAGTTTCCCTCTTTTTTTCTCCTTCATTATTTTCCATAAGTTTGTCCTCAATATCGCTGATTTGCTGCTCTACCACCATCCATCCTTGCCACTGTGGCATCCATTTGAGATTGCAGCTCAGTTGTAGCATTTTTTACTTCATCCTGACTAGCTTTGATTTCTTTTATCTCTGCAGAGAGGGATTCTAATATATTTTTGGCCCCAGCTAGTACTCTTATTATCGTGATTCTAAATTCTGGTTCAGACATCTTGGAAAAGCCAGAATTTAAATCTCACCTATCTGGGACACCTAGGTGGCTCTGTTGGTTAAGTGTCTGACTCCTGATTTTGGCTCAGGTCATGAGCTCACTGTTCTGTTCGTGAGATCAAGCCCCACCATGGGCCCTGTGCTGTCCCCACAGAGCCTGCTTGGGATTCTCTTTCCCTCTCTCTTTGCCCCTCCCCTGCTTGTGCTCCTGCTTCCTCTCTCTCTCTCTCTCTCTCTGTCTCTCTCTCATTCTTTCTCTCATAAACAAACATTAAAGTAAAATCTAACCCATCTGACTTCAGAGCCCACTGTCCTAACTACTATACTATTCCTGCCAGAAATTGGACTTAAATCTTCATTGGCTCAACAATGAACACTGTGCTGGGCATAGCAGAGCCAGGGGCAACCAGAGTCCTTCTCTGAAACAACTTACCATCTGGTGATGGAGAAAGGGATGGTACTCTCTATGGGATGGCATTCTGTGCAGTCGACTGCAGGAACCCAGACCAGGGGGACCCGACTCCTCTGGGGGTTCTTACTGGAATAACCAATGTCATCGTTGAAACTGAAAGGAAGAGTAGGATTTATATTATGATTTGTACTTTATACAAAGGAAGAGAGTTCCAGTAGCTAGAAGAGCTGATATGGGTGGATCTGATCACAGCCCTCACCACCACCATCCCCGAATATGTCGGTGGTGAGGGGCACCAGGCTGATTGCAATGCTACTCTGGAGTTTGTTACAGGTATTGGAAATCTGGTTTGATTTTGAATATCAAGGTAGACACTGCTTCCTTTATATTCACATTATAATAATAGAATTTTTGAACTTGTAGTGTATGAACTTTTATAAGTAAGAAAATGAAAACCCAGAGCAGGTAAGTGATTTGCCCAAGATTACACAACTACTGGTTAGAAAACTGGATCTAGAACCTGGGTTTTCAGTCAGGTGGGCCAGTCCTTTCCTGAAGCCTATCACCGTTGGGGCATAGTTCTGTCTATTCGTGGACTCACAGCTGCTGTGTCAGGCTGTGTAGGCTGTTTACTGTGCAAGAGTATCTGCTCTGGGAATGGGTCAGAGCTGAAGTCCATTCATAGGAAGGAACAACTTTTTCTCACTTTGCAAAAGTACTTTATGGCAAGCAAGTCCCTCTTGAAACTAATATAGCCAACCTACAGAAATCTGTATTTCTTCCCATTCTTATTCATGCAGTGATTTTTTCTATAATTCTATCCACAGGGTTCAAATAATTTAGTGATTAGTGCTTTAGTGCCCACTGGAACACAGTACCAGTTCTAGAAGGTACATTTCCAGCAAGTCCTCTGGTGTGGCATGGCAGTGACTTCTTTGCCAATCAGTAGTTCATGGCTGTACCTTTCCAGTAAGGTCGGAGGGGTTAGAGGCAAGAGAGGGCCTTCCTTCCTTGAGCAATCTATCTCAGCTCTGGGGTAGCAGTTACCCCTTATCTTTTTTTTTTTTTTTAATTTTTTTTTTTTAAATTTCTAGTCGAGAGAGAGAGAGACAGCGTGAGCAGGGGAGGGTAAGAGAGAGAGGGAGTCACAGACTGAAACAGGCTCCAGGCTCTGAGCTGGCAGTCAGCACAGAGCCCGACGCGGGACTCGAACCCACGAACTGCGAGATCATGACCCAAGTGAAAGTCAGACGCTTAACCGACTAAGCCACCCAGGCGCCCCAAGTTACCCCTTATCTTCATCTGTATCTATCTTTTTTGGGTTTTCTTTTTTTCTAACTGGCCAATCCCTCATTACTTCTTACTAGCCATTCCTGTTATGGATAATAATTCTTTATATTAAATGTTCCCTGTTCAAATTACTGTGTTTTTCTCTCTCTTGATCAGACTCTGACTGATTCACAACCCTCAGACATTTCTCTACCAGCCAGACATAGCCTGCTTCCCTAAGGGAAGCTGCACTCTAGCTGCATGAGCTACTGGAGGGTCCATGTCCTAGTAGATTAGCCACAAGTTCATGCAGGGGAATGAAAAATAAGCATTGCCCCCTCGAATTCCCCTGAGCTCCCCAACTAAATGGACAGAGAGTCACATGATCATATGCACATAACATGGTCAGTGCTGGTGGGTAACACAGGCTTGAAGGTACCATGATAGATGTTCCCAGTAGCTACGTTTTGGGAGAAGGAGGTCCCTGACTGTTACCCAGGAGGAGACTCTTGAATCTTGAAGATAGATTGAGGCTCTGCCAGGCAGGTGGGCAAAGAATATGCCAAGCAGAGGTAACAAGGCAAACTGTTAGCTATCTGATTCTAGCATGAATATTGAGCCTTGATGTTCCTGTAGAGCAGAAAAACCCTGTTGGGTCAGGTGACAACATGGTGTTGGTAGCACCACACCATAAGGTGGGAGCCTTATCACAGTCTATGAATCTTCTCCCTGGCTCCCATGTGACCATTAGTACTGAAGAGGTGGTGCCTTTGTGTTCCAAAGTAAACAATGAGCATCATGTGAACTAGCTTTTACAACCAGCTGCTCGAAATTGCAGAATACTCAAGAGAGTTTTAAAGCTGGAGTATAGACTCCATCCCATCATTTTACAGAATAATCAACTGACACCAGACTGTCAAAGACTCATGCAAGAGCAAGTCAGGGGGAGAACTGCGATCCACGGTCTTGGCAAACTATGTGGGAACTTTCTGCTGCCATTCTTGTAGGGTATGACTCAGCATTTATACTTGTTGACTGGGACTAGAAAGAAATGAAAATCCAGGGTATTGTAGCTCAAGGATCCCTTCCAAAAAAAAAAGCAAGAGGATGTCCAAGATGTGTCCCATATTCCCTGCTTAGTGGACATGTAGTTCAGTGGCTCCTCTCAGGGCTAGGTACCTTTAGCTTCTTCATCATGACCCTCTCTGGTTTTAGGGCCAGATATTTTTGTCTCATCGGTAACAATCTCGTTACATATCTCAGAATTTAAACCACTTCCTCATGGATCTTTTTACTGCATGAGGCTTATCAAAAGCTCTGCCATGCGATTATGAGCCCATGATTTTGTCCTCTGTAGTACAATTCAGTTTGGAAGCATGGCTCAATTCCTTGCTTTGAATACCCAGAAGGGATTGCTTATGTCTTCTTATTTTTGGTGGTCTATAGCTGTTTCCATTTCTGTACAAATGGTGAACTGTCCTTTGCTAGGGAAGGCCTGTGCTGTTTCCTTATGTCCTGTCTCCTTAGTGATAATCTTCTCTTGTCATGAACGTTATTCTTCCCATATTCCAAATCTGCAAGGCCATCTTTTGACAAAGTGGTTGTCAATATGCCGTGCCTGCAGGAGGCCCAGGAAGGCCCCTGTGCCTCCTGGTACCCCTCTTCTACAACTCTGAGCTTAATGGGAATGCATGTGCCATGGCTCTGAGGCAAGTGAGAATGGGGTGGGGGAGTACAGAAAAGAGGTGAGAAGAACAATACCTAATGGACAGCCGGCTTATCAATGACAAAGTTTGCCTTTGTCAAAACATGGGGCTGCACACTTGTTTCTAGTCTAAGGTACTTGTATGTTGACACCGGAAGGGGATAAAATACATCTCGTTCTACTTTCTACTTACCATGAAGATACACTTGAGCTTATCCCAAGAAAGAATCTCCTACATTTCTGTATAATTATAATAAAACACCCAGGAATAAGATAGACTTTTATTTTATTATTATTTTCAAATAGATTAAAAATTTTTTTAATGTTTATTTGTTTTTGAGAGAGACAGACAGGCAGGCAGACAGAGCGCAAGCAGGGGAAGGACACACACACACAGAGAGAGAGAGAGAGAGAGAGAGAGAGAGAGACAAATCTGAAGCAGGCTCCAGGCTCTGAGCTGGCAGCCAAAGCCCGAAGCAGGGCTCAAACTCACAAACCACAAGATCATGACCTGAGCTCAAGTCAGACGCTAAACCGACTGAGCCACCCAGGCGCCCCTCAAACAGATTTTTAAAAGATCAGTTTCCTTACGGGATCTATCAGGCCAGCTTTTTGTGTGTTAGTTTGTAGTCTGGCTGACACTTCTCAGCCAGGGAAAAATAATATTCTTGTTCTCTTTTTCTCATAAAAGGGTCCTGTGGTTACTGGATATTATTATCCCACTCTTAGTAATTCCTTACTGGTTCACTTTTTATTTGAAATTATTTCTGCTTATATTCTTATTATTTATTTATTTGAAGGTGCCAAATGTTTTCTTCTGAGCACCTCAGGAGAATGATTTTTGACAATGCTTTTGCCAATGCTACTGTTCATTAGGTTTATAGTTTCTAACGATGTGGCAAAATCAGGCTTGCTGAGTTTACATTATGTTTCAAAGCACAAGAAATACTTCCCAGTGAAGTATTCCACTGAAGTAGAATGTCCCGACTGCATATACAAAATAGAATCTCCTCTCTCAAGGTGCAGAATCAGATGAACAATGGAAGTATGAACACAAAGGGATGTTCAAGTGACCAGTGATATGAGTCATTGCTTGGCCACTGACTTTACAAGGTGAGTCACGAAGGAGAAAAGCCCCCTGTGCATATAGCTCTCACGGTTTTGAAAGATTTAGCAAACACACAACTAGATTTTTATCCCTTTCCTCCCATATCATTCAGAAGCATGCTATTAACATTTCTTTAATGGTTTCCAAACTTGCGGGTGAAATTTCATTTGCAAAAGGGGTTTAAAGAAAGCAAAAGTCTCCAATCTAATTAACTCCAACTTTAATTCAACACTTTCCCTTGATTTACTATACATTATCTTGAGGTTTAAAAATTTTTTAGATCTGTATATATGAGAATGTAATTAATCATCTGTAAAGCATATAAATCCCAGCAAGACACTTTGTCAAATTATCTCATCTTACCCACAATCTTTTTATCCCACCAGTTTTGCCTGGTTTCTGATTTCACTGAGCTGGGATTAAATCAGTGCATTCCTCCTACTGCATAATTAGGACTGCTTTAAAACTCTGTAATTACAAACCGCAACTGTAGATTGTGAATTGCATTTGCTGTCATAACTGCCATTAGCCTGGTTTCCGATTCTTCCAGAACAGTGAGGTAAAGATGCCATGTTGATAAATTCCACTGCTATAGGTCTGCTATTGATTATCCGCAGCAATTCTAGACTTGGATGGGATCCCAAGCAAGATGCAGAACCTGGGAAAATGCCAATGTTTTGTGAATCAAAAGGACTTTTTAAGAAGAAAAAATGTTTTTTAAAATAATAAAACTGTGGAATAACTAGTATAAAATTTTCAATTTATGCAATTGCAGGATTAATTTTGTAAATGCGTATAATCCTAATCTATTGGTCTTCCTGGGAGGGGAAAACTGTTTGGGATACTTATTCACCCTAATTTTGATTACTTTCTACAAAGTGAAATCAAAATGCTTCATTTTGGAAGGTGTTCCAAGGCTTTATTTGACAGTTTCTCCTTGCTTTACTCCCAGTGATCTGCGAAGCCCACGGTCCCCTTCTTACCATAGATCTCCCCAGCATGCTTTCCTCTCCTGCTTTTTCATCAGAGTCTAGGAGGGGAGGCCCACTTAAAAGTGATATAAATCTTCCTCATGCAGAAGGCTCACTCTGATGAGATTTTGGCTACATATTCCCAGTTCTAAATACACAGCAAAAAAGTCTTTTCATGATTAAAAAAAAGGTCAAATATTTTCTCTTTTAATATAAGATGTTCAATATCCTCATATAAACAACTTCCTTCAGAGTAATCTTTGGTATGTGGAAACTCATGTATCAAATGGTAAACTCCATTATTGTGCTGGTACCCAAGCTTGATTCACAAAGTTAGCCATTTTCATCAAGTTTCTTTGTTAAATCTCTTTAGCCAATGAACACATTTTGCTATTTTGTAAATTACTAATTTGAGAGAAACAAAAAATTGCCTCTTTCTATTTAACATATTTAGAAGCTCCAATGTCTTGCTTATAATTATCTAAACTGTATATATGTATGTATGTATGTATGTATGTATGTAAGTATATAGACACACACACACTTTGACCACTACAATTTCCCTGCTATGTATTTCTGGATGTTTATAAATGAACTGAATTGTGGTGGGAAAGAGCCCAGCGGCCCTTAACCACTACAATACCTCCCTTGTAATTTGCTGAAAGCAAGTGGTATTCATTTACGGTTTTTCTTGAAGTTTGTAACAAAAGCAAACAGGTTGACTTTTGTTCAGAATCTTCAGATTAGTACATCTAAAGGCTATGAAACTAGATAAATGCATAAATCAGACTAAAGAAGTAAGCTTTTGAAGCAAAGGGTTGGGAAAAGAAGACGGCTTTGCCCAAACTAGGAGTTCAGTCCATCTGTTTGAGTAAGAATTTTCAGGGCATTGTTAGTAGGGTTAACAATGGATAAGAAAGAGAATTATTACTGGCATTGTGAGTTGCTCTTCGGTAGGAAGATGTACGGAAGTAACAAAGAGAATTTAGGAGTAATTATTTCGTACTTCTTCCTCCCTTCCTCAAATTTAGTTAGTAAATAGAGACATCCGGCTAACTGGTGCCAATCTGGGTGTTGCTAGCTCTGCGAAGGGAGCCCCTCCCTGTAGCAATCCAAGAGTAGCTGTTATATGCTGTGTGGCAAACGATTAACTCTGTCGCTCTGAATTTTGTATGCCTGCTTTTAAGTATGATGGACTTGAGTCCTGCAATGGAAAAAACACAAATGTCACCTTAAGGCTTACAGTGCAACGATTTTAATGGTCCGCACTAAAGTAGGCAGTACAGTTTTGTAGCTCAACATTAAAAGCCGTCTTGCCTTACTTGTAATGCTTCTACCTAAGAACGCTTCCTGCTCCCTCTCCGCCCTTCACTTAGGTCTGAGTCTACAGAAGTACTTCTAAAGTGCATTTCTCTGGCGTTAAAAACAGCATTGTGATTTGCTCTCCGACAGCGGGTTCTGGATCCGAGCACTGCTTCCTCATTTGAGGGTCGGCTCAGTTCCAGCTGAGTTACCAGCTCAGAGAAGTACCCTTCTCACTCCCCAGGTGGCAAAAGGTGGGAGGCCGCCGGAGAACTTTTGGGGGTTAAGCACGGTTACGCCCACTTCCTCTGCGGCAGGTGTCTTCGCTCACCACAAATAAGTATTCAGTGCCTCCTTGAACCATGAAATATGGAAAACCCAACTGACACTTCAATTTCCAGGAAATTAAAATCGTGGAGGCCTTGTGTGAATATTCAGAAGTCGGTGGGACTGGAGCCAGGGGAGGGCCGGAATTCTCGGGTTAGGGTAGGGGGGAGTTGGGGGGGAGAGAGGCAGTCCCGCAGCGCTCTGGCTATTGCTTGTCGTCGTGGGGGTCACCAGGGAAGCCCGCCTCCTCTGGGGACCTGACTCCCTCGGGGAGCAGAGTGGCGCGCACTTTCCTCTTCTCCTTAAAGCGGCCGGAGCGCGAGATCTTCAAGTTGCGGCGGCTGCTGCCTGACTTCTCCCCGCACGGCTTGTCCGGCTTGTGGGGCTCGCCGGCGCCCCCGAGGAGATTGGGGTGCTGGTTCTCCCGGGAGCAGCCGGTCCAGTCCGCGCTGGGCGGCGCGGGCGGCGCGGGCTCCCCGGGGGCAGGTTGGGCGGGCGGCTGCGCCCCTGCCGCGACTTCCTTGCTTTTCTTTCTGCTGTTGGTTAGCGATTTCCACCAGGGCCCGGAGCTGCCCGTGCCGCCGCTGTCGGCCATGGCCGGGCGGCGCGGGGCGCGGCGGGTGGGGAAGGGCCCCCTCTCCTGGTGGGGCCGGCGGTCCGCGGCAGGAAGGCAGGCTACGGGGTAGGAGCCTAGGCGGCGGCCTGTACCCGGGAAGCAAACAGAACTTGGTTACTGGGTTTGTCCAAGTCACGTGCCCCCAGCCCCACTTCCTCCCCTCGCCCCGCCCGGCACCGGATCGGCAAGGGTCCGAGCGCCCGTAGCCGCGGGCCCAGAGCTGCGCCGCCCTCCGAGGGCACCGCCGCGTCCCCGGGGGCGCAGGCGGACGAGCGGTGGCCTCCAGGGCGCCCCCATCTGGTCTTCAGACAGCTTGGCACTCGCCCGCCTCAACCCTGGCCTGGCCTTCAAGGCCAGTGAGGTGTTCCCCGAGCCTGGGACGCCGGGGGAGGTTCCCGAGCATCTGGATTAACCCCAGCAGAGAGGAAGCTGGCCTGGCCAGTTACTCTGCCAGTTACTCTGATTGTAGAGGGACGCCCCAAAGTGACCCAACTCGGCCCCGGGGGGCCTCCGCTTGGATGAGCACCTGGGCAGAGGGTGCCCGGAACGGGGTGAGCTACTGACTATTAGACCCCTGTCAACAGTTCCGAAATTTCCCTCCAAGGGGTTTTTCCATCGACTTCTGTCCCAGGATCCTTTCCGACGTGGTTCTTCAAGGGGAATTTACATGACGATAAGAGCGAGGGAAAAGCTCATGATGTTTTGTTTCTTTTAAATTCTGCTTTTGACAGAACTTCTGCCTTGCCGCTTTCAGAGAAGCTGGTCTAGACTTCACTTCCCTTGAAAACCGCCGTCCCAACTTCCTTTTATTCCCCAGAGACCAAGCTTACGTCTCTTGGAAGCCACCCCAGGCGACGGTTGTGATGAGGTCAAGCGGCAAATGTCCTCTTCTTTTTAGTTCTGTATTAAAATATGCACCGACTTGGTACCAGGCAGCTCGACTCTTGAGATCTTTCGTTACAAATCAAAGGTTTCTGATCCTTTTTGCGCAATTCCTTCCTCCAAAGGAGACACCTGCTGCGCGCAGCCAGGCGCTCCTACCCCAGGTGCTTCTTCCCAGCTGTGAAAACAGCGCTCTGCGGAGCGAGAAGACCGTTCACGAGCACTGAAGGCGCTGATACCCGGAGCCCGACGCCGGTGCGCCCTCGGCTCTAACTGCACGAACGCGCAGGGTTAGCTCGCGCCGAGGAGCAGTTCCAGGTTGCCGCTGGGCCCTTCCCACCCCACGCGCCTGGTGCTCACGCGAGTTGCCGGCGCGCCGGGGAGCCAAACTTCAGCGGTGTTTGTCGTTGGAGGCTCTGCTCCCGGAACCGCCGGGAAAGTTGGAGCGCCTACGCGAGGCGGCGCCCCGGCTCCTCCCCAGGATGCCCCGAGGGCACACTCGGGCAGCGACTTGAAAACAGTGCAAGGTAAAACCGCCAAAAGTTCTTCCCTTAAAAAGGCACCCTCTCCCCAAAGCACGGTTTGCAGCAAACCTCCTGCTCCCTGTATTTTACGGATCAACGAAGCACCCCCAGGTTATTCATAGGTGGTGGTGGTGGTGGTGGGGTGTCCTGATGGCTGCCTTCTGTCTTCTACCCTACATTCTCTTTTCCACAACCACCGTGGTGTGCACGGAAAGGCTTAACAACAATTGCGCAAGGAAAAGATTGCAAATTACGCAAATGTACGCAGAGCGCCTGCGGCTCGCAACTTCTCCTCCGGAGCTGGAGCCGGGGGAGCGCCCCAGGTTGATACCTGGGAACGGACTCTGTCTTGGCGGATGCGCAACCGTCCTGACTGCTCACCTGTTCGGGCTTCCGAAGATCCCACGACTCTGCGCCGACCTCGCCTGCACGAGAACGGAGGGGGTGTATTTGAGACAACCTGGGGAGGTCAGGCTTTTTTTTTTTTTTCCTGGACGGTGTGCCTGCCGAAATCTCTGCAGTCCAGCTAAGCCGAATGCTGGTGCTGCTGGTCTCCCCTGGCGCCTCCAACTTCTGCTCCGCGCAGCGCTGGCGGCAGTTCTGGGTTTGCAGCGCGCCGGGCTCCGGCGTGAGGGCGCCACGGCGAACAGGTGCCAGGCTCACTGCCCCAGGTGGATCCCCAGATAGGCTCTCCGGGCTAGTCGCCTTTCATTCTCGCCCGTCTCCCTCTCCCTGCTAGCGATTCCCGGCAGCCGCGGGGAGATGGGACCTCAGCTGCGCACTCCGGTGTATTGAACCTTCCCACACGTCGGTCCTTTGCACGGGAAAGACATATGTCTGCCCACCTGTTGGTCATTCGCCAAGTGATTCGAGAAACCAGAACCCGGGGCGGGGGGTGTGGGTGTGTGTGCGTGGAAACACCAACCCAGGAGGCGGCCACAGCTGCCGCAGGTGCAGGTAGTAACTTCGCGTTCCCGCCCTCAAGGGCACGAGATTGGATCAGGTCGCGTCCGTGGCGCCGGCCTTGGGGTGTCTGATTGGAGAAAGGCTGAGCTGCGCCGCACGCCGGTCGGACTCCTCTGGAAGAAGAAACGGTAGAGGAGACCCTGGCCAGGAGACCGAGGCTGGAGGTGGGCTCCGCGGGGTAAATGTTGCCGCAACTCTTCCCCTGCCCCCGCCCTGATTTCTTTTTTCTCTTTCTCTCTGGGTCCCCAGCCATGGCCACTCAACTCCCAGGATTCCACTTTGTAATTCACAGGAACTGTTTCCTATCCAGGCAAAATGTTACAGAGTCGCAGGCACCCTTAGTTGAAAGGTGTAATGTTAACGAGTTCGCTGTATGCCTGCCGGGCGCTGTTTCCAGTGCTCTTGGGGGGCGGCGGGGGGGTTAACTCATTTACTCCTCGCAGGAACCCAAGTAGGTAGGTGCTATTGTTACCCTCAGTTGTCGGGCGAGGAGACCCTAGCCCTGAAAGTTAAATGGTTGCTCAAAGTTGCATGCCTGGTAAGTGGCAGAGCCGGGTTTGAACCCAGGAGGTCTGACTACCGCTCCTACGGTCTTAACTAGCACGTTAGACCGCAGCCTGCCAGCCTTGGGCACTTAAAGGACTTTGAGAAGATGTGTATTTCCTTCCCTTAAGACTGGAGGTCCAGTGGACAGGCATTCCATCTGGGGAATAGCACTGCAGCCCTGAGCTGCTAGAGGATGTGAACCAGTGTATTTCGGGGAGGGTTCAGGACGCTTGCGCTCCTGGGAACACATGCGTGCTTTTCATTGGTTGGGTAGAATGTAATTGCCATAGGTCACTTTCACTAATGAAAGCAGAAGTCCAGCCTGCTTCATCTTGCAGGATGCTCTTCTTTTTCAAAGAATTATTTTGATGTTCCTTGAGGTCATGAATAACTCTACCGAAGGAGTGCGCATAGAGCAACTGACCTCTGAGCATCGTTGTTCTGAGGACTTTCTGAAGCACAAAAATCGTGAAAGGCATGATGCCTATCTCAACTTACAATGTAGACTTAGTGGAAAGAATTTTTTGTAGAATATTTCAGGGCATGAAATATGAAAATGTGAATGCTTTATATCATTAATTTCTTAATTTAGCATTCGTGGATTTTTAAATGACATTCACAACAGTGTGTGTTTGAAAGGGATATAATTTCACATATTTCTTGCGATTAGTTTTAGAGAGTAAACTTTCAATCAGTGCACCGGGACTGGACCAAAGACAGGCCACCCCCTGGGAGAGGAGGACAGAACAAGCCCTCATAGTGCCATCCTATCACAGAGGAAAATACTGGATCAAGGAGGAAGGCTTAAATTGTAGATACTTTAACAGACTCTCTCGTAATTAGGAGTACCCATGTGATCTAGTTCTGGCTTATGGGGCCGTAAGGAAGACGTCTGGGGATTTTTCTTTCCTGGATAAAGGAAAGAGCCTTCTGAGAGAAGAATATCTTTTGCTCTACACATGATTTTTACATTTAAGCACAGCATGAGGATGTGATGTCTGGTGTTGCAGCAGCCATATTGTGACAGCGAAGCAACAGGCGTGGAACTAAAAACCAACATGCTAAGGATGATGGCATGGGAGTGTGAGAGGTGTCTGGGTCTCGAGGATATTGATGAGCCCCTGAAAGAACCCTGGAACCATCTACCTCCAGACTACTAGCTGAGTGAGATAATAAAAATTCCTATGATTTCATCACAGATTTAAATACAGTTTCCTGTTGCTAGCAGCGAAAAAGAGTTCTCCCTTGAGACAGTCTATGAGAGTTATAGAAAAATATATTGTTCAAAAGGGAAAAAAGGTAGGATGGTCACATTTTTTTTCCTGACCGATCTGAAAAATTCTTCATTGAAGGAGGATTTAGTGAAATATTTAAGTGATGGGAAAATTTATAGAAGTGGGGGATGCATCTGCAAAACAAGCCACCTACAGTGAAAAGTTGATTTCTCTCTCCAGTGACTCGTAGGTGACTTTTAATGTTACAGAATTTAAATGTGCTTAGATTGGGCAATGCTTACATTTCTTAATAATATTTTATCTTGTCATATTTTTAAAGAAATGTGTAGATAGTTTGAGTAAGGACATTTCTTTCTTTCCTTCCTTTCTTCCCTCCTTCCCTGGAGCTTCCTTTCTCCCTTCCTTCCTTCCTTCTTAATTCAATGGCCTCTTAGGTGTACTTTTAGGTGCAATAAATGATAACACTCAAAAGCGAAAGAGAATGAATTCCTAGAGGGTAAGACTTGCATATTAGAAATTAAAATAAGAACTTTGAGGGTTAAACCTGGCCTTTGCAATCCTACTAAACCTGGCATTGCTTTGGAGGTTGGGAAATTATTTTCCTTTAAAGCATTTATAGTGGCAACTGAGCAATAGAAAACACATGCTGAGAGAATTTAAAAAGTACAGCCAATCAAAATGAAGAAAAGAAAAATCATTTATATTCTTTTCACCCAGGGATAACCATGGTCAGTGTCGGAGGGTTAGTGCTATTCTTTTTGCCCCTTTTTTTATGTTTGCTCTTTTCTTCCCTCCCTTCTTCTTCTCCTCTCCTTCATTCCTCTTTTTTTTTTTATAGATGCTTCCATTCTTTGAAAATTAGGTGCTGATCCCCAGTGGCCTTTTCCTTTCTTGTCATCGATGTTCTGGTAGTTTGATATTCCTTCTCTCCTTTCTGTGTGTTCGCATCGGTGTTGTTGGATTTGGTTTATAAACTTCAGAGACTGGGCATTACACCCATGCCTGAACTGGGGTCTGCTTTTTATAGCCTCACATCCCGAACCCACATCAGGTTAACATGAATGCATGTATAGAAGTACACAAATTGCAAGGAACAAAATATTACTAATCGTTTTGGTTTTACACTTGACCTGGGCGAGGCTGCTTTGTATGGCCTCTCTCTGAAATTCAGGCAAAACCAGCTGACTCGTCCTAACTTCCCACTCCTATTCCCGCTTGCTGGTCTTATTACTTTGTATTCTTGGGTATCCTTGGATATCCTTGGATTTTTACTCTTTTTCCTTAAAAAAAAATGGTACGAAGATTTAAGGCCTAAAGCCAAGTTAAATCCAGAAAGGATTTTCAAGAATTTAGGGGCACTACCAGACACCATCACTTTATATACACTAAGTTCATGGCTTGAGGAGTGTGAGACCATGAAAACAAGAGATCTCTGTGAGTGCTAGCCCATGGCCAAACCCTCTGGGAACAAATCCCCCCATCATTGCCTAACTCCCAGACCTTTTCTGTTCTAAAGTAACTTAATTGTCCTTGCTGACCTGTGGAGGGTGGGAAGCATGGATACAGTTTACTTCTAAGCCACCCATGCCCTGAGGGTATGGCTTTTGGGTGAACCTCGGAAGGAAGGATCCTCTTCTTCTGTGTGCCCTATGCTTTATAATCCCTTCCATTCTGTTCCAGGAGACTCAGAAACTGAAGTTGTTTTGGTTCCCAATTGTTTTCAGCAGGGGAGTTCATCCAAATAACCTAGCCTGCCAGGGACAGGAATGGGTGTGTTTCCACTGGAGTGTAGATTGTTTGCTTGGTGTTTGTCCCATGATTAGATATAATTTTCTTAATTATTTATTGTCTGACTCCCTCACTAGAAAATGAATTCCATTTTATTAAATGATCATAACATTTCTTATGTATGAGGTACACCTCTGCTTTATAAATATTATTTAATCCTGTGAAATGGGTACTGTTATTATTATAGGTAAGGTAACCGAGACACTCAGAACTTACGTTGCTTGCCCAAGGTCACCTGGCTAGTAGCATTTGACCTCAGGGAAACTGACTTGAGAGTCCAGAGACCTAACTAATTCCTCTGGTGTGTGGTGCTCCGTGAGTACTAAGACATGTCATTAATGAATCTTTCGGACATGCCATGCCACCTGGCAATACCAGTTCTTAAATGTTCTAGAATAAGTGACTATCCAAAGCATAAATATAAATGCTTTGTTATAACGTGACTGGCTTACAAAAAGAAATGTAATGAAAATCGCAATGACATAGCATTTCAATCTGTCATTACTTGTAATGATGGCCGGATTTTAACTCTGAGATGTGGGCACAGTAAGTGGACCAAATTATCCGTTAGATAGGTTTTTGTTTTTGTTGTTAAAAAACTGGAAGAATACTATCATGTCGCAGCCGTATGAAGGAGAAGCGTTAGGTGGGAGGACAGGAGGGGGCCGAATAATGTAATCTACCAGAGAAATTTTATTCATTATTGTCCTTAGGGAATAAATGAGTGATCTAGAGGACCCAGCATTGCGAAACAAATCTCCACGGCACATCCTGACTCCGGAAACAAAGGTAATTCAACTTTATTGTTTGTTAGGAAATCGTAGATGTAAATAAACAGTCATCTGTTCCCAGCCAAGGTAATGTTCTCTGGCTGGTCACCTAGCTCCAAGTCAGGGCTGGGGTAAGCCAGCTCCTTTAAAAGGTAGCCTGCTATCTGCAGTTGTTAATTTCTCTTTACCAGGGATTGGTTTGGTTATGCTCCATTTGCCAGGTTGTATTTTCTCCTTTGAGGTTTGTCTGTGTGTCAGCTCGTTACATCACATGTGTAAGGTAGAAGGTGGATATCGGATGGAAGGGTAATATAATGCAGGAAGTGAATCTTTTGGTTTCCCCACCTGCATCAAGGCCAATGTCAAATGTACATAGTTAGAAATCTCTAAGAAATAGCTGCTTTTATTAGTATCAGTCTGTCGGGGGAGATTGCCAAAGTTTTGGGATTCAACTCTGCTTGGTGTTAACACAGGTAAATCTCACACTGTACATTAAAAAAATTTTTTTAATGTTTATTTTTAAGAGAATACAAGCAGGGGATGTACAAGTAGAGGGAGAGGGAGACAACAGGATCCACAGCAGGCTCCAGGCTCTGAGCTGTCAGCACAAAGCCCAATGCAGGGCTCTAACTCACTAACTGTGAGATCATGACCTGAGCCAAAGTCAGACGCTTAACCCAGTGAGCCACCCGCAGGCTCCAGGCTCTGAGCTAGCTGTCAGCACAGAATCTGATACGGGGCTAGAACCCACGAACCACGAGATGATGACCTGAGCCGAAGTCGGACTCTTAACCGACTGAGCCACCCAGGTGCCCCACACTGTACATTCTTTTTTTTTTAAATTTTTTTTATGTTTTATTTATTTCTAGGAGAGAGAGAGAGAGAGACAGCGTGAGCAGGGGAGGGTCAGAGAGAGAGGGAGTCACAGACTGAAACAGGCTCTAGACTCCGAGCTGGCAGTCAGCACAGAGCCCGACGCGGGGCTCGAACCCACGAACCGCGAGATCATGACCTAAGCGAAAGTCAGACGCTTAACCGACTAAGCCACCCAGGCGCTCCCACACTGTGCATTCTTCATGAACATTTATGCTTATCCATTTGATGTAATTTCATTTACATAGTGGGGGAAATTGCTTCAGCTGCAGCTATAAACCTTTTATAACAATGGCAAATTTAAAATTCTTACTATGTGCTTTTCACTTTACTGTGAGCTTATCCAAAAGTGGATAGTATTCTTTTCACTTTTTTTTTTTAATGGCATAAGAGCCCTGAGAGAACTAGCTACTGTAAATCCGACAGTTTTATCATAGAAAGCTGAGGCAATTTGTTCAAGGTCACAAGACTTTTAAGAGGTGGAGTTATTTTGATTTGGTTTTAGTTACTGTGTCCCTAATACAGTGTTCTTCTCATATTGCTATTTGAATCTCCTATTGCCTTTTAATTAATCATTAGATCAATAAACATTTGTTGGTTTCAAAACCGTTACATCAAAAAAGAGCGTCATACTTTAAAAATTCTGATGAGGTCAGTGTCTTCTAAGTTTCCTACTTGGAGCAAGGCTAACTTATATGTGGCTCTTTAAATATTAAAACCCTATGGAATCACGGAGCACTCAAAGCTCAAATCAATGCTGGGAATTGTAATTACATATATTTCTCGTGAAAAGACTTGATGGTTGGTTTGAATTACAACTGTGTGGCTTTGGGAAAATTACTTAATATCTTTAGGTTCTGGTTTCCTTAAATGTAAAGTAGGGATAATACTACTTCCCTGGGCAGTTGCCAAGATGAAAGTAGACAATACGTTTATTAAAGTCCCTAGCACAGTGCCTGACACATAATAGCCACTCAGTAAATGTTAGTTTCTCCTTGACTAGTTTCTTTCATTGGCTGTGTGGGAAACTTATGCGAACAAGCTGTACAAGTCCGTCACTTCCAAGGGCTTTCTGAAAATAATGAGAGTCTTAAGGGAGCACTGTCATTATTGTTGCTTGGGGTCAGTGTTGTCCTCGCAGGAACATAAAGCTAAAATTTACCGGGGAATATTGAATACACAACAATTTGCTATGAATCTCACTTTTCTTCAGGAACGCACTTAATGATGAAATCAAATCAAGCAGAAGTTTTCTGCATGCGATTCAAGAATGCGCTTTATCCAGTCTGCACTGAAATTGCATTACCTGCAGTTAAAGGAGGAAGTGTGCTCAGTTAAGCTTAACAAGCTTGGAAGCAATGTTACCAGAAAAGGATTAACAAATCATAAGACAAAATCCTTAGAAGTAAGGTCACTGGCAGACTGTGGCTAGGGCACAAGCTGAGGAATAGCTTTCACATGTGCTGCCTCATCAGTTCCCGGAATCTTAATACATAACGTGCATCAGCGAATCGTGCCTGAAGGAGGGAAAGAATGAGAGCATCGCATCTCTGTGGTGTTAGACAACATGGCACTCTTTCTTGTTTTCAAAAATTAGCTTTTATTTTATGAAAGCAATATACGCACACGTAGGTCAAAAATGTGCATTGTGCTTTCTTTTGATTTATCAGTAGTAGACATTCTCTTTTAATTTCCTACTCTGGTATTTGAGGATTTGGTTCTATACCTTGCCTTCTGCTTCCCTCTCCAGTTTTCCCACCAGAGTCGTATTACAGCCTTTGTTCAGTTACTGTTCCATGTTTATATTATTGCGCCTGTATCAATATCGTTCAGACTAAGCATTATACTGTACAGATCACTGTATTTGCTTTCTTACTTCTTTCTTTTCCTGAAGTTGATAATGGCCCTCTTTCCCCTCTTTCAGTTGATCCTCTTTCTGATTCTCTCTTCCATCTTCCAATGGCTTCTTGGTGCACTTTTCTACAAGTTCAATCAAACCAGTATATATGTGCTGCATTTTGGTTTGCCCCAAAATATGAGTGCCAGACACTTCCGTCTCCTTCTGTAAGGACTGACCTCTCTCTCTGGCCTGCTGCAGAGCTGCTGCCTGGGAATGCCTTGAGTCAGATTCCCCATTTCCCAGATTTTTTTTTAATGTTTTATTTATTTCTAGGAGAGAGAGAGAGAGAGACAGTGTGAGCAGGGGAGGGTCAGAGAGAGAGGGAGTCACAGACTGAAACAGGTTCCAGGCTCTGAGCTGGCAGTCAGCACAGAGCCCGACGGGGGCCTCGAACCCACGAACCGCGAGATCATGACCTAAGCGAAAGTTGGACGCTTAACCGACTAAGCCACCCAGGTGCCCCACCCCATTTCCCAGATTTTGAGCTGCCTCCTTTCCTGTCGGACTCACTGGCTTTGGTGATGGTCACTTGGTGCTGCAGCAGGGCAAGGTGGTGGCAGTCCTCAGCATGGCGGTCTCTTCAGTCACACAGTCCAGTCTGGATTCTTTATCCTTCATGCCTTGCCCACAGCTATCCTCCTGGGACCTCCTTTTACCCTTATTCTGTAGAGTTCCTTTGTGCGAAGGAGCAAAGTAAACCTTTCCTTAACCATCACACTATAATTAATTAAAAATGGATCATGGATTTGAAATGTAAAACTATACGACTTTTAGAATAAAAGAAGTTCTTTGTAGGGGTAGGCAAAGGATTCTCAGACATGGCTGAAAGCATGACCCACAAAAAATGACTAAATTGAACTTCATCAGAACTAAAAAAAGAAAAAAATCCTTTGTTCTGGACCCTGTTAAGAGGAGCTGAAGACAAACTGTAGACCAGGGGAACATATTTGCAAACCACAGATCTGACAAAGGCCTTACACCTACAATATATAAAAGACTCTCAATTCAACAGTAGGCAAATCCAAGTATTAAATGGGCAAGAGACATGAATGGATGTTTTACTAAACTGGAGATACAGAGGAGGACGTGAAAAGATGTTCAGCATCATTCACCAAGAGGGAAATGCAAATTAGAACCACAGTGAGATACCAACAGGCACTTACCAGAATGGTTAAAATGGAAAATAATGGCAACACCAAATGCTGGTCAGAATGTGGAGAAATGGAATCACTTTTTTTTTTTTGCATGTTTATAGCAGCTTTATTGGAAATAGCCTCCCCACAAAAGGAAACAACCCAAATGTCCATCAGTAGGTAAATGTATAAACAACCTGTAGCATATCTGTACTATAGACTTCTGCTTAACAATAGGATGAATTGAACTCTTGACACATGCTCCAACTCGGATGAATCTGAGAATAACGATGCTGAGGGAAAGAAGCCAGACCAAAACAGTATACATGCCACATAGGATTTCATTTATCTAAAACTCTAGGAAAGGCAACCGAACACATGGGGACTGAGGTGGAGGTGGACAGGGAGGGAGATGGGAGAGAGATTTACAAAGGCTGCAAGGAAACGTTTGGGGGGACTAGAATGCAAAATGGTGCAGGTTCTCCGGAAAACACTTTGGTGGTTCCTGAAAAAGCTAAACGTGCAAACCTGAGCTAGCGATTGCACTCCTGGGCATTTATCTTGGAGAAGTGAAAACACACTCACAGACCTGTACGTGAGTGTTCCTAAGGCTTTGTTCACAGTAGCCCCAAATCAGAAACAGTCTGGACATCCTTCATTCGGGTGAATGGTAAAACCATGGGAACGCCATACCATGGAATACATCTCAGCAATAAATATGGAATCAATTCCTTTTTTGATTTTTATTTTTTTAAGTTTACATCCAAGTTAGTTAGCATATAGTGTGATAACAATTTCAGGAGTAGAATCCAATGATTCATCCCCTACATATAACACCCAGTGCTCATTCCTACAAGCGTCCTCCTTAATGCCCCTCGCCCATTTAGCCCATGCCCCCTACCCACAACCCCTCCAGCAACCCTCAGTTTGTTCTCTGTATTTAAGAGTCCCTTTCGTGGGAATCTACTCCTGAAACCAAGAGCACACTGTATACACTGTTAGCTAACTTAACAATAAATTATATTTAAAAAAAAAATAAGAGTCTCTTATGTTTTGTCCCCCTCCCTGTTTTTATATTATTTTTTGCTTCCCTTCCCTTATGTTCATCTGTTTTGTATCTTAAATTCCACATGTGAGTGAGTGATATGACATTTGTCCTTCTCTGACTAATTTCTTTTAGCATAATGTACTCTGGTTCCGTCCATGTTGTTTGCAAGTGACCAGGTTTCATTCTTTTTGATCACTGAGTAATACTCCATTGTGTGTGTGTGTGTGTGTGTGTGTGTGTGTGTATGCAACATCTTCATCCATTCATCTGTCAATGGACATTTGGGCTCTTCCCATACTTTGGCTATTGTTGATAGTGGTGCTATAAATGTTGGGGTGCATGTGCCCCTTTGAAACATTCCTGTATGCTTTGGATAAAGTACCTAGTAGTGTAACTGCTGGGTCATAGGGTGGTTCTATTTTTAATTTTTTGAGGAACCTCAAAATGGAACCAACTCTTTTTTTTTAATGTTTTATTTATTTTTGAGAGAGAGAGGAACAGAGGATCCCAAGCAGGCTCTGCATAGAGAGCACAGAGCCCAACGTGGGGCTTGAACTCCTGAACTGTGAGATCACAACCTGGGCTGAAGTCGGACTCTTAACTGACTGAGCCACCCAGGTGCCCAGGAACCAAGTCTTGATGTATGCAACCACTTAGATGAATCTCTGGAAAATTGCGCTGAGTGAAAACAGCCAAAACCAAAATGTTACATTTCATTTAACTCCATTTATATAACATTCTCAAAAATTATAGATCTAGAGAACAGATATTTGCAGGGGCCATGGATGGGGAGTGGGGTAGAGGCGGGCATGGGTACAAAGAGACAGTGGGAAGAAGTTTGTGGTGATAGATTGTATCTTGATTTAGTGGTGGTTACCCAAATCTGTACATGGGATAAAACTGCATATGACTACATTCACATACATGCATACGTGAGTATGAATGTAGGTTTAGACACTTGTGGAAATGGAATAGGGTCTGCCGTCTTGTTAACTGGTCAGTTTCCTGGTTTTGGCAAGGTACTACAGTTTAAGCTGTCACCATTGGGGAAGCAGAGTGAACAGTACTTTGGACTCTACTGTTTTCTTAAGTTTTAATGATTTCAAAATAAAAAGTTTAAAAAACTCAGCACCTAATGGAGTGAAAAACAGGACTGTCGGGTGATGGCTCCTGGGCTCCTTCTCTCTCCAGCAATGGGAGGGACTTTGCCATGACTCAATTTCTTATGGGACCAGGTGCCTCCAAGAGTCCAAGATTTGAGCAAGCTGGAACTTGAATCTAAAATTTTCATTCCTCTCAGGGGCGCCTGGGGGGCTCAGTCAGTTAAGTGTCCGACTTCGGCTCAGGTCATGATCTCACGGTTTGTGGGTTCGAGCCCCGTGTTGGGCTCTGTGCTGACAGCCAGCTCAGAGCCTGGAGCCTGCTTCAGATTCTGTGTCTCCTCTCTCTGACCTTCTCCTGCTCACACTGTCAGTCTGTCTGTCTGTCTGTCTCTCTCTTTCTCTCTCTCTCAGAAACCAATAAAACGGTAAATTTTTTTTTTTAATTTTCATTCCTCTCATGCAAGGCCGCTCTCATTTTTTCCCTATTCAAAGGTGTCTTGCAGCTCAGCCTCTTTGGATTTGTTCATCTAGACCTCTGCTCAAGATGTCTCTCTCCTGAGTACTTGGAGAAGGGAACTGTGTTCCTGCTAATCCTTCTTACCATGAGTTCCAGGCCATTCCAGGTGAGGCACGTTGGTGTGTGCTCAACCCCTTTGTTCAACAGATGAA
This sequence comes from Proteles cristata cristata, assembly GCA_017311185.1. NCBI lineage: Eukaryota > Metazoa > Chordata > Mammalia > Carnivora > Hyaenidae > Proteles > Proteles cristata. The sequence goes on along the minus strand of JAESUZ010001314.1, from coordinate 191,964 downwards.
GGTGGAAAGGGAGGGGGACCCGGTGGATAAATGGGGCAGAAGGAAGAGCCACTGCGAAGACTCCCCAAGGCAAGAGTGTGCCTAGCATGTTCGAGTCTGAAATGCAGTTGATTGTAGGTGTTTGTAGAAGGAGAGGTGATCAGAGTTGATCAGGATCAGAGGTGATCCAGAGCTGACAGGAATTCAGGTAAGTCATGTACGTAAGCCTCGTGTGCCGTTGTGAAGACTGGATTTTATTGAGTGATATAAGGAGGCAATGGAGGGTTCTAGGCAGTGTGGGGACCAGATCACACTTGTATTTTCACAGGATCCCTCTGTTGGGATGGACTCCTGGGAGCTGGTGGGGGTGGGGTGGGTAGGCAAAGGCAGAAAAAGCTGACTTAGGAGGTGGTTATGGGTGTGTAAAGCCAATAGGCTTCACTAGTATTCTGCTGGTAGAGGGTAAGAAAAATGGAGGAATCAAGGATGACGGTGTTAGCTTACTTCTTCTCACTGCATGAGCCAGAAGCACCGGATAGAGTTTTAAAAAACAGTGATAGGGTCATAATCTGTATTTTCCATTATTACTCAGTATTGAGAGCTATTTCTAGGTCAGCCTCCTGTGAACCATTACCAAGTTAATAAATATAGAAACATCTTCTTTTAATGTTTGAGTGGTATCCATTATGTAGCAATACCATTAGTAATTTAAGAAATCCACTGTGGATAGGTGCTGTATTATTTTTCAGTTTTGTTTTCTGGAACAAATTGAGTGATCGGATAGTCTTTGCCAATAGATAATAATCTATCAGGTGAATCTGCACTTCTGTTCATTTCCTACAGCTAGATAGTCTGTTTCCAACTGCATAAATATTTATTTGCAAAGCCTACTTTTTTTCTGGTTGCCAGAATAATATATCTTTATTTAAACGATATATGTTACAGGATTTTAAATGAGACTTTTCTCGTCACCAAGTTCCAAACAAGGCCCCAAAGACTGGGCACGATAGATGATAGCCCAAAGGTGCAGAGAATGCTAAGAATATGACCCTTTTTTGTGACCCTTAGTTTACCATCCCCACCTTGGGAGTTATATACAGAGGGATATACAGGGTTGAGCAAGAAGCTTAATAGGATTTCTTTTTAGAGAATATTTGATTACTGTGGGACTGTTCTTTGATGAAGGAAAGCCTAGGCTTTGTTGGGGGTAGGAGGTTGGTTCACAGAACCCCTCTAAGAGCTTGGTGTGTGTCCCCTAGAGTTTGGGGACTGAAAATTACCTGCCTTATGCTAAAGGTAAGAGCAGAGGGCTGTGGTGGGGGACTGACTGAGCTGTTCTCTACCAATAACATGGAAGAGGTACATGCATTACTACGGGCCAAGTGGGACCCCACAAAGTCTTAGACGTGCAAGAGACCCAAGCCAGGTTGAATGATCCAAACAGAGACAGATGTTGGGGGAGGGGTGTCCTTTAGAAGCCAGAGCTGTGCAGAGTTTAATGAAGCGTGTAGGAGGAGGCCGTGCTGTGTGAGGGAAGTTCCCACTGGAACAGCTAGGTAGAAGGAACCGGGGACCTCAGTGAGCATGGAACTACCATATTAGACCCATAGCATCCACCTGGAATTTTAAATGAGAGAGGAATAAGCTGCTGTTGTGTTTAATCTATTGTCATCTGGGTTCTCCACTGCTTGCAGCTGAAACTAACACTACCTTACCCATCCTATTCAGATGCTTTCAGAGAAAAGAAAAATACAGAATGCAGTGTCACTCTAGTTATGAGACAAACTGAATAAGGTCTGTTTAAGCAAAGACAGTTATAGACGATTTCAAAGCTTGAGGTAAGATTCTAAAAAATGAAAGAGTGAACTAATGCACAGTTCTGTAAAGCACCATATTAAATAGGATACTGCATGTAACCTGATAAAAGTCTTCCTATAAGTATACAGGTAGCTTCTGTGGACAATACTATGAAGGGTCCTCAAAAAATTAAAAATAGAATCACCACACGTTCCAATAGTTCTGTTACCGAGTATCCAGAGAATACAAAAATACTAATTTGAAAAGATACATGCCATCCCTATGTTTAGGGCATTATTTCTAATAGCCAAATTATGGAAATAACCTGTCCATCAACAGATGAATGGATAAAGAAGATGTGGATACATATACACAATGCAGGCATAAAAAAGGATGAAATCTTGCCATTTGCAACAACATGGATGGATCTGGAAGGTATAATGTTAAGTGAAATAGGCCAGTCAGAAAAAAGCAAGAACCATGTGATTCCACTCATCGGTGGAATTTAAGATACAAAACAAACAAGCAAAGAGGAAAAGAGACCACCGAAAAACCAGGCTCTTAAGTACAGAGAACTAACTGTTCCCAGAGGAGAGGTTGAAAGGGGGAGACGGGTGAAATAGGTGAGGGTGATTAAGAGTACCATTATGATGAGCACTGAGTAATGTCGAGAATTGTTGAATGGCTATATTGTATTTATCCTGAATTTTTAAATTCTTTCGATGCAGCGCAAATATGGTAGATGTGAGGATTTTAAAGAGCTGAGTGGTGGAGTCACGGAGTGTTCATCCGGACTCTTGGCTGTGGGCAACAGGTCACATGCTAGCTGGTTTTTAGCAGAAGGGATCTGTTACAGGGCACTGGGTAGTGAATCTTATTGAATCTTAGGGATTATTTTATTTGTCGACAGATAGCATCAGAGCCAGAGGGGTTGGGATCGCCTGTGGATAAAGTAGGGCAGGAAACAGCACTGGCGGGCATGCCAAGGGATTTGGACAGTTATGGAAGGAGAATGGGCAGAGGCATCGAGCAGAGAGGATGGGGGTGAGGGTGGGTCGCAGCAGCCAAGAAAGAGAGAGCTTTGAGAAGAAGGGAGTGGTCCACTGTGCCAGCAACTGAGAAGTCACGTAAGTGGAGATCTGAAGCCTCAGGGCGGTCCGTGGGGCTCCAGGGGCAGCACTTGGGGGCGGCAGCCCCGGAAGCTGAACTTGTGCTGTGAAGGTGTGTGACGGCACCCCCGTACCTGCTCCCGCGCCATCTGGCCTCAGCGATAACCCTGTGGGGTTGGCCAGTCAAGCAGGCAGGGATTAATTTTCACGTTTCAAAGGGGAGAAACCTGAGGCTCAGAAATGTGCAAAGCCTTGATCTGTGACCGAGACAGGTCTTGTGGCTCTAAATCCAGTGCTCTTATAGAGCTACCATGCTGCCTTTCCACCATATCCCAGCCTGGGCCGGGTGTGGCTCGGCTTTAAAAATTCACCAGGCAGTAAATGGGTAAAATTCCTTGACTCTAATCTAGGCAGCAGTAAGTGATGACGCCTGATAGCATAGACGAACGAACACTGATGGTCTAAGCATTCTTATAAGAGTTTCCCGAAGCTCTTTTTTAGACAAACATTTGTATGCTTATTCTGATCCCCAGTTACTATATTGAATGCTGTACGTAGATTATGTTAAGCCTCATAAACTTCATGGAATAGGTGATATCAGTTCATTATAATGACGAAGAAAACAGGCTTAATAAGTAAAGTAACTTTCCATAAGTTGCACTATGAGAAAGTAGTAGAGCTTGGATGTAACCACTGGGGTCATGGAGACCCAGCACCTGACCTCCTCCTAGTCTACACTGCACTCGATCCTAGCCCAATAGAGCTATTACTTGCTGTGTAGCCCAAAATTGAACTAGAGACTTAGATCTTCAGTTTCTCCAAACTGACTTATTTTGACACTTAATCATTCCTACCCAATAGAGGAAAGAAAGACTATGGTAAAAATTAGGTGAGTTAAGGGTAACTGGAAAGCTTCAATAATTAAAAGTTTCAGATATTAGGCAGAGCTCCAAATGGTGGACAAGAGTCCATCAAAATGCATTTGCAGATTCTCCTGCTTCTGGAATCAGCCCCTCTTCCATTGCACCAATATTACAGGACATTTGAGTATTTGTAGAAGGATTCTGCCACTCATTTCGAAAAGGTTCGGGTGCCTGTTGTGTGCAAGGCGCAGTGCCAGTGGGGAGCTGGAGTAGAGTGGTGAGCAAAGCAGACCAGATTGCTGCCCTCAGGAAGCTTTCAGGTGAGAGGATATTTTATTAGAGATAGAGTTGGTTCAGTGGTTATGGGGGCAAGGCTCTTGGGGACCTTGGTCTATGGGTGTGAAAAGTCCTCTGGAGCCTGTAAGGGTTCAAACAGCCTCCCCAGTGCCACAAAGCTGTTGCCCTCTTTTTGTTAACATGTCCCGATTTGCTTCAGGTGTCCAAAGACGTTTGGCGAGAGGAAGGGGATTTACCTCCAGGTCAGGTGAAACCCTGATTGTTTTAAAGCATGACTCTTCAAATTGACCCTGCACTGGAGTCACCTGGGGGACCTGTTGAAACCAGATTGCCAGGCTCCAGCCCCGGACTCGGTGAGTCAGGCTGGAGAAGTTGCATTTTTTAACAAATCCCAGGTTATAACGTTGCTGGTCACAGGACTCCGCGTTGTGAAACACGGGTCCACACTAATCGCGGTGATCTCTTTCCCCTTCCTAGTGACTGGTTCAGCCATAAGCCTGTGAGGTAGTTCTGGCCAGTGAGTTGTGAAGGGATGCTTGTTGAGGGGAAAGATTTTCTGGCTGTTAAGTGGGACACCCGGGGCGAGACGTTGTCCTGCTCTTCCTTGCAGTGGCCTTCTTGTAACCATGTTTATCAACGCCTGCGGGCAAGATCAGTATACTAAGCATGTTGGAGTGGAAAGACCGCACCATCCTTGGAGATGCTCTACATTTGGATTCTTTTTGAGATATTTACTGTCTTTATTGTTCAAGCCCTTTGCATCAGAGTTTTATGTTCTGTGCAGCAGATACTCTTCTGTTGAATTTGGTACTTCTTATAGGTTAGTGGTTATCTCCTTATCACCAGAAGTCAGTCATCCATGCTCAAGCAGCAGTCCATATGGGCTATTGGTACTTTATTGATCTTGTCACATTGGCACTATTCCTGGGATGGGGGAAGGCGCAGATAAGCCATTTGACCTCTCCCAGGGTCATGAACCTGTTGGTCCATAAAAATCTCCTAGGTTTTAGCAATGACCCCTTGGGAAGGAACCCTATTGCCCGACGCACCCCCTCCTCCCCCCCGCACACTTACACACAGAGGCTTGTCCTTGGCCCCGAACCCTTGGCTTGATGAGGTCTATTTTTGTCTTGCCATAGGTCTTCTCTACATTGGCTTTGGGGTCTTAATATCTTTCCTTGACGGGCTATTTGGACTGCACGTCCTGGTCTTGTAGCCCCATGTTGCCCCTGACAGGAATGTTCCACTCCCTCTCATCCTCCACATCCTTTAGCCCTGCCAGTTAATGAACTAACTCATGAGTTTGCCCCACCCGGCAGGGGATTGGTTTTGGAGGGATGGTACTGTGTATGGGAATCAACATTTGTACATTGCTATACAGTTTATAGTGAGCCTCCTGTTTTCACATTCAGGATCTCAGTGGATCCTTAGAACCACTCTGATAGGGAGAAGAGAACAGATATTATGTTATTATGCCCATTTTCAGACTAGGGAACTAGAACAAAACCAGGATTATACCCATTTTGCAGATTAGGATTTAGGAAAAAAATCCAAGTTTCATGCCTGGTAACTGGAGTGACCAAAAATCTGTTCCAGTCATACTCGCTTAATTCTTTATGAAGATTTTAAGGTATGTAATTTTTTAGGAAAGTATGTTAAAGTAGTAATTTTTTTGGCGACAATGAAAAATGTGCTTCCATAGATGATTTATCCTACATGTGAGGTGCACAAGCCTATGGAAAGAGAGCTTTGTCTGTTTTTCTGACTGTAGGAATTATCTTCATTCTTCATCCCCATTCATTCCTTAAGGTTCAGCAGGGTGCCTTTCACTGCATTGTCTCATTGAAAGTCTTCTGTTAAGTTCCGGGGGACTCCTTAGTTGCCATATCCAAAGGGGATTCATTACCTTAGCATCTTGGAACAGCATTTGACTCTGGTGGCCCCTCCATCCCTGAAGTTCTGTCTTCTCCCTTTCATCTTACGCTACCCACCCTCACCTTCCTCTCCTGACCATTCCTGACTTTCCTTGCAATGTTCTCTTGTTCTGCCTGCCCCTTGGAATTTCTTCTTACTCAGGACCTACTATTGGTTCTCTTTACTTCAACTGTCCAAAAATCTGACCAGGCCATATCTACCACCAGCTCATCCCTCTTTCATGAGCTCCAAAACCACCTGTCCAGCTGCCTACTGGACATTTCCACATGGGCGAACCATTAGCATCACAGTGCATCTGCAAACTGAACCCATGATTTGCCCCCACTAAATCTGCTCCCCTTCTCATATCCTCTTATCTTCCTAAATACTCACTTAGTTGCAAACACCAGACATGGAGGGTCATGTGTAACACCTTCTTTCCTTTCAATTCTGGCATCAAATCAGTGGGTCCTAACAGCCTCTTAAATCTCTCTCCTGTCCATGACTCTTCTGCATCCCTCATCTTTCCCCCTGGCTTTGGGGAGCCAAGTTCACACAGACATTTGCCTCTGTTTCCTGATTAGCTTCCATATCCCTAGTCTTCCGTCTTCTGGTCTATCCTTCTTGTGTCCCTAGACAGACTTTTCTGAGTTTGGCTTGTGCTTGGATTGCAAGGTTCCTTGTTCCCTGGCACAGTCCTGCTTGTTTAATCTCACTTCCCCTCCTCTTCCCTCCCACTGTATGTTCTGGTTAAATCCAACTCTGTAGTTCTCTAAACTTCCTGTGCTTCCACATATTTGTGGCCAGTACCTGCTCCATTCTATGTCTGGGAAAGCCAGGGAAGGGCTCAGCGTGGAGGTGACCATTGAGTGGAGATGTGCAGACTGCGCAGGAGGGTGCCTGACCCGCAAGTGGGATCCTCGGCTCCTGATCTCAGGGAGTTTGTATTTCGGTGGGAGATAGATGTATACACAGTCCAGGTACTTTGTGGTTACCGCTGGATGAGCACTTTGTTCAAACTGCAGGAAGGCAGTGAAGGGGGTCTGTGAGTAGGATAACCTCTTTCCAACTCCACTTAGAAAAGAAAAATGGGGGCGCCTGGGTGGCTTAGTCAGTTGAGCGTCCGACTTTCGCTTAGGTCATGATCTCGCGGTTCGTGGGTTCGAGCCCCGCATCAGGCTCTCTGTGCTGACAGCCAGCTCAGAGCCTGGAGCCTCGAGTCTGTATCTCCTCTCTCTCTCTGGCCCTCCCTGTTCCCACGCTGTCTCTCTCTCTCTCCTAGAAATAAATAAAAAAATATATAAAAAAAAAAAAAAAAAAGAAAAGAAGAATGACTCCAGCTCATCTGCATTTACAGAATAACTAAGCAAACTCCTCCAACGCACAGGTTTGAACATGGTACCTTGCGTGTCGCAAAATAAACCTAAGTGGGGCAAAGAAATGGATCAGGACAGTGTGAGACAAACCTGAAGACCAGGGAGAGTCTTTCTGAACCACACTCATGAGATGCTCTTTATTTTACTGCATTAAAACAGACTTCATTTGCCCGCCCCTCTCTTTCTTGCATGTTGGTGCTCCACAGAACTTGGAGTCAGGACTGTCACCTGTTTCTCTGATCTGTGTCCTTGAGTACTTTCATTCAGACCCATGGTTTCAGTTGCTACCTTCCTAGATCCGTATGTCCAGCTGGGGTCCATCAATGTAATTGCTCATGAAACATCTCTGCTTGGAAATGTCACAGCGATCTCTGTGTCACCATGTCCCACCATCTTCCCTCTATTTTCCCACCCCTCCTGTAGACCTCCAGCTCCTCTTCCTGTGTTCTTTTGTCAGTACTACCCAGTTGTCAAATTAAGCCACCCGGGAATCATCCTCCATTCTTGGATCCAATCTATAACCAAACCTTTTCAACTCTACTTCCTCAATAGGACTGCCAGCTGTCCTTGCCACCAAGGTGGCCTTGCCACCACCTGATGCAGGCCAAGTCACCGCAGTCCTGTCCAACAAGGAGAACACCTAACTGCATCTACCTTCCCTACCCCAGTCTGCCCACATGCTTGCTGATGAATCCACAGTCGAGTAAGTGATCTTTTAAAAATGTAAACTATTGTGTCATCTGTCCCTTACCACCCAGTAATGCTAGTAGAGTGTGGGGCTCTGGACTGTATCCCAGGACACGAAAAGGATACTGGTAGAAAACCCATGAAATCAGAATAAAGTCTGAAGTTTAGTCGATAGTAATGTGCCACTGTTGGTTTCTTAGTTTTGATAATGTACTGTGGTCATAGAAGACGTTAACATTGGCGGAAAGTGGGTGAGGAGTACCCAGGCGCTCTCTGTAGTACTTTTGCGACTTTTCTGTAAATAGGAAACGATTCCAAAATTAAGTCTATTAAAAAAAATTAGTGGCACCCATTTTCTTTTTTTTTTTTTAATTTTTTTTTTAATGTTTTATTTATTTTTAGAGAGAGAGAGAGACAGCGTGAGCAGGGGAGGGTCAGAGAGAGAGGGAGTCACAGACTGAAACAGGCTCCAGGCTCTGAGCCAGCAGTCAGCACAGAGCCCGACGTGGGGCTCGAACCCACAAACCGCGAGATCATGACCTAAGCGAAAGTCGGACGCTTAACCGACTAAGCCACCCAGGCGCCCCTGTGGCACCCATTTTCTTGATGTTAGAGTACCAAATCCTCAACATGACCAGCTTTCTCCCTCTAGCCAAACTTATTTAGTTCTTCCAGTGAGATAAGCCTCTTCCTTGCCTCCAAGTATTCATAGTGTCTGGCCCATTAATACAGGCTTGATAAATATCTGTTGAAAATTAATGTACATTTTTAAAACCAAAAGATTCCCTATAAATTTGGGGCTGGATACATCTTGAGAATTTGTAGGCTGAGTTGGGGTTTTAGGAGGAATCAGGACAGCCAAGACAGTACTTGAACTGTGTGGTACGTGACTGTCCCATGCTCTCCTTACCTCCCTCTCTCTGCCCTCGGAGCCTGTTATCCTTGAAATTCAGCACCAGCCCCCTCCCAGCTCTGGAGACCGGGTGCCCATTTATGTTAATGGGAGAAAGAAAAGGGGTCTCCTCCCCTCCTCAGAACTGTCTTCTCCCACCCACTCTCCCCGTCGTGCCTCCCACAACCCACTTATGGACCATAGTGGGTTTCTGGAAATGGTGCTGCCTCCTTTCAGGTCATAACTACTCGAGTTATTCCAGTGGCAGGAACTTCAAGTCAGGTAAGAGGAGCCATGTCAGGCTGCCAGATGGTGGGGGAGATAAATGTGGGCAAGCAGGCTTCAAGCTAAAGCAAGGGAGAGGGGATCAGGTGTTGTAATCACATTTGAGAAAAGGAGTCAGGTGACCCTCATTATAGCGCCCTGTTATAATATCCCTTATTATTACTTGAACTTGGATTTAACCTGGGACAAACCCTTCTCATGCTTCTGCCTTCCCACCCTAGATCTCTTCCCCTGCGAAGCCATCACCCTTAATAGTGGTAATACTAAGAAATAACTGTTACTAATTACTTTAGATCATCATTTCATCAAAGATGTCACAGCCAGAACATTTTTTTCCCAGTTTTTCAGATAAGCAAACTCATTCCCAAACTCAAGGTCATATGTAGCTGATAACAGACAAATTTGGGATTCAAAGTCCAGTCTTTCTGGCTGAAAAACTCTTGTTCTATTCTCTTGCGATGATGTTGGGTGATTTGCTCTAAACACTCCATCTCTTAATGAAAAACATGAACGCAACAGGTCGTAGGGGCAGTGAAGGCAGAGCATTAGGGTCCTAATCCCAAGTAGGCCCTCCAGAGAGGACGGTGGAGGAGGGGGGTGGGCAGCCCGGTGGGGACTCAGCGGGATGTTTCTGTTTCCTCCTCATGTTTTGGTGACGAGCGAAACTCTATTGCCAAAACCCATCTGGGAACAATGTTTGAAACATTCTCCCCCTCCTCCCCAATACCGGTTTTCTTCGCACACTCCAAAACGATAGACAGAAGAATTTAATACATTTAATGCTTTTCCTTCCATTTACACTATCATAAATTACAAAGTATTATTCACTTCACAAAATAAAACCATTTTCAGATAATTCTTTGACAGTATCAAGAAGTACAGAAGCTACAACAAACAAGTCTGTACAGTTGGGAGAAATCATCATAAAGCAGGGACCCAGCAGAACCATTTTGACCCCCCTCCCCCGTGTGCCAACGGAGCCCATCCGCGTGGCCCCTGGGACCGTCCGGGACACCAATTGCACTGCCCTCCTCCTTCCGGCTCACTTCTCACACAGTAATTCTCTTCTGGTCGCCCAAAAACCAGACCACTGAGTAAGTACATGGATTGGCTCAAGACAATCAAGAGGAAAAGACACTGTCATTGGATTGCAGAAAAACATTAGATTTACAGGTTTTGATGCCTTAAATGTTTTGCCTATGTTACAAAATATAGAAATCTTGCCGTGAAAAGCTCATGCTAAGATAAATATAACCAATACGATGGAGCTATAGTAATAAAGTCAAATTATCCGTCCATAGCTACTTTATCAAGGAGGAACAAATATTTGTAAAAAGCCAACTTACTCATTCTTACTTTTAAAAATAGTCTTGTTTATAAAACAAAAATGAAAGAAAAATCAACAATTATTCTGCAGATTCACTCTTCATAAATACAGAAATGTGACAGACATTTCCAAATGAATGAAACAGGGAAAGTGCTCACTTTTTATGTGGCCCAGATTCAACCAGTGTTCCCGAATCATTTTATGTAAAATGACCACATTCTGCCTATTCTGGGATATTCACACATGATATAGAAAGACTGCACCCAATGCCAACACCTACTTGGGGATTTCACGACGTTGTTATGGAAGGAAAACGCACGGATGTTTCCGACTGCACTACAATTCCTATAAACCTATACCGCAAGACAGCAAACCGCCAGTGTGCTTAACAGCAAAAACGATCAAAAGCGGGGACACAGGTGGCCGGTGAACTTTCATTGCGAAGCACAGGTAAGGACAGAGGTATGTCAAGATAATACTGCATTCATGGTAAACTTTTTCAGGAATCACAGCAAGAAGCAGGACAAGGTACACGGGGTCATAATCAATGCACTGCATTGAGTTCTATTTGCCGAAATAAAGTAACATTCTTGCAGCTAAAATAAAAATCCATTTTACAATATAAGTCTCATTTAACATTTAACATAGATAGAATTGTCTTCTTTTTGTAAGTGGAAAACACATAACTGTATCAAGTACCTCTATGAATTAAAATTCCCTTTTATTACTGATAAGACTGAAGCTTAAAGGTCTGCGTTGCCTTTTTTAATAAGTTAGAGAAAGATTTATTAATCACTCTTCCAGCAAAACAGACATGTAGGAGGCACGACGAAGACCCATGACAAGGCCCTTGGTCACTCTCACCCCTGCTCTTCTCACGTGGACAATGAGAGCGTCTCTGAGACATAGGAGCCATCTTGACAGTCCGCTGTGGTCCAGGAAATGCTGTCACTTGTGTGGAAAACAAGCCAAGTGTAAGAAATGCTTTTACTCCTTTAGCCTTATCAGCTTAGACGGGGCTGGGGCCATTCAGCTCACTTTCCTGGTAGATTAAAACAAAACATCTTCGTTTTCTATTAAAATCTGCACAATCAGCTTTTGGTACCGCATGTCTTGCAGGGTGGTGAGGGTGCTGTCCTCAGGGGACCTCATCAGGGTGGGCCCGAACACGATCCCCAGGTTTTCAGCATTCATGAAATTGTCCTTTTCATTCAATGTCACCCTATGAAACGAGCACATACACAAAGACGTTACATGGACTTGCAGACGGATGGATATCCTGGTGATGCCCGTATGCTCCCGCGAATTTCTCCGGTTTGCGAAAGTTGTAAAAGAAAAGGGAGAATCAGAATTATAGAAAAGTATTTTTAGGAAGGTAATTGTCTGGTTTTGTTTTCCTTTCTAGATCGTGGACACTGCCTGCGGCCTGTGGAAGTGAATTACTTCGCGAATCTGGTACAGATACATCTTTAAAATGAGAAAATCAGTCCTTCCTAAATAAATCTGGGAATGCGATTAGGGAATATTGGTTGGAAGGGGCAGCAGGTTTCTAGCTGGCCCACAGTGCATGCAGATTTTAGTCTGGGCTTGTATGGAAGTCTTTTTTCCCCCATAGCTGCTTCCTACCGGTCTGTGTGCTCATAATCAGCGAAGCTGATGGCAGATTCCTGGTGTGCTGGCAGGCTTAGTATCAGAGGAGCAAGGTTACTGAAGGATGGGACTGTCGTGAGTGTAGGAAAAGGCAGACCATTATCACGGGACAGGGGAAAGGCTGGAAGGTGGCCAGACAGGAAAGCACTTGGACATTATTTCTGGTTCCCACAGGATGAGGTCTGGAGCAGTAATTATTGTTGGAATCGAAAATCATCATTTCCACATCCAGATGAGAACAGCAAAGCCTTTAAGAATAAAATTCAAACTCCAGAGTTGGCTCCCTGTCTTCCTAGTAGAATAAGATTACAGTCTCCTAGATTCCTCCTTTAAGGAACAGAGGTTTTTGGATGTTCATAATGAACCTAAAAGAGAATAGGTTCTCGAAAGAAGGCAAAAGAGGATTAAACCGGGTTTAGGTTCTGCATGGAAGGCCGTGCCTTTATCTCTATTCTCTTGGAACTGATTAAGATTGGCCACTTAGCATTATTTTAGGAAGTTCAACTTGGCTTGCGTTATTTTCATGTTACAAAGCTAAGGAGGTGGGAAGGAGGGACATTCTTCACTATCAGATTGCTCACATCTCCCCATTAAGTCAGGCACCACCACCCACGCCTGGCCAGACAAGATGGTTAGCAAGCCCTCCATGATAAAAATACTAAATTATTGGCATTAAAGGTCCAACTGGGACATATCAGCATTTTTCCTGATAATGGTACTTTGCCTTCCAAACAATAACAGTTGGGACTAATTTCTTTCTAAAGAAATACTTTATAGCTAGTTAAAAACCAGGCTGGCCTTCATAGTCTATTACTTACCCAAAAATAACTCACAATCAATCAAAACAGAAACCTTCCGAGCTAAATGTTATCACATCTCTGATCACCCTGAATCTGAGCAACAATGTTTAATAGGTTTTGTAAGGTAGAAAAATAGAAACGTCAACACCTAGTGTTTACACAGTTTTCTCAGCTTGCTTCCTTTCGCTTACTGAATGGATTAGTCCTGAACATAAATTAGTCCATGTAGACAGTTTTGGCTTCATTTTATCTGTGAAGGAGCTACGGCCATGGGTCTTCCAAAAACACAGAGGACAGCACACAGAAACGCCCTGATCCCTCCAACATCTCAAAGACCAACTCACTGACCTCATTATATATGTACAGTGAAGGAAACCCACAGTTGAGGTAAGAGAGTCTGGAACCAGACTGTAAATACCCAAACATCTCTGCAGATAACACAGTGCCTAGCTGTCTGTGGTGCATACCCTCTGAGCTGGCCCCCAGTCATCCCTGCCTCCTGGAGTTCATACTCTTGTGTAATCCCTTTCCCTGGAGGCTGGGCTGGACCTAGTGGCTTGCTTCTGACAAACAGAATATAGCAAAAGCCATTGGACGTCACTTCCGAGATTAGGTTACAGAAAGACTGTCTTTCACGTTGGGTGCTCTTGCCTCCTCTGAGGGAAGCCAGCTGCCATTTTGTGAGCTGCCCATGGGGAGACCCACATGGCAGGGCATTGAGGGTGGCCTCCAGCAAACAGCAAGAAAGTGAGGCCTCCAGTCATATGGCCTTTGAGGAACTGAATCCAGCCAACCACCTCGTGAGTGAGTGTGGAAGTGGGTGTTCCCCTCGTGAGCCTGGCCATCAGTTCAACCATAGCCTCACTCTAGACCTTGAACCAGAAGCACCCAACAAGGCTCCACCTGGATGCCTGATCCCAGAGACTGCAAGATAGTAAATCTTGATTGTTTTAAGCCTCCAACTTTTGGGGCAATTTGTTACTCGGTGATCGGTCACTAATACATCAAGAGAAACAAGGGATCGGGATGGGAATGTGCTTGCCCAGGAGCAAGGAAGGTTCAGGAGTCTGGAACGAGAATGAGACGAGGAAGAACAGAACGCAGAGAGGACGGGGCATGTGTGGGAGGCACATGTGGATGTGGACGCAGTGTAGACAAATGGTTAAGGCAGAGTGTGGGCTCTGGATCAGACCGTCTGGATTTCAATCTGGTTTCACATTACCACTTAATGTCAGTTATTTTACCTCCTCAAATGTCCGCAATCTCATCTGTAACCTGAGGCCCCTAACAATACCTACCTCACAGAGATAACACACTAAAGTGTATGGAGCCCCTCCCGGCAGTGACCAATGGGATTGGCCTAGGGAAGGCAGCATGGTTCGCTTCAAAGGAGTCTGTGTACTCAGTGGGGTTGGGGACAAAGTTTATGAACCCTTCCTGATGTGTTCACCATCCCAGGCAGATGGGGTTTGTGGATGATGTATCAAGGAGGTGTTGGCTTACTTCTTGAGGTGGATCATCAGGTATCGGAGGGTCTCATAGTGGGCAGGGGGCAGCAGCATCAGCAGTTCGTGGACAGCTTCCAGCCTCTCATCTGCATTGGAGATCTCTATAAGAGCACACATAAAGCGTTAGTGCGGCGCTGACACGTGAATCTTTTCAGAGAAGTAACAAGTTTGGTTGGTTCTGATTGCAGATGGAGGGGAAGTCAAAGAAGTTCAGGCCACTGCAGGTAACCTTTCCCTTAAACTCATCAATTTGTTTGTGTCTTGCTTTATTCTAGAATGGCCTGGACATTGGGAGCCACACATGTATTCAGTGTCCACTGGGTGGGCGTCAGGAGGCTGGACCGGGAAGGTGCAGCCTGGGAGATGCTTTCTGCTGGCACAGACCGTGCTCTGCCCATCTTCCGAATGCTGGGTTTACTACAAATCTCGCTGGCACGAGCTTTAATGTAAACCAGATCACATAGGGCAGCATTCTCTGGATGTCGTCTGGCGGTGTTTTCCCGGCAGGCTTCCATGACTGAATATGCTTCCGTGACCGAATATGCCAGGGCGCTGGCCAGTGAGCCAGCCCATTAAGCCCGCACTGATGGCACTTTTCACCCAAATGCTGGCATGGTTGACCCCACTGTCAAGTCTGGGTTAGGAGGTAGGTACTAGGCGCATTAACAAAGGGAGGAAACGTGCATGCTTCTGCTTTTTAATGGGTATTGGCAGCCATTCAAAGAATGTTCCCCTGTTGTTCCTGCTAGGGTAGAGGGTCCTCTGCTGCCAGAACCTTCTCCACTCAGGACCACCAGGACCCCGGAGAGAACGCTCCTTCCAGGAAACAGGGCCACAGCTCATCAGGAAAGTACATCTTGCACTAATCCCAGCCTGCCCACTTGTGTTCCCATCAGGCATCTTATGAGTATACTTACCTTTAAATATAGTTTTTATAAATAATTCCTCACGGTGTGCTTGATTTCTGTGTCATGCATTCTAGCACCTGAACCTCTCCTTCCTCAATCTGTTCCTGGGCAAAGTGCAGCACCACTTCCCATCCCCCCCACCCCCCCACTCTTCTCTCCTGACAGCAATCAGCCCACGTGCCAGACACTAAATGCGCAACTGTGGGCAGAAAGAAGACTAAGGATGATGGTGTTCTTTTCCTGGCCCTGTGAGCTCAGCTCTCTGAGCCCAGCTTTCCTGCTTTGTGAAATGGGATCATGAGGTTTGCCTCGTCAGGTAGATGAGAAGCTTAAACTAGAGGATGTTATCGAGAGGTCTTGATCTAGTGCTCGACACAGTAGATTCTTGGTGTGTTATCAATTTTGAACAATATCGGTGGGTAAAACTTGGGGCCTGACTTTAATCAATTAGCAATGGAGGGTCTGCTTAATGGATGAAAGCAGCTCACCTGTAGAGCCCTCACTGAAGAACATGTGACTTTTTACTACAGAAACATTCTTGCTTTCTGCAAAAGAGTGCACATTCTTGCACAGCCCTGACTGTGCCGGTTCCCAGGACAGAAGCGACAATGATGTGCAGAGAGAACTGCCTGGTGCCCAGTTTCTCCACTGAGGGGTTGGCTTGGTACGGGTTCCACTCAGCTAGTGAACTGTGCCTGGTTTTCTATGAATTCTGTCACTGTGCCCTCACTTGGCAAAGCAGGTGCTCATGCAGTAACTTAAACAGTCCTAAGTTTTAATTGTCTTGAGGGTAAAAGCATTATACTTAACAATTTGGTATGAATAAAAGATTAGCTCTCAATACTTACTCGCTGCTTCGATAAATTTGGGGTAGGTGTCATAGGTGATAACGGGAATGGGTAAGTCTCTGAAGTACAGTTTAAGGGCTCCAGTGATGATGTTTATGTCTGGATAGATGTTGGCAGATATATCTGCCTTTTCACCATCTGAAAAATGATCAATGATTCCAATGCCTAGTTAGGACCTATTTCGCCAAGTTAACGCATGGCCATTAAGAAAAAAAACAGATCCAACATTGAATGCAACGCGCCCGTACAAGTCCAGCTGGCTACTCTTGCTTCTAATAACACTGACGTGCAGGAAGGAACACAAAGACGTTTGGGAAGTGGTTTTGGGTTTGAGAGTAAGTGTAGCCAAGAAGGTGGTGAAATTGACTGAGAGTCGTTCTTTGGACCCAGCCTCTGGTAATTTGCTAAATAGAAATGTAACATAGTAATTAATATTCCAGACACAAAAGTTCATAGTAGAATAGCAATCTAATCTGACCTAGTAATTTAAAAAATTGAGAAGCTTTTATATAGCTATGCCAATATTCTTTGGATCTGAAGATCACAGACACAACATAATAGTTGACTATCTTCAGTTTCAATTCTCTTTCAGGCTCATGACGTTTCTTTTATCTTGGCTCTTTCCTCTCTGTCCCTAGGACTTTAATTTGGGAACTCGTGACCTTCCTTCATGTATAGGTAATGGTGTATTCTAACCTTTTTTTTTTTTTCTTTTTGAGAGAGCATGTGAGCTGGGAAGGGGCAGAGAGAGAGGGGGAGAGAGAACCTTAAGCAGGATCTATGCCCAGCACAGAGCCCAACGCAGAGTTTGAGCTCACAATTGTGAGATCATGACCTGAGCCAAAATCAAGAGTCGGACACTCAACTGACCGAGCCACCCAGGTGCCCCTTTTGCCATCACTCTGAAGACATGTTGACTTACAGTTACAATCCTATCGAGGCGATTAGCATTTCCTTTTACATAGAGAAATGAAAGAACAAATGTCTCATCAAATTTGGTTCGAGGATAAAAAAAAAAAACTGCCGATGTACAGAAAACCGTGAGCGTAGCAGATATGTCATCTGATCCCATTACTTACAGATTTAACAAATACCTATTGAGAATCTACCATGTACTAGGCACTGTTAAGCCCTGGTGAGTCAAAGACAAAAAAATCAGTATTCTCTTCCCGTAGTTCTAGTCAGAGTGGGAGTTAGGCATCCAACTCAGCAGTTACAAGGAAGTGGGAAGCTTGCTAGGCTGGGAGGCATGTGAAAACATGGGGGTGGGGGCACAGGAAGGGGCAGTCAGACTCTTAGGTCAGTGTGGGGTGCTCAGGGAGGATTCATGGAATAGGAAGCACTTGAACTGACACCTGATTAATAGGTAAGCGTTTGCCAGGCAGAGATGTGAACACATTCTAGATGGACAGAACAACGTGAGCCAAAGTACTTGTTCATGAAAATAGTAAGGTGCATTTCAGGATTGCAGGGGCATAAAGTACACAGGGAGGAGGAATGGGCCATGAGCCTGAATAGATGCAGTGGCCAGATCATCAGAGACCTCCCCTGCTGTTCTACAGAGAGAAGGTTCTCTCTAGGAGGCTAGGGGTTCCAGCCTTTGAGTGGCTTCACTACAATTATTTGGACTGTTCAGGAGAAATGTAGAATGAAAACACTAATTCCGAAAGAAATGTGCACCCCCGTGTAGACTGTAACATTGTTCACAAGACATAGAAGCAACCTAAGTGTCCACTGATGGATGAATAAAGAAGCTGTGGTTTACGTAGTTAGCAGAATAGTATTCAGCCATAACAAAGAGTGAAATCTTGCCATTCGTGGGAACACAGATGGACCTTGAGGGAATTATGCCAAGTGAAATAAGACAGAGAAGGAAATACTGTATGATCTCTCTTATACACGGAATCTAATCTAAATCAAACCAAACCAAAACCAAGCTCATAGATACAGAGAACAGATTAGTGATTGCAGGAAATAAGCGGTGAGGGCTGGGGAAAATGGGTGAGCTGTTCGTTGTTTTTCTGTTTAAATAACTTGAATAAAAATTAATAAATGTAGATTCTTGGGCTCACCTAGCTTTCTCAGGGACTCCCCAGGGTAGCCCCTGGTGATCCCTGCTTTAACAAGCTCCCGAGTTCTCTGACCTAAAAGATAACGTGGCCTAGAGAACCTGTGTCACAGTTATAAACAACAAAAGTGGTTACTTCCTAAACTTCCACCAGCCTCCCCTGTTTCAGTGTTACCCCCATATATATGGTTTCATATACCCCCATCCATACGCTCTGTTCTTGGGAGTTCTGGGGGCAGAGAGAAGCGTCACTTAGATCCTCAGCTGGGGATGTACGAGGTGCCATGCGTACTGACTATAAATGTTGGGCAACCAAATCAAGAGTCATAACGGCACCAGATGCTGGCGGCCCATTCAAGAACTATTTTAAACACACAGAGTCACTTGTCCACAATTTTTAAGGAAACACTTCCCCTAGAAAGGGGAAGAACTACGTGATCTGTAAAAGCCATCATTCCGTGGCTTCTTGAGCAATAGCTCTCAGTAGCTATTGCTAATATAGCTATTGCTATTGCTAATGGGGAAACCCATTCCCACTATGAATAAAATGTGCTTCCGAAAGAAAGGGCGCCAAGCACGAGTCATTCGGCATTCAAGGAAGATAAAGCCCACCTCTGTCAAATGCCATTTTGACATCTTCAATGTGTTCGGCAAACCCGGAAACTCTGTAAAGGCCTTCTGACTTCAGTCCTGTGGGAGAAAAGAGATTTAGCTTCCTGAAATATCTACAGATGACTTGAATTCTGTATATACATGGTGTGCTATAAATGAGAAAAATACAGTGTTCTTATATGTCACACACTGTCACACTGAACAGAGCTGTCACTGGGCCTGCCCATCTCAGTTCCCAGGCAACTCTGTCTTTATTTGCTTGGGCTGCAGTGGAGACCTCGGGGATCTGGTCGTCTTCCTGCCTGGCTTCACAAAGGGAGCTCCCATTTCAGATTCTCACCAACCTTGGCCTCCGGCTTCCTTTGTTCATCAGACGACTGGATGAGATTTTGCTCCTTCAGGTGGCAGCCCGTGCTCTCCCCAGCATCATCTTAACCCATGTGCCCTACTGCGGGCAGCACGGTGCTAGGTATATACACATATGCGGACACATGTGTCTGACATATATTATCTTGACTTTACCGAAACAATCTAAATTTTACAGCCTTTTTTGTCTCATCATACATATGATCCTATGTTCAATGCTTAACTAAACATGATTGATTCATTATTACTCCTTCAGATAAAGGATCATACAAACAGATGTGGAAAAATAAAATTTGAGCGATGATTCTGGAAACCTGATTGCTGTATATTTGGGCTAAGAAGATGTGATTTCTACTCCTAGATCTTAGTGATTTGTTAAGATATGTCCTAAGGTCTCGCCAGGTCCCCAGTGTATCCACAGGGATAGAGGGTCAGATCTCAGACCTTGCATGTAAGAAACTAGCTGCTATCAAACTGTAGCTACAGCAAAAATAAGCGGAGAAAAAGCTTCTACAGCTATTGCAGAATAGTGTGTCGAGCTCTTGATAACAGGAACTTTCGCTGTATAGAAGTATGTTCTTTCCTGTTTCTCACTTGGGAAATATTTATCACGTATATGCTACCTGCCATATATAAGAGTCTGCATCAGAGACAACAAACGCATGGCATGCATCCTGTTGTGCCTCCCTTCTGACCATCAGAGACCTTCTTCACGGACCTCAGCTGCATCTCCCACTGAGCCCCACTCAGTCTCAGAACGCATCTTAGTATGGTTGCCCAGCTTGCCATACTGATTAACTGGGTTGGTCCACAAGATGAGAGAGAACTGGCGGCATCCTGTTCTGGTTAGCGGTGCCTGTCAGCATGCCGCACCGTGGTTGTAACCTGCACGTGACACAGGCGAGGAACGGTGGCACACAGGAGCCCAATGCAGTGAAGACTAACCCTGCCTGTTTGTTGATGGAAGAGACCATGGAGAAGGTCTTACTGAAGAGCTATTTTTGTTTTTTGGTTTGACTGTTTTGTTTTTTAATGTTTTATTCATTTCTAGGAGAGAGAGAGAGAGTGCGAGCGTAAGCAGGGGAGGGTCAGAGAGAGAGGGAGTCACAGACTGAAACAGGCTCCAGGCTCTGAGCTGGCAGTCAGCACAGAGCCCGACGCGGGGCTCGAACCCATGAACCGCGAGTTCATGACCTAAGTGAAAGTCGGACGCTTAACCGACTAAGCCACCCAGGCGCCCCAGAAGAGCTATTTTTGAAGGAAGGCATGAAAGATGGACTGGAGTTTGCCAGGCTTCCAGCTCCCCTTGCAAGATCAGTTCTCCCCTTCCTCTGCTGTGGTGGAAACTTCCATTTTCAGAACAGCATCCATTGCCACGGCCATTACATTCTGGCTAATGTGAAGAAAGCAGAAGTGCTGTGTACTGTGCCTGGGTGGCAGACTTGAAGAGAAAGAGCATGCCTCTCTGCCCTTGGCTGGCATGCCGACGGGATGGTTGTAACCACCTGAGACAAGGGCAGCTCCCGAGGACGACAGAGCACCAAGTTGCAGTGCCTGGGCTCCTGCCCTCAGGGAGCTGCTCACCTAGCCCTGGTCTGCTTCCAGTGTCGGGACTGTTACTGGAGAGAAACGGATTTCTGGCTTGTTGCATACACTGTTGTTTGGGGTCTCCGTGACAGCACAGGAACACACGTGGGGAGTAAGGCAGCCAGACAGACACCTTTGGATGTGGAGTTAGGACAGGTGGTCATGTTAAGAAAAGGTAAAAGAAATAATGAAGGTTGAGTCCTATATGTTAGGCCCTGTTCTAGGTTATTTATATGGATCAGCTCATTTTAACCCTCACAACCACCGTATGAGAGGTGACTGATTCCATTCACTTGATGGGTGAGGAAACATTCAAATGGAGAAGGCAACTTGGCCAAGGTCACACCACAGTGAGTGTGAGACAGGGCTGGGAGTCTAACTCCATGTCCACGACCTTTTGGTTTGGGACATCATGCAGAAACAGATGGCCAAGTAAGAGCATTTGCAATATGGAATTTGCACTGGATGGACCATGAGATGAGACTTTGGCAGAGGCGGTAGCAAAGCTGCGGACGGGAGTCATGTGAATTTCTTCCAGCCTGTTCTCTGGTTCTGCTCACACGTGCAGGATGCTAGTGCCTGAAGCTCCAATTCCTTCGCTGTGGCTTCCTGGTGGACATTCCTAACCTGTGCATTACAGCTCTTGTACTAGGCATGCTTAGTGCGATGTTCCCCATGGACACATCAGACATTAGACATGGCGGTAACTTTGCTCGAGGCATTCATTGCCTCTGATGAGGATCACTGTGGGATGAGAGCAGCTTCTCCAGAGAAGCTGAGGTCCTGAGTCCAGGCTCTGGAGAGGCTGATGCTCTGACCCCAACTTGCAGTGCTCTCTAAACGATAGGACCCAGGGATACTTTTCCCAGCTACTCATCCAGAGGCAGGGCATCCCCTTCTCGACTCTTACCTAGCTCAGCCCCTGCAGCAATACCTTCCCCAGATCCCAAAGCACCCACTGAATTCTGACATATACAGCAGTCAAAAGACAGAAGGCATTTCTTACAAGTTGTGATTAAATGAGCTAGTGTTAAGGTAACAGAATAGCTCTAGTTTTCATCCTATGTGAAAAAGGGAATAGTTTCCTCTATAAGGCTTGGGATAACAAACAAATGTCCTCTCTTGTTTTGTTTTGGAAAGAGTGGGATAGTTGGCCAATGCATAAATATGTGTAGATTATATTAAGCCAGTTTGGACACAATAACAGGTCCCAACTACAGCAGAGTCCCTACATGGCAAAAATGGTTAAAGCCTCTGGGCTTTATTCCTGCTCTAATTATCCAAGTTATATCCAGCAATCCAAGTTCTGCCCAAACAGGCTTGATCCATCATATCACTGAAATTTTGATACTGCAGAGTAGCCCAACAAAGTACACATAAAGGAAAATGGGAGTCAGTCATACTATGAAAAACCTCTTCATTGAAATGTTTCTATCTGGGTTCTTGATTTTTCTTCACCTAGATCTTTTTAATATTTCATTTTCCTCTTTAAAACAAACAGAACCAATACTAGCAGTGAATTTCTATATGGTAGGACATGTATGTGTTGATCAATAGCTTTTTTACTTATTTAAAGGGATCACTTTTGAAGACTCCATTCAGACCTCACCTCTGCCATAAACCCTTCTCTGGGCTGTCCTCAAATAGCATTGAAATGTTTTCTTCTGTGACTGCATGGTGTTTTGAATACACACACCTGAAATATTGATTTATTTACCCCTCTGATTCTTTTCTCTTTAACATTTATTTTTGAGAAAGAGAGAGAAACAGAGTGTGAGTGGAGGAGGGGCAAAGAGAGAGGGAGACACAGAATCTGAAGCAGGCTCCAGGCTCTGAGCTATCAGCACAGAGCCCAGTGCAAGGCTCAAACTCACAAATTGTGAGATCATGACCTGAGCCGAAGTCAGAGTGAGCTGAAGTCGAACGCTTAACTGAGTCACCCAGGCACCCCTACCCCTCTAATTATGCACACTACAGTATCCATTTCTGGAAGGTGAGAACTGTGACATTATATTAATATGTAGCACCTAATGCTTAGCAAACATGTTGAATGCACACATGCGAGGTTTAGGTACAAAATAGAAACTGATGTCACTGGTGTTGGATCTAGCTTATTTCTGTGCATGTGTGTGCATGTGTATGTGTGAGTGTGTATGTGTGTGTGTGTTGGGGCAGATCATTTCCCCAACATCAATACTGGAGAGTCAATTTAACAGTTATAAGGAGGTTTCATTGACAACAGTATAAAGAAACAGTAAAAACAAGATCACATAATAAGGAGTTTTTTTCCAAACCTCTTGCTTCAATCTCCCGTATGCATAAGTCCACCACCATGGGTCTCTGAGTGTTGTGAGCCTTTACGAGTGTTGTGAGGTCACAACAGTACACCTTCTTGATCCTCTTGAGATCAGGTTGACAGTCGTTGGGAACGTGCTTGGAACACTGTTTATGTACGTTCAATCCACAGTCTGTAAACAGAGAAGCCACATTAGCCTTGCCCGGCCCTTTTGTCAAAGCTCAGCACAAATTACATGTTACCAAAAACAAAAATGAAAACACCCAAGGGTTCGCTGTATCTTTCTGGAACATCCATCCCATTTGGGGGTGATGTTCTCCACACGTGAGTATGACTTATCTTTACTCACAAAACTCTTACAGAATTCCATTTTTCTCATCAAGCCCTTTCTGTTGTTGGGCCATAAGAATAGAACATTTCACTGATTGTTTAGTTCTGATGATTAGGTAGGTTTGCATTTTCTTGTTTCTCTTTTGGGACTGGAACCTTTGGGTCCATGTGTGGACTTGTGGGTTTGGATTCCTAGAGCTCGTCTTGGCTCGTAAAGGGCATGTAGGACTTATGCTAGGTTGTTTTCCTAAAGTTCCGGATGCTCCTTTTGTGGAAGACATGATTACTCTCTCTGTAGGAATCTCTGATCTTTGGTCTCTGAGACCCATGACCATTGGCATCTTCTTTCCCTTTCCTGGAGCACTGTCCACAGTTCCTAGTACCTTCCCCTTCTTGGGCAGTTTGGGTGGGCCATTTTTCTTTCTACTTGCCTTATTTTGACACCTGTGGGTAGAAATAATGTCTAACTAGATACTGGTGGGAGTACCTGGGAGTTTGTAATTTAGAACAATGCTATGTAATGTGATAATTAGAGTAATTATCTCATATCAAGATCCGAAGCTGAAAAGGGACTTTTAAGTTCAATGAACATATTAAAAGCCTTGTTAGCAGCTGGTATCCACTGACAGAATTTCTCTAACAATAACAAGACACAATTCCCAGTCTATACTCTGGAAAATAAGAATTTAATGCTTAATTTGTTCAAAGTTGATGTGCTGTCTAGTCAAAGCCCATATATGTCACACACACACACACACACACACACACACACACACACACACAATGAATATTATAATCAGCTATTGAACAACAATAACAAAAAGCACTTAATCATACTAAGGTTTTGAGAAAATCTGAACTTTGAAAAAAATCATCAAAAAACAATTTTTGGAAAGCATTACATGATCTTCATGTAATTTTTAGGCTGAGTTCTATCTATATTCCTTCCAAAGGAAAAACAAAAACAGTTCTTAATCATCTTAGCTTTATCAACATGAGAAATTCAACAAACTCAAGTAAACAATATTTTGACAGGTCTATTTAGTGGATATAGATCTGAGCAAATGGAACCAAATAGAATTGGTTTATTTTCTTGTTTGGATCTTTTTTTTTTTTTTTTAATAAAATAAGGATGATCATAGCACCTACCCCTAGGATTATCATAAGGATCAACTCAGTTCATCTGTGTATATACTCTGAAGTGTGTGTGGTGAACACTACATGTGAATGAAATAAAAGAAATGGCAAACATGTGATAGAAAACATAAGGCTACCTGACTAGATCTTATTATTTCACTAGTAAGTTTTACAGTGTTCTTATAAATTTCATTCAAAACAATGTCCAAACGTTGTGATAACATATATGTAACATAAATTCACCATTTAACCATTTCTAAGTGTACAATTCAGTGCATTAAGTACCTTCACATTGTATGCAACTGTCACTACTACCCATCTCTAGAACTTTCATCTTCCCAAACTGAAACTCTGTATTCATGAAACACGAACTCCCAGACCCACCTCCACCTGGCCCCTGGCAACCACATTCTACTTTGTTTCTATGAATTTGACTATTTTCTTTTTTTAATTTATTTTGGGGGGCGGGAGGTGTTGGAGAGGGACAGAGGGCGGGAGGGAGGGGGAGAGAGGGACAGATGGAGAGAGAGGGAGAGAGAGGGAGAGAGAGAGAGAGAATCCCAAAAGACTGCTCTGTTAGCATGATATCTGACAAGGGGCTCAATCCCATAAACTGTGAGATCATGACCTGAGCTGAAACCACAGTCAGATCTTAACTGACTGAGCACACTGAGGTGTCCCTGAATTTGACTACTTTTGATACCTCATGTAAGTGGAATCCTTAGCATTTGTCCTTTTGTGACTGGCTTCTTTCACTTAGCATGATGCCCTTAAGGTTTATTAATATGACAGGATAGGACAGGATTTCCTTCCTTTTTAAGCCTGACTATGATCTCACTGTATTGATACACCACATTTGGTTTATCTATTGATGGATGTTTGGGTTGCTTCTCCCTTTTGGCTGTTGTAAATAATGCTATTATAAAAAGAGGTGTCCAAATATCTGTTTGAGTGCCTGCTTTCAGTTCTTTGGGGTGTAGATCCAGAAGGGGAATTGCTGGATTACATGATAATCCTATTTTTAATTTCCTTACAAATTTCATTTTAAGATCTGAAGCAACAGTGTGTTTCTGTAGAGTGAAACACAGATTTTATTAAAAGCAAGATGCTTCGTAACATATAAAAATATTCAGTATTTGCAAACGACTACAAGTCCAGATGCTATAAATAAAGTCTAGTTCATTTAAAAAGCATTTAAAACATGTAAAATACAGAGAGTTGAGAGGCAGTGATGTCTATTCCTAACCTTTAATGAGCAGTCTTGAATTTTCCTGCTGTTCAAGAGGAAATATGAGGCCAAGCAGTGGCCATTGGAGAGTATTAACATTTTAACCTCAGAATATGTTTTATAAAAAAAAAAAAAGAAGAAGAAAGAAACCCTTTTATCCCAGAGAAAGTTGCTATTCCCAGCTAATCCAAATTCCAGAGTTTTCTTCTTATAATATTGACTTTGGACTGATTTGCTGCTCAAATGGGTAATACCGGCAATTAGGATATTTCTGGTAGGTATAATCCGGACAGCCCGAACCGATGACCACTGAGTAATTCAGATCGTCTACCACTTTGCTCAGTGGTTGAGCCGTGAGATGCTCTGTAACTCCCGGTGAGTGTCAAGTGGGGGTATCTGGAACATTCCTGGAGAGGCTACCTCTGAGCCCGTTTGCTGTTTGTCTCCTGGATCTCCGATGGGGGCAGGTAGCATCAAACCACACACACAAATGCGACTTGAACCATCAAGGTATGACTACCAGTGACTGCTGTATCTAAACAATAGAAGCTAAGGTGGACCTTTCTAAGCAAAGGAAGGATTTCAGGTCCCACAATCCTGTGAACCAAAATGGGCAGGATGGCAAAGTACTGTGTCATTAGCTTACTTTACTTTAAATGCTCCATAAGAATTATTTTTAAAATGCCCTAGCAGGGAAGAAGTGAGACATGGTGTTGGCGGAAACCCAATCAGAACACCTCAGGAGGCTATTCCTGCTCCTGGCGGAACGGCTTACCAGAAAAAAATGTGGGGAGCGGAATTAGGAAGCCCACTTACACATTAATTTGGCAATTCCTGGCTCCTGTGTTAGCTGTTTGTAGTAAGACGTGTCCTATGCTAGGTATGCGTCAGCACTGGGTGTGTGTGTCCAGTTCTAGGTGGAAAAACTATGAGGGTTTCAAAGTGCTTTGAAAATACGTGCTATCCAATCAGGTCTTTAGCTGCACTGCTCATCTGATAGCAGAAAAATACTGAGCATGAGTTCTGGAGCTGAATCCATTTTCCACCACTTACTACATGGCTGAGAGCAATTAATGACTACCCCTAAGCCTCAGTTTCTTCATTTATTCAAAAGGGAGAATAATTGCAACTCTGTAGGGTCTTTTGGTGAGGCTAAATGGCATGATAAGCAAAAGTGCTTAGCACAATGCCTGGTGAGTGGTAAATGTTCACCAGTCTATGTTTATGCCCTGCCTTTTGTAGTAAAGTGGGGATGGGAAGGAAATATAGTTTTTCTTTCTTGCAATTCCATTGGAATCGGACTACTTAAGGACTACTGCCTATTTTGGATGGCAGGTAGGTGCATAAGAAAATGTACTTGCTTGGATTTTTTTTCTTTTCTTACATAAACATGAGATATTCCTTCTCATTCCAGCAGACACCTAAAAGAGTCTCTCTGTTAAGCAGAGAGATGCCTTAAACCTTCCAGAAAGCTAGATTTTGGAGCTAATCTGGGTCTATTTCCCAACTCTGGAGAAACGATTGCCAGCTCAACATTATGGTGCTTAATGTAAATGGAAAAGGATGCAGGAAGTTCCGTGTCTACCTGAGCACCGAACCCCTTGGGCGATGAGCCCCCACATGAAGTTGGCACAGTATTCACACCAGTGTGGGCCTCGGAACGTGTGGACCTGTGATCCAAAAAGAAGAAAAATGTGAGAACATTCATTTAGTTGAAGGCAGGTGGCCTCAGACATGAAATACATAACTGATGTCAAGAAACAGAGACCTCAGTGGGAGTGAATATCCCTCCCTGGGCCTTTTCTTTCCAGTGAGGTGGGGTTACAAACAGACCAGAGAAAATAAAGATATGCTTTGATCTTTGAAAATCCTCCCCAGCCCACCGTGCCCTAGGCCAGAGTTACAAAGGAATGTGGAGCGACAGTAAGATTATAGGGCCGTGCCATCAGCTAAGGAATGAGATGCTCACCACCCCAAACAAGGCACCATGTAGACAAACCCAAGATAGCCTGGGCCAGTCACTATAACCTGCATTTAGCTCAGCAAGTTCTGGAAGGCAGAACTCAATTACTGTGCCCTTTTGACCAAAGTTGCTCCATGTGGAGAATATCCAGGCAGGTATAAATAAGACATGATTATGGGAAAATTAAAAGCTTCTAAGTTTTTGAGCCACTTCCCCCTCAAAAGAAAAACAAAACAAAACAAAACACACACAAAAACCCAAAAACCAAGACCAGGCATTAAAAAGAAGAGTTGGCTGAAAATGAAGGCTACCAATAGGGTCTATAGAATTGCCTTCCTCAGAGACAGGGTCTGGATTCAGCACGCCCGGGTGTGGCCAATGCGTGTGTAAACTGAAAGTCCTTTCTGACTGGCCAAGGCCCAAGTCTCATTGGTTAATGCCCCACACCATTAAATATTTTGAGTATCATGAATATGATGGTTTTATCTTTAGTTATTCAGGTACAGGTCCTCTTGTGACTAGACCATGTAGTAAGGCATGATTTAAAAAACAAAAGAAAATAAAACACATTCTCTAATACGAGTGAGCTTCAAGACACAGAACCAGGAGATTCCTTGAAAGCAGACATGGCCATGGTAGGCCAAACTCCATAACAGGAGGTCTATTTGGAGACATACAAACCTACTTTTACAAAATTAAAATATTATGAGACATTACTAAGGGTTTTGAAAGTTTTAAGCCTCATCAACAAATAAAAGAAATGCAGACAATAGTATTTCTTTAGCAGACTGGGAGGCCAGTATACTACTTTTATTGAACACAAAAACATACGAGGATGACAACTATGATACCATTTGGGAAGATGATCATCGGAGCAATACTTTTTTTTTTTAATTAATTTTTTTAACATTTTAGTTATTTTTGAGAGGCAGAGAATGAGCAGGGGACGGACACAGAGAGAGGGAGACATAGAATCTGATGAGATTGGGTGCATTCAGGGCGGTATGGCCATAGACTGGGAGACATAGAATCTGAAATAGGCTCCAGGCTTGGAGCTGTCAGCAGAGAGCCCAACCCGGGGCTCGAACCCACAAACTGCAAGATCATGACCTGAGTCGAAGTTGGCCGCTTAATCAACAGAAGCACCCAGGTGCCCCTAAGGCTCTACTTAAAAAAAAGAAGAAAAAAAAAGAGAGAGAGAGAGAGAAAGAAAGAAATATCAGGGGTGCCAGGATGACTTGAACAGTAGAGTGTGCAACTTTTTTTTTTTACTATTAAAACAAATTTATTTTATTTTTGAGAGAGAGAGAAAGCACAAGCAGGGGAGGGGCAGAGAGAAAGAGAGAGACAGAGACAGAATCAGAAACAGGGTCCAGGTTCCAAGCTGTCAGCACAGAGCCCGATGCGGGGTTTGAACTCACCAACTGTGAGATCATGACCTGAGCTGAAGTCGGCACTTAACCAACTAAGCCACCCAGGTGCCCCAGAACATACAACTCTTGATCTCAGAGTCATGAGTTTGAGCCCCATGTTGCACGTAGGGTTTATTTAAAATTAAAATAAAATATAATTTTAAAAACATCATTTTGAGATCTTTATTGATTTATATATGCCAGTAACTGGATATACATAAAGTGGGAAACAAAACAGACCTAGTTCCCGTCTTCCAGAACTCACAGACTTGTAGAGAGAGTGCACCAGTTAAAGAAAACAAAAAACAGTTTATGACCATGTCTTCTAAGCAATGAAGCTAAGTTACAGTAGTCTTTGTTGTTATTTAAAAAATTTTTTAAATGTTTTTATTTATTTCTGAGAGAGAGAGAGACAGCGTGAGGAGGGGAAGGTCAGAGAGAGAGGGAGATACAGAATCTGAAGCAGGGTCCAGGCTCTGAGCTGTCAGCACAGAGCCCGACGTGGGGCTGGAGCCCACACACCATGGGATCATGACCTGAGCCGAAGTTGGACACTTAACTGACTGAGCCACCCAGTCGCCCCTATAGTAGTCTTTTGGTATTTCAGTTTATCACATGCAAACTGCCCAGTATAGTATTTCTGCTTTGAAAAACAATGGAAAAAAAAAACACCTCTCAGAACTGTTTTTACTAAAAATGGGTAACTGTGCTGTCAGGAAAGGACATTCAGCTATGACAAAGCCTCCTTGCAGGAATGCTGAGAATCTATCCCAGGGAGCGCTTGCACCCTCACAAAGCCAAGATGCCAAAGTTCATTCAGAGGCTCGCTCAGACTCAATGTGGTACTAAAAGAATCCCTCAGTAAGGGCTTCTGTTGGTATTTGAGCATTTTCCCTAAATTTAGCAATCCAACGATTCTTCATATTTTACTAGAAAGACTAAAGGGATGGTGTGGTTAATAATGGTAACAAAGTTAGTTGACTGTTCATATACTGTTGAAATTGCAAGATCCATAAAATAAAATGTGTGGAAAGGGCTATAAAAGAAAACAGAAGGTTGTTACTAGAGAGACTTAAGAGAGTCCCCAGTGTTATCCACAGTGGTCAGGAAGGCTTCTCTTGAAAGGTGATCTCACTCAGTTTGAAGAAGGGAGAAGAGCCAGTCTGGTGGCAGCAGGATTGGAGAACATTCCAGGCAGAAGGAAGCTAGGAGGCCCTGTAAGCAAAAGAGTTTGCTATGACTGAGACCTCAAGGCCAGGGTGGCCAGAACACCAGAGTGAGGGGTGGGAACTAGGATGAGGCTGAAGGCAGGAAAGGGCCTCGAAGGTTTTATTAAGGACTATACATTTTCTGGGGTGCCTGGGTGGCTTAGTCGGTTAAGCGTCCGACTTTCACTTAGGTCATGATCTCGCGGTGCGTGGGTTCGAGCCCCGCGTCGGGCTCTGTGCTGACTGCCGGCTCAGAGCCTGGAGACTGTTTCAATCTGTGACTCCCTCTCTCTCTGACCCTTCCCTGTTCATGCTGTCTCTCTCTCCTAGAAATAAATAAATTAAACAAAAAATTTAAAAAAAAAGGAGTATACATTTTCTTTTAATCTAGGTCCAATATGAAGCTCTTGAAGGACTGTAAGTGGGGAAGAGGATTAAAAAAAAAAAAAGATATTCTGACCACCATGTTGAAAATGGATGGGAGAATGTTTGAAAGGGATTGAGAAACTAGTAGTAGTTTCTAGCTGAGAAATGATGGAGATCCAAGATCAGGGTGCTGGAGGTGGAGTGGGGAAGTGGAGGGATTTGAGGTATGTTTTAAAGACAAAATTAGTAAGACTTTATATGTTGACTGTGGCTCTTGGAGGAAAAGAGGGATGGAGAATGACTCTTAGAGTCTAGCTTTAGAAACCAAGTGGATGGTGATGACATTTGCTGAGACAAGGAAGATACTCTTTTGGGGAGAAATTCAAGAATTCAGCTCTGGACAGTTTAAGTTTAAAGGTGCTGAGAGCAGGAATTCCCATAGAATTCAATAGCTCAGAGGAGTAAGGGATGGAGGCATACATTTGGCCATTCTGACAAATAAATGGTAATTGACATTGTGTAGATGGACAAAAACTATTAGGGATAGAGAGTAGAAAATGAAGAAAGTAAGAGTTCAACCCAAGGTCTCTGTGTGCTCCAAGACTTAGAACCAAGAGATTCCAGGGCTTCAGAAGCCAAAAGGTGACCAGTATTTGGGGGAAGGAGTGGTCAACCACATTCAATGCTAGGAAGAGATCCAGTTAGATGAGGGCTGAACACTGAAGTTCAGGCACACGACGTTATTGGTAACCTTGGCAAGAGCAGTCTCTTGGCATCGGTGAGGGCAAAAGTCATACTCAAGTGACATGAGGAATAAACGGGGGGTGTGGAAGTGGAGGAATGCGTGGGCAAATTTGTCAAGAAATTTGGCTACGATGTTCAGCAGAGCAATGAAATAGCTCCAGGGAGATATGAGGTCAAAGAGAATTTTTTTTTTTTTTCATAAAAAAATGAGAGACATTAGGGCATGGTCCCTTGCTGACGGGATTGATGCAATAGGCATAAGAGGCTGGAAATGTAGAGCAGAGGGAAGTGAAGAACAGATGACCTTGAAAAACTGAGAGATGGGGTGCAGGTCATACATGGAGGCAATATTCAAAAAGAGCAACAGTTGAGATCTTTCTAGAATTAGTAAAAGCACAACACCTTTGGACTCGGAAAAGCTAATTGAATCTCGAGCACGGTAAGTTAAAAAGATATTCTAACCTATATAGATTCTAAAGAAACTGCAGAATACCAAAGGACAAGCAAACTCCTAAAAAACAAAACAAAACAAAACCTACCCCGGTTATTTTTGCCAAAGGACAGCAATTATGATGAAAACAGTTCTGTTCAGCAAAAAGATGCTAGATTATGGAACAATTTCATCAAAGAGCTCAGAGAAAAATGACTGCCAACCTAACTAACTTCTGTACTCCAGAGTGAGGATGAAATAAAAATATTTTCTAGACAAATGCCAAGAGTGTTCACTCACAGATCCTTACTCAGAGAAATACTATGGGGGATACAGGTCTACAGGAAGCATACCGAGCCTAGTGGCAAGAACAGGATTCAAGAAGCCACGGTGAGCAAGAAATTGGCAAGAGGGGTCGATCTAATCAAGCTCTGTCTGCATATAACAATAACAAGATGACTAATTTCAGGGAACTTAAAAACAATGTGAAAAAATGGCTTGGAAGATTGGAGGGGCTTTGAAAAGTCAAAACATTCTGTGGTCCTCATCGTTTGGGGTATGTAAGTAGAGCTACTCATTAACTGAGGAAGATTTTAAGTTAATTACACATGTATTAGAATTTGGAGTATACACAAAAAGGGTGGGATGGAATCTAGAAAATGCACAAGGGAAAAAGAAACAAAGATTTGATCAAGCCAATGAAAAGCAAGAAAGAAGAAAACAGCAATAAAAAAGTACAGTGAAGGGAGGGGGTGAAAAATCCTTATTTATCTCTAATCGGAATATATATTGATGGCTCTCACATCAAATAAAAGACCGAAATTTGCAGATATTGAAAAAAACCTTTGCAAGAAGCACACTCAAAACATAATGTAGTGGAAATGTTCAAAGTCAAGGGATAGAAAAAACATGTCTGGAAAATGCTAGCCAACAGAAACCCCAAATAAATGTCCTGATATAAAATGTACACTTTCTTTATTAGTGATATTATGTAATGATTAGGGATTTAATTTTACCCTAAAGATAAACTAATCCTGAGCTGTTATGCACATGACAACATGGTCTCAAAAAATATAAAGTAAAAGTGGAAAGAGTTACAAGGAGAGGCTGACAAATCCATAATCAATGATTTTTAACATCTATCTATCTATAGAAATTAATAGATCAAATAGGTAAAGTTAACATACTGGCTACAAAAGGGACCTCATATCCAACAATTTATAGGATATGTACTGTTTAAAAAAAAAGAACGCAAGAAATATTTACACAAACTGACCACAAAGCAACCACAGAAAAGAGCTGATATGATCGAGACCATATTCTGACTATAATTCAATAAGATGAAAGATCAATAATAGATACCAAACCCCAGTATATTTGGAAATTTAAAATAGTTCTAAAAATCAGCAAAGAAAAATCTTAATAGAAATTACAAAATATTTGGAATTGAAAGACAAAGAAAACACTCCTTGCGGGGTAGAGAAGCTTCCAATGCATGTATTAAAAAATATAGGTTGAAACTTTTTTAAAGGTTTAACATTAGTAAGCTAAGCATACTATTTAGGGATCTAGAAAAATAATGAAGTAAAACAAAAAATAATAAAGATTATTGTGGAATATGATAGAAAGAAAAAAATAAAATAAAAAGAATATAAAAACCTCAAAGCTGATTCTATTTTTAATTTTTTTGAATGTTTATTCATCTTTGAGAGAGAGAGGGAGAGAGAGAGAGTGAGCAGGAGCAGGAAGGGGCAGAGAGAGAGAGGGAGACACAGAATCTGAAGCAGGCTCCAGGCTCTGAGCTGTCAGCACAGAGCCCAACACAGTGCTCGAACCCACTAACTGTTAGATCATGACCTAAGCTGAAGTCACCCAGTTGCCCTTCAAAGGTGATTTTAAAAGAGATATATAAGATAGGCAAACTTTGGGCAAGATAACAAAGAAGAAAAACACAAGTGATAAAGAGAAATAAATGCAAATGCAGTAAAGATATAAAATATAAATCTTGAGTGTACTAGCTTTATATGAACAAAATTAAAAGTTTTGTGACATGGATAATTTTCTTTCTTGACATGGATACTTCTTTTTAAAAGTTGATTTATTTTTGAGAGAGACACACAGAATGTGGGGGGGGGAAGGGGCAGAGAGAGGGAGACAGAATCTGAAGCAGGCTCCAGGCTCTGAGCTGTCAGCACAGAGCCCTATGCGGAGCTCAAACTCATAAACTGTGAGATCATAACCTGAGCCGAAGTCAGAGGCTTAGCCGACTGAGCCACCCAGGCACTCCTGACATGGATAAGTTTCTTCAAGAGTGTAAATTATCAAAAATTATCCCAAATAATATGGACAAACCTAAATTTAATTATACCCATCAAATAACTGAATCTGTAGTACAGTATCCATCCTCAAATAGTTAATGAACCCAAATGACTTTCTTACGTTTTTTTTTTTTTTAATTTTTTATGTTTTATTTCTGAGAGAGAGAGAGAGACAGACAGCATGAACAGAGGAGGGTCAGAGAGAAAAGGAGACACAGAATCCGAAATAGGCTCCAGGCTCTGAGCTAGCTGTTAGCACAGAGCCCAATGTGGGGCTCAAACCCATGAACCATGAGATCATGACCTGAGCCGAAGTTGGACACCCAACTGACTGAGCTACCCAGGCGCCCCGATTTTCTTAAGTTTTATCAAATATTTAATATATCATCTCTAACTAATATAGACTATTCCAGACTGGAGGAGGTGAAAAGAAGAAGAAAAGGTCCAGAATTCACTTTATGAGCTAATATAATCTTGACTCAAAAAGTATACAAGAACATGAAAGTAAGATTATAGGTCAATTTCAATTATGACCACAAATGTCAAAATCTTAAAAAAAATCTTACTGAATGTAGCATTATATTAAAAAAAAAAAAAAGTCATACCAAGGGGGGGTTATTTCCAGGATTTAAAGTAGGTAACACATCACTAGAATTCACCACAATGACAAGAGAGAGAAACCTCACAGTCATTTCAAAAATTAGAATACAACCATCAATAAAATTCAACGTCCATTCATTACAACAGCACTTAGCATACTAGGAATAGAGGGAACTCTCCTAAAAATAGTTGATTAAAGGTATCTCTGACACACACGTGATGGCTATCATATTTAAAGATGAAATATTAGAATAATTTCCTTAAAGTCAGCAAAAAGATAAGGCTGTCCATGCTTCTTTTGAGCATGATCCAGAGAATTTAGCCAGCATAATAAAGTAAGGCAAAGAAATATATACTTGAAAGAAAAAAAACAGGCCATCAAGTTTCTTTAATATAAGAGCAATATAAAGAAATCAGAAGCATACTATACATAAATAATAACTCATTTTATTGAAAAATGAAATTAAAGACTCCATTTACAACACAATCTAAAATAATTAGAAAATAACTAAAGGTATTAACGACATAAATAAGAAGAGAGATATTCTCTATTCTTGCATAGCAATGCTCAATGTTATAAATATGTAAATTATCCTCCCCAAATCTATAAATCCAATATTAATTTCAGTCAAAATTTCCATGGTACTTTTCACAAAACCTGAGAAGAAGGCTCTAAAACTCCTATGGAAGAAAAAAGCCAAAAAGACTAACCATGATAATTTTGTCTTTGCTTTTATTTTTTTTTAATGTGTATCTTTGAGAGAAAAAGAGCGAGAGTGGGGGAGGGTCAGAGTGGGGGGAAGACATAGAATCCGAAGCAGGCTCCAGGTGCTAAGCTGATAGCACAGAGCCCTAGGCTGAAGTCAGATGCTTAACCGACAGCCACCCAGGCGCCCCGAGCCACAATAATTCTGAATAAGTTAAAGAATGTAGGAAAATACATCTGACCATATATCAAGACATCTATAGTAACAAAAAAGGAAAACACTGAAGGATGGACAGACAGACCAGCAGGACAGACAGACCAGCAGTACAGAGCAGAAAGGTCAGACATTGAATCACACATCTCTGGAGAACTGGTATATCTCGGAAGTG
Source organism: Proteles cristata cristata (assembly GCA_017311185.1). Lineage (NCBI taxonomy): Eukaryota > Metazoa > Chordata > Mammalia > Carnivora > Hyaenidae > Proteles > Proteles cristata. Next base: position 155,964 of record JAESUZ010001314.1, on the reverse strand, counting down.
GCTTTACAAATTAGTGGGAGAAGGAGGTCAGAGGGATGCGTCATTTCCTATGTCTTCTACCTATCCACCCACTCATTATTCACGCGTGTATTTCATACTTACGTGTTGACTGCTTACTTTGAAGCTGGCGCCGTACTAGTCTTTGGATTTACAGAGTCAGATGCCTCAGAGGAGCATAGCCCGCCCTGCACTCGAGGATCTCATTTATAAGAATAAACAGGCAACAGGGGCGCCTGGGTGGCTTAGTCGTTAAGCGTCCGACTTTCGCTTAGGTCATGATCTCGCGGTTCGTGGGTTCGAGCCCCGCGTCGGTCTCTGTGCTGACTGCCAGCTCAGAGCCTGGAGCCTGTTTCAGTCTGTGACTCCCTCTCTCTCTGACCCTCCCCTGCTCACGCTGTCTCTCTCTCTCTCTCCTAGAAATAAAAATAAATTAAAAAAAAATTTTTTTTAAAAGAATAAACAGGCAACATAAATAATGGTCCTACGGCAGGATAACAGAAATTATAATAAACTCTTGCTGAGAAGTCTGGGGAAAATGATATTTGAGTTCTGAAGGATGGCTAAGAGTTCACCAGACTAGGAGGGATGGAATCTGGTGGGGACGTAGTGCGGACTGGGGTGGCGGGCATCTTAGGGAGGACATTCCAAAAAGAGGAAGCAACACAGCCAAAGGCCAGCCGGGGGGAGACATGAAAGGTCATGCAAAAAAGGAGTGACACTTTTTTTTCTGAAACATCAGCTCCAGTGGATAAGAAGTTGCATGGGAAATATTTCCACACCTTGGGGTAAAAATGAAAACACCATGTTTAAAAAAGGAAAGAAAGAAAATAGTGTATTTAGTAATTAGGAGACTAGCTCTAATGCTTACTTTACAGAGGCAAAATAGAAACCAGCCTAATGAATGCTTCAGGAAAATACAGGCTGTATCAGTATTTTCAAAAATTTCGTTTTTTACCTCTATTTTAAAAAAATGATGCGTATCAAAACTGCATTTAATGCTTATGAGCCTTGGCCATATTTACCAACATACTTTCCCATCAGTACATCCCCACTGCCTTCGATCTCATTTCCCCAGCCAAACAAATGCAGACAGACGTTTTTTGAAGAGCAAATAACTTCTGTGTCCCCACAAGTACACATTCCCGTGGAAATAAAACAAAATGGGGACAGAGGGGAATGTAAAGTTAGTTAAACATTATTTTAGGCCCACTGCCTAATTTCCTCTTTGTGATGGGCCACTGTTTATTTTCATGGCTGATATATTGTTCAATTTTCTTTGGGGTCCGCAAGGGCAATCTCTAAACAGCAGGCTATATGGAACGCTGAGGTCACTCTCGGAACGCATTTTATTTAGGGTTGAGTTATGATGGCTACTCTCCCAACGAAGTACCCCGTATCTTGAAAAATCACTAATCAGCTTTTTCCATTCTGTGAAGTTTATTGATTTTCAAGAATATCTTTTCAGAAAAAAGAACATTTTGCCAGCTTTAAGGCAGTAACTAAAATACCCTAGACAGGAAGAAAATACCCCAGACAGGAAGAATGTCTGTCCAAGACCATTATACGGGGCATGGTCTGCCTGGAATTCCAAAACCACACCAAACAGAAAAAGATGATATTACGGGAGATAAGGTATGTTTGACACATGGCCCAGGAATGGCCACTTAGTGCAAACAAGAGCCAGATTTGTCAAGAAAAATCTCAGGCGTTCGGCGAGTATCCCCTGACTTGACTCTAAATGGGCAGGATGTTGTTTGTCTCACAGCTGCTGAATCTGGAAGGCTGTATTCCCTCGAGATTTCATAACTAGTATGTTTTGATGGGTCAGCGCAGCCCCCATCCAAGTGTGTAATCAGCTCAGACCAGGTTCGAGACTGTAAGACACGGAAAGTGTATCTGGGATGTGCTACAGTTGAGAAAGTTTGCTTCTCCGTGTCTGTCGGCGTACGTCAAGATTTCTGAACCTTGGCAATAGGGACATTTTGGGCTGGATAAATCGTCACCGTACACTGTTTAGAGGCATCCCTGGCCTCTACCCGCTAGATGCTAGTAGCATCCCTCAGCCGGAACAGCCACAAATGTCCCAGACTTTGCGAAATGTGCCCACAGGGCAAAATAAGCTTGATAGGGACTCGCTGGCTGTTTTATTGTTTATATTAAAAATGAGAACTTAAGGGGGCGCCTGGGTGGCTCAGTCGGTTAAGCATCTGACCTTGGCTCAGGTCATGATTTCCTGGTTGGCGAGCTCGAGCGCCACATTGGGCTCTGTGCTGACAGCTGGGAGCCTGGAGCCTGCTTTGGATTGTGTGTCTCCCTCTCTCTCTCTCTTTCCCTCCCCCACTCATACTCTGTCTCTCTCTCTGTCAAAAAAACATTAAACTTTTTTTTTTTAATGAGAACTTTATCTTTTTACTTTGATTTTAAAAGGGCTCTTTGGGTCAAAGGCAGCTTTGTCTTAGCATAGAAGAGGGGACTTCTGGCTATAGGTCACTGGGTTTTAGGGGTCATGTAGTCTAGCTTCTGCCCAGAGTCACCCCAAGGGCTTGTCCATAGTCACCTGGAGGGTCAGCTGCCCTTGGCCTCCAGGGCTCAGCCAAGGGTTCTTCCTGTCATCTACTGCTTTTCTCCTAATCATGTGACATTGAACTCATGAGAAATTAGGTTAAACTTTGGACCTTTCCCTCTTGCAAGATCAGATGAAATACTGACCTTGAAGTGAACCTTTTCAGATGTAAGAAAACAGCCGAGGGGAACCGCTCGGTCTGTGACGGGAGACTGGGTTTCCCAGAGAAGCCTGCTCTGTAGATGTTGCCAGAGAGCAGGGTGTGTCAACTGGGGCATCACTCACCCCCAGTCTGTCTATTCAGTAGCTGTTCTCGTAGCTTTAAAAAAGGATTTAGTTTCCATAACACTGATTGCCACGAAGTGTTTTGGGTATCTCCCCCCTGCACAAAGTGACATATTCTTGTGCTGACTTCCTCTCAGGTTTATCAGGTATCAGCACCAATATTCTTGTGACAATTCCCTGCCCTCCAAGCCTCTAGTTCTCCTCCACGGTCTAGTGCGTGTTTTCTCAACCCCAGCCCTGCTGATGTTGGGGCCAGATAACTCTTTGTGGTCGGGACTTGTAGGATGTGCTGGGCATTGGAGGATGTTTAGGAGAATCTCTGGCCTCTGCTAGCTACCCCGTGAGCACATCCCAGTTAGAAGGATCAGAAATGTCTCTGCCACACATCCCAGGGGGAGCAAAATCACTGTGGCTAAACACCACCCAGGAGAAGAGCTCACGTTCTGATGTCTCCACTGGTCTTTCTTGTACCTGGCAGTGCCTGGCACATAGCTGGCTCTCAGTCCATATTCGCTGAATAAAGAAATGCATATCTAAATAGTTTCCTCATCCTAGAACTTTGAAAAAGACCCAACTAATATGGACAGTGATCATTGGGGCTCTTATTTTTCCCCTCACAAAACACAAAAGGAGTATTTCTCTGGACTTAAAATGCCAGAATCGGCCATTTAGTCGTGGAGAATAGCCCCTTTGATATGTTCTTTGGGATAAAGCAAAATATAAAATTCATAACAGCTAAGCACTTGATATGGGTCAGACTCATCAGTAGATGATTTACATTTGTGGAAGAGCTTGGCCAAGCCACTTCGCTGGTGTGTGGCCTAAGCAAGGAGCCCCTCTTCGGTTGGCTGTCAAAATCTTCCACCAGGTTCTGATGGTTTGTCAAGGATCTACAATGATGGTGTTCCAATATTTACATAAAGACATGTGAAGGAGGAATAAGATAAGATTTTACTCAGACCCTGGCAGGCAGAGAAGGCCCTCACCTGTGTGAGAATTTTGTCCAAAAATTGTTTCCTCTCTTGCCTGAAATCCCAGCCATCAATGAAACTGCACTGGATAAAGGCGTCGTGCTATTGGCCTCAAGAGGACCCATTAACATTTTTTTTAATGTTAATTTTTGAGAGGGAGAGAGACAGAATGTGAGCCAGGGGAGGAGGGCGGGATCTCACACACACACACACACACACACACACACACACACACAGAATCGGAAGCAGGCTCCAGGCTCCGAGCTATCAGCTCAGAGCCCAACACTGGGCTCGAACCCATGAACTGTGAGATCATGACCTGAACCAAAGCTGGACGCTTAACCGACTGAGCCACCCAGGCGCCCCAAGAGGGCCCATTTACAACACGACTACTAGATTAACTGAACTGCCATTTTTGTGAACAAGCCCTTTAAAAACTGAGCATGTTCTTTCTGTGATGCCATAGTAGCTCTTGGTGAGTCACAGAAGAAAGGGTTCTGAGCAACTTACCAGGTTGGTTTGTGAGGCATCAGGTGACATTTCAAATTGACCATAATGCGGAGACTATCAGAAACATGCAAAGCCTCAAGCAAGGGAGGAGCAGCCGGTAGGATCTAGAAACTGGAGCCGGCAGGTCTAAGCAGGGTGGTTCGATGGGGCAACTCAGCAGACAAGCGACGGGAGGAGGCAAGTGAAACAATCCAGGGGCAGAGGGTGAAGAGTCTGCCAGAGGCAAACCTTGCTCACTTCGCAGTTTCACTGAGGGTTACTCCTGGCTCCCAAACGGCACAACAGTGACAGGTATGCTTCATAAAAGATGGAACGAAAAGAATAAAAACTCTTCCTTAGAGGTGCCCGGGTGACTCAGTCGGTTAGCATCCAACTCCTGATTTAGGCTCCAGTCATGATTCACGGTTCAGAGGTTTGAGTCCCAGGTCGGGCTCTGTGCTGACAGCGCAGGGCCTGCTTGGGATTCTCTCTCTCCTTCTCTCTCTGCCCCTTCCCACTCATGCTCTGTCTCTCTCTCTCCCAAAATAAATAAACAAACTGAAAAAAATAAACTCTTCCTTATGCCCAGTCAGGCACCATGGCTAAGGTGTGCTGCAGAATGCCTAGGCTTGCAGATATTAATATTAATAAAAATATCTAGGCTCAGAGTAGCTTCTTGATTTACTTTAAGCAGAACCCGACAGAAGATGCTGGACTTGGAGGTGAAACTTTAAGGGGAATTCTTCAAAACAAGGAGGAAAGGATGATAACTGACACCTCCGGGCTATCTACCCAGAAGGGTCCTGTCCTTTTACAGGTAACCTGGACACTCCCATCCTCCGGACAGTCCACACCCCCATCCAGGTGCATAGGGGAGTGACCTGAGCAAGGCAGACACCTGCTGAGAGTCAGGCTCATCTGGTTCTCCCTCTGGAAATTTGCGAATGGGATTTTTGCGGCTGATCTTGTAACATAAACTAGGGAATCGCCTTCAGCCCTATTCCGCAGACCAGGCGGACTGTGACATATTTGTGCAGGGGGAAAACGAGGAGGCTGAAGCCCAGAGAGCAGAGGACAATAAAGAGGCGAGAGTGCTCCCAGTTTCTCTTCCTCTTCTGAGTTCTGAGCAGTCCCTGGGGGCTCCTAGAGACCCTCCTGTGTAATGATAGCCTCTTACTTAAGACCATCTCCTGCGCTTCTGCTAGTTGAAAATAAGGAGTTTCTCATAATTATAATGGTGAAGCCAGACTCGAGGAGGAGGTACATAAAAACGACTCTTCTTCAGAGCCTTTTGGGATCGGTAGCCATGCTTTCTCCATAAAGCCCAATAGGTCCAAACCTAGTCAGTGGGGCTTTGAGCCTCTCATTTTATACCCAAGGTGACGAAGTCTGCCTTTTGCCTCGGAGTTGCTCCCTCCACACTCGATTCTGTCCATACAGCCTTTTCTGATTAATAAACAAAAGCACCAACATAAAACCCAGCACCGTTTCTGAAGCAGATTTCGGCAGGTGCCCCACCCACCGGTCCCTGCTGTCGAGGCACACGGAAGGGGGATGGGCCCGGGCAGCAAAGGGCGCCGGGCCACCGCGTGCCCCCGAGAACACGAGACAGGCAAGAGAGGAGGGACACAGAAGGGCTCCCACGGTTTTAGGAAGTCAAGGACAAGGACAAGGGAAGGCTTTGCAGACGGAAAGCACAGATGTCTCGTTCCAAAGCAAGTGACCGCTGACGGATAAGGACGCAGGAAGGAATGAAAGGCACAGAATCCGTGAATGGGCCACATCGCCCCGACGGCGGGGTGGCGGTGCCACCGCGCCCGGGACAGGGGCCCTGGCCGTAGCTCCAGGACACACTCAGCCTCCTGAGCTCTGGCGCGCGTTCCCGGGCGGGCGTGCGCAGGCGGAGGCTGCTGAATGAACACGCGCGTGGAGCTGGCGCTGCTGGGGCAGCCGTGGTCTACAGGGAGCAGGGGACGCGGAGCGCTAGACTGAGAAACCGTTTAACTTCTGTGGAGACTGGGCCACTTTTGAGAGTTGCCACACAAGAAGCTGGGACAACAAGAGTGAGCCGGGGCAGGGGGGCTGGCCTGGCACACCCTGGTACGGCCCGTCTCCCTGGCACATTCTAGCGGCCCTGGCAAAGGCTCATACCCGCAAGGGCTTGAACGCAGCTAACACAAGTGTGATAAGCCATACCCGGGGGGCCAACTGTGGGGTGGGGTGACGAGTGGGGACAGAACGTGCGGCCTTAGATAGACAGGGCCTGAGACGTCTGCTACACGTACTTTCAACCAATATCTACTGACAGTCTGCTCTGGGCCAGGCCCTGTTCTGGACACTGGGGTTTCTGCAAAAGAAAAACAGACCAAACCCCCTGTCCGTAGCCCCAGGGGTGAGTGTTTATGGCTGGTAAGGGGAAGGTAAGCACACAAGTACACACGTACCATGCCAGTGGTCAGTGCTATGGAGAAAAGAAAAGCTGGTAGGAGGCTGGGCGAGGGATGGGTGGGGGACAGGAAAGGATCGAAGGGGAGGGGTGAGGAAAGGGCAGAGAGGTGGACAGGGGATGGGGAATGTGGGGTAAGGCGGAGTCAAGTGGCTTGCTTTTCAACTTTTAGAATTTTCTGGACCTCTGCTCTCTATCCATAGTCCTTACAGTCCTTAGTCCTTAGTCCTTATCCGTAGTCCTTATAAGGACTTACAAGGAGAGAAGAGTGGTTCTACAATATTTGGGTGGAGGGAGAGAATTCAGTAGAAGGAAGGAGTGGTGTAAGTGCATGTGCACACTGCGAGGGCTGAGCACCTGAGCAGAGAAAACGCCCAGGTTCGTGAGCCTCCCTGGATCTGGTCCAACCCAGACGTGAAGCGAGCACCTCTTTCCTGTCAGTCTCTTCCTGCACCCTGTTCACTCCTGGCTCATTTCTGACTCCAAGGTTTCATTTGTGCCATTTCTATTGCCCAGAACATGCTTGCATTTTTCTGTTACATGTAGTTAATGAGAGAGGGAGAAACATGATAGAAAGAAGAAAGAAGGACATGGAGAAGTAAGGGTAGAGAACAAGAAATGGGGGTGCTTGGATGGCTGTCGGTTAAGCGTCCAACTCTCGATTTCGGCTCAGGTCATGATCTCATGGTTCGTGAGATCGAGCCCCGAGTTGGGCTCTGCACTGACAGCAGGCATGGAGCCTACTTGGGATTCTCTCTCTCTCTCTCTCTCTCTCTCTCTGCCTCTCCCCCATCCACATGCACGTTCTCTCTCTACATAAACATTAAAAAAAAACAAACCAAAAGAAGAAATACAGAGACAGAGAAAGCTGAACATTAAAGCACAAGAGATGAGAGAGACAAAAAGATGAATAGTAAAATAATAATAGAACCTAAACTTACTGGGTGCCACGGACCATAAGTGATTTACATGTATTGTTTAAACCTTACCGCACTCCCATTCTACAAATAAGGAAACTGAGACTCAGAAAACTAAGCTCTTTTCCAAAGGTCGAGCTATGGCCAGGAGTACTACGCTGGCCATTGCTACGTCGTCAGTGTGCTAAGTGGGGAAGGAAGGATGGGTATCTCGATTGTTGGGGGGCTGGAGATTTTGGAGCTTAGCCACAGGTGTTATTAGGGTAGACCATCCCAAAGAGAGCTATTCTACATACAGGAGATGGTGTCTCCTAGATAAATAGAGATGCAGATATAAAATGGGTTCAATAAAGGAGTATTTCTTCCTGTAGCAAAGGGTTTCCATATCAGAGAAGATCCTATCGACTTCGTAACTTCTTCAACAAATACCTCCTGATTCCCAGTATGTGCAAGTCATCCCAGAGAACTTAGGATTTAAATGAGCAACAACTATATCTGCATACAGTGTTGAAAAGCACAGAATTATTGCAGGAGACGAAGTGTAACTTTAATTTGCTTCCAAACCCTTTTCTTCCCAGAGTGAACTTCTGGCTTTTCCTAGACATGCTTTGTGGAAAAAGCAAGGGCAGGAGGTAGGCACTGGGGAGCGGTGCCTGGGAGGCTTTCTGGCAGTCCCTTCCCACCCTGTAGAGGGGTGGGACTTCCTATTCATTCCTCTTCAAGTAGTTCCCGGAGAGAGCCAGGAGAGGGAGACTGCTTTTTACCTGGAGGCATAGTCCCTACTGGGGCAGGAACTCTCTCATTGTGGGGTGAGGCATTTAGATCTGTAGGCAGATTGGAATCTCTCCTAGGACCCCCTAGGTGAGAGCAGCAGACCTTATTTGCTGACGACCGTGAAAACGTGATTATTTGTTCTTTGTATTGAATTCTTACACGATACCAATCGCGTAGTACTCTCCAATAATAACCCGAACTACAAACCAAGAGTTTCTGCATAAAGCTCCTTAGATGTCAGCATAAAGCACAAGTTTGTGTTTTATGTCTTAATTTTATGCTGATTTCAAGCAGATGGCAGGGGGCCTTTGATAAGAGTTTTTCTTTGTTTGGTTGATTCCATGGTGATTACTAAAAACCCACTGCTCTATTTATAGCACTGACCAGCTTTCAGAGTATTCGTCTAAAGACCCTGCAAAATTTCCACTTCAAATTAGTTGGGGGTGAGTAGAGGGCTGAAGGAGGGTGGCGGGGGAGGGGGGTGACGAGTGCCAGAGAGAACCGCCCCCTCCAGGCCCTGCCACTCATTCTTCAGGACAGTGGCACGGGCAGTACCATTGAAAGCCATAGTCAACGGACACAGAGATCAAGGGTCTGCTACATCTCAAAGATGTCTTTTTAAAACACGAAAGAGAAATAAATGCTCCCATCTGCCTTGTGTACCTTCTCCTAACAACCTGTCTGCTCTCTGCCTTTTCTTCTCTCAATAGCTGTAATTTAGGAGAGGTCACACCAAACAGATACTGGCTTTTCAAGCAAACACTGAAGAAAGCTGTTGACGGATTCCACTGATAAATAATTAATACAGATCATGTATTAGCAACAGCACTATTTAGGAAAATAAGTCTCAACAGCCTTTTTGTTTCAAAGGTCTTCCCTTCCCATTCAGAGATCTACGATTAAAACACTGAAATCAGTTTTGGAAGTATCAATCGAACAAATATTTAGTTGCTGCAAAACACACAAGCCCAGCCACAGTATGCCGAGGGAGAAGCCACCCCCATGCAAACATGTATCGCAGTAAGGGCATAATTCCAATTGCATCTCGAAGCCAGATGAGTTGGAATTTTCGAGAAGAAGGAAGAGAGTTTGCCAAGTCCGAGAAGATCCATCTTTCTGATCCATAGTAGTGCATCTGAAGGATGCAAAGAATCAGGACTTCTGCCCAGCGTCAGAAAAACATGTTCTTAAGGCAAAAAATTAATAAGGAAAAATACAGAAAACAGAAAAGAGGGGAAAAAAACCACGAAAGGATTCCTGTACTCCCCATCAGACCTGTCACTATTCAGCAACAGGAGAAATATCAAGAGCCTTGGCGTCGGTGAGGATCTATACAATACAACTCTTCAGCCTCACGCTAAATATGGAGGGCTGAATAATTCCATTCCAAAGCTCAATTACGGCATGCAAGTGCCCAAGTCCCTCGCTTTCTATAAACAGCAGCAGGCAAACAAACCAACAGACACGAATGTATATTTAAGAGACACCTATTTGTCCTTCCGAAGACTTGGAAATCGACAGAATAAGATAGGTTTCCCTGATCACCTCTAATGAAGGGCTATCGAGTTCCTTCAACAGCTACTTGGGCTGCTGGTCCTAAAGGAAATGAGTTAAAAAAAAAAAAAAGACAATTTACAATTTGCTAACCCTCCACCCCCCACTTCTCCTCTTGGATTCTTCATCTTCACTCTCTCCAACGTCTAAACATCAGCCCATTTGCTGGGATAAGGCCTCTCTAACTGGGTCTCCTCCACTCAACAACATCCCCGGCCAGGCAATTTGGCATCAGAATCTCCTCCAGCCATTTCTTGGAAAACACATTAGGGTGAAGGAAATAGGCCGTGATTTCTGATGGTAGGCCATTGTGGGTTTTTTTTCTTTCTTTCTTATTTTTTTTTTTTTCACAAGGGCTAGTCTGAAATGAAGACAGCGGTATTTGCAGTTTATAAACACACATGGGAATATGCACTAAAGCTCCCACCAGCTTTCCATATCTTTTTGTTTGGTCTGGTGAGCATGATCAAGGCTGTGCTGAGAGAGGGGAGCTTGGCAAGGCCGCCGGGGTGCCCCCCTCTGTCCCCAGAGCACAAACAAAAGCTACTGGATGGTATCCCGTGTCAGCCTTTGCTTTCACAGCTGTCTACACATAAACCAAAGGAGTTAGCATCCCTGGAAACAAAGGCAAAACACAGAATGTGAAATGAGCAACTGTTTCCTGTGCCTCAGAGACGGCAATGTTCTTGATAGCTACTCTCAGTGGAAAACTACTGCTCGGTGTTCCTCAGAAGATCTCCCAGTGCCAGGGACTGGGCGCGCTCCGCTGTTCTCCCGCTGGACATGGGGATACAGAGAGGAAATGGGCCCAGTGCCCCAGGACTCAGTTAACATCCATATAGGTGTTTCTAGGCACCGGCATCAGGCAAGCAGCTGTCTAGGGTCTCTGGGTTGAACAAAACGACGGTCTTAACTTTGTGCAGGTAGCGGGTTGTGGAAAGCAAAGGAATCTGCCGTCTCATCACTTTACCATCAAAAGAGGGGACGGAAACCATCAACTGTACCTCTCCACCTGCCTGGTAATAGCAGAAGAAAGAGCGCAGAGGCTTGCTTACCTTAAAGTTGTGTGTCTTCTCATAGTTGAAGTGGTTGTCGTTGTGCGTGAGGGCGGCCCTTCGGACCAGGGACGAGATCTGTGAACAGGCAAAGAGTCTGAGTGGGGGCCAAAGAAAACTGCCTTTGACTCCCACCTTCACCCCCAAGGCCACGGCCAACAGCTCCTGGCGTTTCCTGCCCTGCTTAGGCTTCCGAACCACAGCACATTTTTTCTCATTTTCTAGCCACAGTTCCTCGGAGAACCGAGCGCCTGGACCCCACATCTTCCTCGTTTCCCCTGCGAAGCTCCGAGCCATCAGGTTTTTCGAACCGTGGCTAATGTTAGGCAGCAGATTTGAGGCAGCTGCGTCCTGTCTGCAGAGGCCTCGGGCATGTGACCTGGAAGGGCTGCTTTGAGTGATGGAGGGGGCTCTGCATCTGAATAAGGACGGGGCTGTTTTGTGCTAATTCTTAAGGCCGACGTGTGCCTGAACAATGGCACACATTCATGAGCACAGCGGTCCTCAGAAGCCGGCTCCTGTCGCCACTGAGGACTCAATGGAGGAGCAGGGGCAGGGAGCTTTATTCCTCCTGCCACGGGAGAGACCCCTCTTGCTTGCTTGTACATTACACACACACACACACACGCAGACACACACACACACGCAGACACACACACAACTAGTTCTGACGTTCAAAGCCCGGTGCTGTATCCAATTATTCTGGGGCTCTGAGCCCCATCCTGGGCAGAACACAGGCAGATTAAACCTTTAAACCCTGATGACTGTTTAATCTTATAGGGATAAAGCCTGTCTCCCTCAAAAAAAAAAAAAAAAAAACCCTGCCCTAGCACTCGAAGCTTCATTTTCATTCTTATCATTCTTATGCATGCACTGTATTAGAACCCTCTGAACACTGAATGGGACACCGAAAAAGCCTAACATTTCAGCACTGAGTTCTATCTACAGCTAGAGTTTCTTTTTTAAAAGAATTTTTAAAATTTAATTTTTAAATGTTTATTTATTTTTGAGAGATGCAGAGAGACAGAGAATGAGCAGGGGTGGGGCAGAGAGAAAGAGGAAGACACAGAATCTGAAGCAGGCTCCAGATTCTGAGCTGTCAGCACAGACCCCGACGCGGGGCTTGAACCCACAACCTGTGAGATCATGACCTGAGCCAAAGTCAGACGCTTAACCAACTGAGCCACCCAGGTGCCCCTTCAAGCAGAGTTTCAATGTAAGAGGGAGGGCATCTTGCTCTGAAGGCACCCTCCAGTCTCCCTTCTCCCCAATCCCTTCATGCCTGCAGACAAGACGCTAGTCCTTAATTCAAACCTAAACATCAAGGTTGCTTTTATTTTAAATACATCTTCAATGTTTGTTCTTTTAGGGCCTAAGCCTGATGCTCCCGATGGTTGTTAAAGCATCATCTGTTTGAGGGTCTCACTAGGGACTGAAGTTTTTGGTCCCAGGTCTCTCCACTTAGCAGTGAGGAAATCATTATGTCTTGGGAATAACTCCTGATCTCCCGACAAAATTTAATGCCGCCGATGCCAGATAGTGAAATCAATGCTGTTGGAACTAAAGAGCGAGGACTGTGAAGACAGCTGGGCCATTAGCAGATGTACAGTCCATGGGTGCCATCCCATCTTCTACTGAGGCCTGGCCCCACCCTCCAGCCCCTCCAAGCAGCCTTGTGAAGAATCATGCAAGGCGGGTGTTTTCCTGTATAATCCTTCATTCCTGACAATTACCGTCTTCCACCTTGGTTCAGAAGTGCATCTTTCCAGGTCATCCTTGTTACCTTGGGTGATAATAAGGACCGATTTGTATACTGAACTATCAAGCACAACATCATTCTTGTGCCAGACAATATTCAGGAGGTTTAGATGCACTTACTCATTTACTGTTCAGCTCATGGGTATGAGGAACAAGGCTTTTCTTCCCATGTTTTTGGATGAAGAGATTGAGGCACCGAGAGGGGAAGCCATTTGCCTAAGGACCTGCCATTGGCTTAAGGGGCACAGCCTCAGACTACAGCCCAGAGTGTCTGTGCCAAGCACCGTGTTCCCGAGCACTAAGTCCTGGAGCCCAAGTGAGCTGATGTAGTGTCACTTCCTGCCACTGTGTCCTGCGTTACCTAAAATAATTGGCCAAGCCTGCCCCCTCTTCCTGTTCTTGCCCCACGGTATTCCCGCAGCATACCGCACACCCAGCTCTACAGCCATCTTGTAGTCCAGTTACACCTGCTTAGAAAATGTCAGGGATCCTCCACGGCCTAACGGTTGTTCATGAGCTCATCCCAATCTACCCAGCTCACATACTTCTCTCCACTTCCCTCCACAAATCCTACACACCCTCCTCCTGACACACTCACCTGGGTAGCTGGCTCCATTCTTTAGCATACTCCAATATCAGTTTACATGTCTAGGGGCTCAAAAACATTCACATTTTAACCCCAATGCCACCCTCTCCACAAAGGCTTCTCCAAACTCACCACCAGAAGCCAATGCTCTCTTCTGAAACCCCCCCGGGTTTTCCCCACATCTTCCTTATTGCACATTGTCACTTTCTGTCTTACATTAGAGTGATTTATACCTGTCTCTGCCCTATTGAGAAGTCCCTGTGACACGCTCTATGTCAAGTTCACCTTCACGAGTATCTAATAAAATTCCTTGCCAGGCACTTACTGTAAGTTGCCAAGACGGGCCCATGCATACGGGAAGCCAGCATTGTGGAGAAAGCTGTGCAAAGGTGACTGCACGGGGTGGGGTCTCCTGCCTGTCCTATGATCCCCCATCACCATGCTGTGGTTTCCAGGGACCGAACTTTCAGAGATCTGCCTTCCTGACGGGCCCCACCAGACTCCTCCTTTCCATTGCCCCATCATAAAGGACATCTGTAATTCACAGGGATTGTGTGAAAGCATGGCCTATCTTTTTTTTTTTTTTAAATGCTTTATTTATTTCTGAGAGAGAGAGACAGTGTGTACAGGGGAGGGTCAGAAAGAGAGGGAGACACAGAACCTGAAGCAGTCTCCAGGCCCTGAGCTGGCTGTCAGCACAGAGCCTGACACGGGGCTCGAACCCACGAACTGTGAGATCATGACCTGAGCTGAAGTCAGACACTTAACCGACTGAGCCACCCAGGAGCCCCAGCATGGCGTATCTTCGAAAGGCTTGTAATCCTTAGTCTAAAGGCAAAAAGACAGAAGGAATTAGGGTCCTTCTCCAAGTCTCACTGCTGCAGCAGGCCCACAAAGACATTTTGACGGTGATCCGTTCTGTGTAAGAACCGATTCTGTGGCCCAAACTAGGCTAATTATATAGAGATATGGTTTTAGAATCTGATAAAACAATTCTTTAAATAGAACGTGGGAAAATGGCTCTCCTTTTTCTTTTTGGTCCATGACGGTTGAATATAAGGAACTTTCATATCTTCTCTTGCATCTGTGCCTTTATAACAAGTAATTTGTATTTTCTATTTGTGATTTGTTTCTCAGATATTTGTCCCATGCAATTCACCCAAACAGAAGACCTATTCAGACACGTGAAGGAGCCACACGCTGGTCACTTAAGATGCCTCTTCACAAGCAACCAGAATGTTGGCATTTGAGTGAGCATTATTGTGAGTAGTGTGGATGACCCCGATCACCCTCCGACTAGAGGAAAAATGATGACAAATGTCTCTCAGTAAAACTTCCCTCTTAACCAACTCCATCACACAGAGCTCTTTACCCAAGTATCTCAAGAACAGTGCCCTGGCTTTTTTTATATCCCCCAGAATGACTAATACATGTACTCAATACACGGTGGGCACATCACACTTTGGTGGGCAGTCCTTTCTAACAAAAATTTTGGTCTGACCTATTTTGATCCGCACAGTCATTAGAGGAAGCACATTTCCCTACATGCTCTGCTCAGATCAGGGATTCTCCATTGGAACTACTGACATTGGGGACCAGGTAATTCTTTCTTGTGGGAGGCTGTCCTGTGCATTGTAGGATAGCTGGTGGCATCCCTTAACTCTTCTCACAGATGCCATCTGAAACCCCCCCAACTGTGGTGATCAAAGATCTTTCCAGACATCGCTGAGTGTCCCCTGTGAGGCAAAACTGCCAACAGTGGAGAACAGCTGGGTATTTACAGCATGCTGCCCACGTGCCGGGTATTGTATTTTTTTTTTTTAATGTTTTATTTATTTCTAGGAGAGAGAGAGAGACAGCGTGAGCAGGGGAGGGTCAGAGAGAGAGGGATTCACAGACTGAAACAGGCTCCAGGCTCTGAGCTGGCAGTCAGCACAGGGCCCGACGCGGGGCTCGAACCCACGAACCGCGAGATCATGACCTAAGCGAAAGTCGGACGCTTAACCGACTAAGCCACCCAGGCGCCCTGATTGTATCAAGTACTTTACATACATTGACTTATTTAAGATTTATGAGGTAGCTACTGTTATGCTTATCCCCACTTAACAGAAGAGAAAATGGGAAGCTGAGATTTGAACTCAGGCACAGCTAACTAGGTCTGTGCTTTCTTTTTTCTTTGCTAAGAGCAATTTATTTTTTTATCATGATTCAATGCACATAACATAAAATTGACCATTTTAACCATTTTAAAGTGCACGCTTCAGCAATTTGGTGGCATTAAGTACATTCATCATATTCTGCAATCATTACTACTATCCAGTTCCAGAATGTTCCATCACCCAAAATGAGACTTCTTACCCATTAAGTAGTCCCTCACCACTCCCTTCTTCCTCCGGCCCCTGTCAACCACAATCTGCTTTCTACCTCTATGGATTTACCTATTCTGAATAGTTCATATAAATGGAATCATACAATATATGGCCTTTTGTGTCTGGTTTCTTTCACTTAGAAAATGTTTTCAAGGTATATCTGTGCTGTAGCATGTATCAATACGTCACTGGTTTTTATTACTGATTTTTATTGTGTGTATATATTATAGTTTTTTAATGATTTGTGTTGTTTTTACCTTTTGACTATTTGTAAATAGTGCTGTTAACAAGTTTCTGTTTGAACACCTATTTTCAGTACTTTTGGGTAAATAATAAATATACGCTTTATTTACTTATGTATTTAATTTTAAAAAACACTTTTATTTTTGAGAGACAGAGAGAGACAGAGCATAAGCAGAGAAGGGAAAGAAAGAGAGGGAGACACAGAATCTAAAGTAGGATCCAGGATCTGAGCTGTCAGCACAGAGCCTGATGCAGGGCTCGAACCCATGACTAGTGAGATCATAACCTGAGCCAAAGCCAGATGTTCAACCGAAAGAGCCACCCAGGCGCCCCCTAAATCTATGCTTCTAATCACCCTCTAAACAGCCTCATTCAAATAATGTCCACATTTAAAAACATCCAGGGGTTAAATGCCCAAATTACTCTCATCTCCCTTGTTAATCATTAGCAACTCCCAGGGCTGGTGTTCCCTGCTCTGGTTTTTAAGGAGGAGAATTTTGTCGTTCCTGAGGCTTCTTCTAAAGCAGGCACTACTTAAGATACTTTTGGAAGTAGGTGGGACTATAAATAAATAGTGAAATAAGCTTACCACTTCCTTTTTCCTTTTTGTAAATAAGGGTTGGGATTCTATTTTTTATGGCCTCTCACTGTCCTTCTATGTTTTGGATCCTGAAGCCAAGAAAGAATCAGGTAAGAAGAAGGCAGTGGAAGGTTGTCAGAGGAAGACAAGGAGGCAAGGGTGGCTCAGTGGGCAGTAAGATGTGGGAAAACGAAGCCCTTTGGGGGTGCTTGTGTGCATGCAGAGTGCCCGGGAGAGAAAGAGGGTGTGAGAAAGAGGCATACCCTTCCCTCTGTGCTGACTTTAGTCACCTCGCATCATAGACCCAGATGGAACCTCAGACTTCATCCACCCAATGCCCAGCCCCCCCCCGCCACCCCCGCCCAGCTCGGCTTATGCAAGCCCACTTCCGGGACCACAACATTTTGCCTTATTAGTACCAACTTCTAGAAAAGGTGGTTTATCACCTATCTGCAATTCTTCCACAGGCTTCAGGTAAATTCCACTCCACGTTTTAAGGAGGGTTCATTGAGAATGTCACCATCCATCCTTGGTGAGCCTGTCTCCACTATTCCAGCCCCAGCTCTTGTGTTCCTGGGGCCTCTCTCACTTCTCTGTCCCTTGAGTCTGAGTCGCCCCTAGGGAGGGAGAAAGCCTGAGCTCTACCCCAGATGCAGACGCTAGCCTGCAGCGATAGGCAGCTGTTGCCTTGTGAAGGTGTAGGAAATGGAAATCAATAGTATTAAGGCTAGTGAGAGTCAAGAGGAGAGCTCTCTGATTCTTTGCTCTGATCTGGATGAAGTAGCTCAAGTCTGGGGGGAAAAGTTGGCAACGTATCAAATGTCTCATGTATATTGATCTGATGACTGTATTTCCAGGATTCTCTTAAGAAGGTCTTCAGACAAAGAATTAAGTAGAAAAGGTACATAGGTAAAGAGATAGATATTCATAACAATATCAAGAAATGAGAATACACTTCAGATAGGGAGAGGTTAAATTATGGTGTAAACATGTAATGGACTACCATAAAGGCACTAACGAAGATGATTAAAATAATTTTTAATGAGGAAGGGATATGCTCCTGATATAATATGTAGGAAGTAGGCTCTTGAAACATATTTAGTATGATTCTCACTTTTGTAAGTACATGTACAGAGACTATCAGAAGAAAACATACCAGAATATCTCCAGTATACCTTACTGTTGGAGGAAAGCAACATTTTTCTCTGGGTGAAGACATTTTAACTGACATATACTTTCTTCTTTATTTTTTTCTGTGCTTTTTGAGTTTACTACAATGATTACATTCTATTTCCATTCTATAGAAATAACGATTTTGTCCAGTATTAAGGAGGGCACTTGTTGGGATGAGCACTGGGTGCTGTACGTAAGTGATGAATCACTAAATTCTACACCTGAAACCAATTTTATTCCATATGTTAACTAACTAGAATCCAAACAAGACTTGAAAAAAAGGAAAAAAAATATAGATTTTGTAAAAGTACATTATAAAAACTTTGCTGGGTTTAGGGGACCCAGGTAATAGATCCTTAACATCATAGACCCCCTTTGGGCTGGTCCAATCTGGTCTACTCTTTTCACAGGTGAGACACTGAGGGTCAGAAAGTCTAATGATTTGTGAGCCTCTACTCCTATCTCATCACAGGGCTACTCTACAGCTAGATGTAGAATCAGATCCAGGCTCTGGGTTCTCTTGCCTGTGACCCCTCTACAGTTTAGTGCTTCTTACCTTGGGGTCAGCCTCAGAACCGCCAGAAGGCTTGTTAAACAGACTGCTGGGGTCCAGCCTCGGCCTTTCTGACTCCATCAGTGGTAGATCAGGCCTCAGAATCTGCATCTCTAACAGATTCCCAGGTGATGCTGATGTTGGGATCGCGCTTTGCAGACCTGTTTTGTGCTTTCCATGGAACCTACGGGTCTCAACCTTGATGATATTTACTGGGAACAAACAAACACGCAAAAGCCATGCTCCAGCTCCACTTCTGACCAATTAAATCCAGATTTCTGGGGATGGACCCTAGCTTTTAAAAAATCCTCCAGGAGATTCTAATATGCTCCTGGCATTGAAAACTGAGGCACTAATCCCAAGTGCTTCAATCTAGGGGATTGTTAGAGAAGATGGAGATACCCACGTGGTAAATGCTATTGAACACCCTCCTTGCCCACCAAGGAATCGATACCTTTTCAAACACAAAATGTGATCATGTTTCTATGCCGCCCCTCCCCCACCTCCCCCTGTGCTACTTAAAACCTCCATGGGTTCTTAAGCTAAAGGCACAAATCCATACCATGACCTTCAGGAGCCCGTGTAGGCCCCTGCCACCTTTCTAGCCTTGCCTCTGATCCCTTTCTTCCTGTCACCTTGAGGATTTATAACCATAAACTATTAGTATGCTTTGAAAAGTATTATCCATGACCCCTTCTAGACTGCTAGCTTTATGACATCAAGTGCTGTGTGTGCTCTCATCACAAATAAGACCCCAGGGCCTCACACCTGGTACAAAGTAGGCTCTTACTACATTTTACTGGATGAATGAATGAATGTCCATGGCTATAAAAGATCTTGATGTCAGAAGGCCATGTCACTATCTGTTTATCTAGTCATTTTACTTTTGTGAGTCTCTGATATAAAATCCAGGTGTCAGGGCACCTGGGTGACTCAGCTGGTTAAGCATCTTAATCTTGATTTCTACTCCGGTCATGATCTCATGGTTTGTGAGATGGAGCCCTGAGTCACTACTGCACCCCCAACCCCCGCCTCTGCCCCAACCATGAGCTGGGCATGGACCTTGCTTAAGATTCTCTCTTTCCTGCTCACTCTGCTCGTCCCCTGCTTGTGTGCACACACCTCTTTGAATGAATGAATGAAATGAATCCAGGTGCCATGCTCTTTAGGTTTTCTTTTGACCAAGCTGTCAGATTTCTGGTGTCACAAGATGGGACACACAGGCCAACGGAATAGAATAGAGAACCCAGAATTGGACCCACAAATGTATGGCCAACTAATCTTAGACAAAGCGGGAAAGAGTATCCAATGGAAAAGAGACAGCCTCTTTAACAGATGGTGCTGGGAGAACTGGACAGCAACATGCAGAAGAATGAAACTAGACCATTTTCTCACACCATACACAAAAATAAACTCAAAATGGATAAAGGACCTGAATGTGAGATAGGAAACCATCAAAACCCTAGAGGAGAAAGTAGGAAACAACTTCCTAGACCTCAGCCAAAGCAATTTCTTACTCAACACATCTCCAAAGGCAAGGGAACCAAGAGCAAAAATAAACCACTGGGACCTCATCAAGATAAAAAGCTTCTGCACAGCAAAGGAAACAATCCATAAAACTAATAGGCAACTGAAGGAATGGGAAAAGATAGTTGCAAATGACATATCAGATAAAGGGCTAGTATCCAAAATCTATAAGAAACCCACCAAACTCCACCCCAAAAAAACAAATAATCCAGTGAAGAAATCGGCAGAAGACATGAACAGACACTTCTCCAAAGAGGACATCCAGATGGCCCACAGACACATGAAACATTGCTCAGTGTCCCTCCTCATCAGGGAAATACAAATCAAAACCACACTGAGATACCACCTCACGCCAGTCAGAGTGGCTAAAATGAGCCAATCAGAGAACTCTAGATGCTGGCGAGGATGTGGAGAAACGGGCGCCCTCCTACACTGTTGGTGGGAATGTAAACTGGTATAGCCCCTCTGGAACACAGTGTGGAGGTTCCTCAGGAAACTAACAATAGAACTCCCCTAGGACCCAGCAATAGCACTACTAGGAATTTACCCAAGGGATACAGGAGTGCTGATGCATAGGAGCACATGTACCCCAATGTTCATAGCAGCACTCTCCACAATAGCTAAAACATGGAAAGAGCCTAAGTGTCCATCAACAGATGAATGGATCAAGAAGATGTGGTTTATCTATACCACGGAATACTACATGGCAATGAGAAACAATGAAATCTGGCCATGTGTAGCAACATGGATGGACCTTGAGGGTGTTATGCTAAGTGAAATAAGTCAGGCAGAGAAGTACAGATACCATATGTTTTCACTCATATGTGGAACAGGAGAAACTTAACAGAGGACCATCGGGGAAGGGAAGGGGAAAACATAGTCAAGGAGAGGGAGGGAGGCAAACCATAAGAGACTCTTAAATACTGAGAACAAACTGAGGGTTGATGGGGGTGGGGGAGAGGGGAAAATGAGTGATGGACATGGAGGAGGGCACTTGTTGGGATGAGCACTGGGTGTTATGTGGAAACTAACTTGACAATAAACTATGAAAGAAAAAAGAAAAAGAAAAAAAAAAAGAAAATATGTCAAAAGTACCACTTGGAATAAAAACCAAACCAAACCAAACCAAACTAAACCAAAACAAACAAATAAAAGAGCATGTCTTAGGATTAGAGTTCGGGCTTTGCTGACCACTGAAATGATGTGGGGCAAGTCATTTAACTTCTCTGAGCCCTAATCTGCTCTTTTAAACAGTGGGCACTATGCTGGCTTCACAGGAGAGGATTAAGTGGGGTAATGTGCAAAGTGCCTGGCATAAGGCACTTGCTTAATATATATTGGTCCTCACTATTTTCACTGTTTTGGAATCTCATTTTCCTTATATGTAAAATGGCACCAGAGCCTACCTCCCAGGGCCATTGGGGGATTAGCTGACACAGCGTATATCAAAGACCTCTTCACAATGCCTATGGAAATGCATGGACTTGGTATTATTTCTGTAAATTCCACTAGCAAGACACTAATGCCTGTTCAGATCAACCTACACTGACAGCTTTCCTTCCACGAGAGGCCATTGAACCAGGGCAAGAGGAAATACCAGAAGGTTTTCTGCATGTGTTAATTCCATCATGCCTATTTCTTTCATCACTTGTTATGGAGGAATTTTCAATACTCACCCATCAGTAGAAATAGTAGAAAATGAGCTTATGTTGGTGTTTCAGTCTTGGTGTGTCCCCTTACTGGTTTTAGGATTCTGCCAGATTACCAAACGAATCTCATCCTTAGTTTCCTCATCTGTAAAGTAGTAATCCTAATACAGACCTTGAAGAGTCATTATGAAAAACCACAAGTACTAGAGAAAATAGCAAACAGGCCAAGTGATATGTATCCAGTGATTTCTACTTGGCTTCTTGTGGTGTTTATAGAACCGCTGCCCTGGTTGCCGGAATTACTCCTGATTCAGAAGTGCCTCGGTCTCTCACTTTGGAATGCAACTGGAACGCCTGAAGCAACTAGTGGTCATCATTTCTGTTTGTTTGTTTATGATGTGGCATAAGGTGAGCCTAGGGGCACCAGGGTGTCTCAGTCAGTTGAGCGTCCGACTTCAGCTCAGGTCATGATCTCATGGTTCATGGATTCGAGCCCCGCATCTGGCTCTGTGCCAACAGCTGGAGCCTGGAGACTGCTTCCGATTCTCTGTCTCCCTCTCTCTCTGCCCCTCCCCCCACTCACTCTCTGTATCTCTCTCTCTCGCTCTCAAACATAAACATTAAAAAATTTTTAAAAATAATGAATGAATGAATGAATGAAATCCAGGTGCCAAGCTCTTTCGGTTTTCTTTTGACCAAACTGTCAGATTTCTGATGTCACAAGATGGGACCGTGGAAGCAGGGCGACCCTGCAGGGTCAGGCCCTAAGGAACACAACCAGGTTTGGCACCAGAATAATATTAAAAGTAGCATCATATATTTGTGGGGTACGTTGTATTATATGATATATTTGTTCTATGTGGAAGGTGGAATGGGAAACTGAGGTCCTAACAGGTAATGTCCAGGGGAACAGAATCCAGTGTCTTGATTTTCTTTCCAATGGGAATCCCTGACACTTCTGTTGTCGTGGATCAGCGGTGGTGGCTCACTGACACAAAGACTCATTTCTCCTCTCTGCTCCCAGGGACCTCTTTGAAAACCATTAAAATGGAGCACTCCCCACAGTTCTTCTATTAACACATCTCTAGCACTTAGCAGGAGACCAATGCTACCTTGGCACTCATGAAAGTTTTGTTGTATGCAAAATTAATATTCATTTTTTGTAGTCTTTCTCCTTTTCTTCTCTTCCATCAAAATGACTTACAATTTTTACAAGAGTTAGCATGTTCTCATATTTTTCTTAGACTCTCAGTTCACTTCCCACACATAGGTCTGGGCTTCTGGAGTTGGGTAATGAGTCTGGGCTGCACGTTATTTCTTCAAAAGCACAGAACATTAAGTCCTGCCCAGAGACACTCAGCTAAAATGCAGCAGGCATTCAGTCAGCTTGAAATGAAAAATATATACATGCACACACACACATGTATATCTATATGCATATATGCATACTTACATATATGCATATCTACATGTATATGCATATATGCATACCTATAGATAACATCTTGCAGATATGCATATATGCATATAGATATACATATATATGGGACTAGTGGATAAGAGGTAGGCAATATGGTTTTTGCTATGGCATCCTAATCTTCTGCCTCTCTATTCCTGTTGGTAAGTGAAAAAACCAGAAATTCTAAGTGAAGAATAGCCCAACTTATCATTGGGTGGCTTATCATCTCCAGGGACAGATGGCCACTCTCATTATGAGAGACACAAAGGGCCGAAGGATTGGTCTCACTGCCTCTTTTATGACCTATTTCCCTTCACGCACAGCAGCCAACATTCACCCCAAGTGAAGGACCTGTGTGGTCTCTAAAATGGACCAAAGAACCTTGTGGGGAGGAAAACAAATAATTGGATACGTCTTGGGTTGAGTGGGTGTGTAATGTTATAATCACCATGATTATCATTTGAATGATAATCAAAGGGCCAGTTTTCTTTTATTAATGCCACCTAGCCCAGCTGAATTGATCCCATGTACTCTGAACATGACTAGGGCCAGAAGAATCTTCCTTGCTCCTACTAAGAACTGCCCTGTGAGTGTTTGCTATAGTCTCTGCTTGTGGTTTTCAGCCCTGAAAGAGGAGGAAAGCAACACAGGGATATGAGTGAACTGCAGACTCATTCCCATGATTGCTGAAGAAATGAGAGAGGGTGGGGGGGGGGTGGTGGTGGTGTGGAACCCTGTGCTCTCTCCTGCCCATGCCTTCATCAGAGATGTAGGATTTTGGCTTTATCGGAGGTCTATCAGAAACATCAGGTACCACTGTCTGCCCTGGCTGATCCTAAAACTCCCAATGACCTCTAAACCCACTGTGCTGTGGTCCGTGGAGAAGAGGGCTTATTTCTGATGGTACAACTGCCACTCCAATTGTTCTCCAGGGACAGATGGCCACTCTCATTACGAGAGACACAAAGGGCCGAAGGATTGGTCTCGCTGCCTCCTTTACGACCTATTTCCCTTCACGCACAGCAGCCAACATTCACCCCAAGCGGAAGGACCTGTGTGGTCTCTAAAATGGACCAAAGCACCTTGTGGGGAGGAAAACAAACAATTGGATACGTCTTGGGTTGAGTGGGTGTGTAATGTTATAATCACCATCCTTTCTGTACTGCTTCTCCAGCTGCTTTATTGAGGCTGAGGTCAACAGTTTTGACTAAGTGCTGATGCGTCTCACAGACTGCTTAGATGTGGACACAGGAAGTACTCCGCGTGAGAGACAGACTTTCTAGCTTGTGTTAAGCCCCTCACACATTTCAACATGTAATTTGTTGTTGCTTTGTTTTTATGCGCAGTTTTTGGAAGAGGGAAGAAGAGAGTTGTACATCAGAGCGTAGTAATCCGTTTGCTTAAACAAGCACTTCACAACTCTTAGATTCTTAAATGCCAAACTTCAGAAAGTCTGGCAGGGTTATTTTTGAGAGAACGGAGCATTTGTTGAATCAAGTGCCTCAGAACTGTTTCGGAATATTTTAGGTAAACTTTTGTAAAACTAAGACCCAGAGAAATCATGCACATTTTAAGGGAGAAGCTGCTCTTACAAAATTCTCAGCTGCTAGTTTCTTTCTCTCCTCATATTCCATCTTCATTTCCTTTTCTTTGTATTTTCTTGCTGTCATGTGCCTTCCCAGTTCCGGCCGGAGAAGTAGGTGCTCAAAATGATTGACTCATGGGTTTTATTACAAAAGTCAAGGATGCCCGATTTCTGGCTTACGGCCCCCAACTATAGAGTAGAACTCAAGTGTGTTTCTCTCTCATGCTTTCCCTGCCACTGTTGCTCATGCAGCCGACCCTGATATCTCTCTGCCAGAGGCTGTAGGTTTGCTGAATTATATTTTCTTGCCATAGTATAGCATGGCAATTTGTAGAGTAGAATGTGTCAAAGAGCCCCAGGCTACTTTTCCACCAGGTTCTTTGGTAAGCAATTGGGGTAAGGCACACCTTTATTGAAAGAAAAAAAAAATCAAATTGACCACCTATTTTCTGCAAGTGAACTCTCCTGTGTTGCAAGTGACAAAGATTCCGATTAAATGGCTTTTTGCGATTGCACAGAAAGTATCTCCAATCCCTTACCGAGCTTTTACAGTGAACAATCACCCAAACAAAATAGTTTCTGACGCCATTCACAGCTGTGCAGCTGATACTGCCCGATATAGCTCCTGGGGCTATTTATGCACCAAGCAGTTCTGAAAATACAGATGCCTGCACATTCCAAATGTGAATCTAAGTTTATTTCTGGTCTCCTGTGTGCGTGGTGACTGGGATTTTCAAATTCTACTACTGGTCCTCATAGCTGTGCGTTGACCGGCCTTATGCCAAGTATATGACCCTGTGGCTCCTTCCCAGATTGGATGTCAGGGGACGTGTGGCAAGGCAGACACTTCTGCCAGTCACTGCCTGCTCTGGGAAGACAGGCCGTTGTGCTAATCTGTAAGCATCAATGTTCCAGAAGGACAGTTCTGTATAAAATGGCCACATCCAATCGGACCTCAGCTCTCTGTTTAATGCAATACAAGTATTCTTGGACATGTTTCAGACATTGTTTTTTTCCCTCCCTTCCTCCTTCCCTCCCTCCCTTCTTTCCTTCCTTCCTCCCCTTACTTCCTTCCCTCCTTCCCTCCCTACCTCTCTCCTTCCTCCCTCCCTTCCTTCCCTTTCTTCAGCAAATATTTACTAAACACCAATTATATATTAGGCCCTGTTTTTTTTTTTTAATTTTTTTTTAATGTTTTATTTATTTCTAGGAGAGAGAGAGAGACAGCGTGAGCAGGGGAGAGTCAGAGAGAGAGGGAGTCACAGACTGAAACAGGCTCCAGGCTCTGAGCTGGCAGCACAGAGCCCGACGCGGGGCTTGAACCCATGAACCGCGAGATCATGACCTAAGTGAAAGTCAGACGCTTAACCGACTAAGCCACTCAGGTGCCCCTATTAGGCCCTGTTTAACATCAATGGGATAGAGTAGTGAACAACTGACAAACCTCTCTGTCCTCCTGGAGAACAGACACAAACAAAACTAATAAATACATTATAGACTATTCTAGAAAGGGAGAAGTGCTATGAAGACAAATAAAATGAGAATAGAGGCTAGAGACAGAGGGTGTAATTTAAAAGCACGATAGTCAGGAGAGGCCTCACTGAAAGGGTGACATCTGGGGACAGACTGGAGGGAAGTGAGGGGGTGAACCTTGCCGGTACCTGGAGGAAGAGTGTTCCAGGCAGAGGGCACGGCAAATGCAAAGACCTCAAGACAAGAGTGAGGTTGGCATGTTCAGGAAATAGCAAAGATGAAGAGTGGCTAGAGTAGCATCTATGAGGAGATGAGGTGAGGCACCCGGGGCCTTGTGGCAGAGAGTAAGGACGCCATTTTTATTCTGAGTGGAGAGAGCAGCCACCGCAGGGCTTTGAGCGGATTTGTGCTATGATCTCAATTACATTTAAAGAGCGCTGGTCTTCCTGCTGCGTTGGGGACCACAGGAGGGCGAGGGTGGTAGCAGGGGGGCTGGTTGGGAGGCTACTGAGAAATGCAGGTCAAGAGAAAACAGTGGATCAGACGAGGGTAGGAGCAGTGGAAGTGATGAGGGGTGGTCAGATTCTGGATAGCTCGTCAACGCAGAGCTCATAGGATGATCTGCCAGGCTGGGTGTGAGGTGCGAGAGGAAAAGAGGACTCCAGGATAACAACACAGTCTGGGGACCTGACTAAAGTAGATAAAGTTTCCATCGAATGAGAAGAAGAACACAAAAGAGGCAGAAGTGAGGGAGAAAGTCAGGAACTTCATTTGGGGTGTTTAACATGGAGTAGGCAGCTAGCCCCCCCCCACACCTACTAGGGACATACCCCTGGGAGTTATCATGGGGAGATGGGTTCACAGTAAGGAAGGCAGTGGAGACGGAGAAGAGCAGAGGCTCCCGGACTGAGCCCCAGGACACTCCAACTATTATGAGGTCAGGAAATTCAGGAGGAACTGACCAAAGCAAAAGAGAAGGCAAATGTGATCTCCTGGAAGCTGACTAAAGAGATGATCAATTGTGGGGCGCCTGGGTGGCTTAGTCGGTTAAGCATCTGACTTTCACTTTGGTCATGATCTCGTGGTTCGTGGGTTCGGGCCCCGCGTCGGGCTCTGTGCTGACTGCCAGCTCGGAGCCTGGAGCCTGTTTCAGTCTGTGACTCCCTCTCTCTCTGACCCTCCCCTGCTCACGCCATCTCTCTCTCTCTCTCCTAGAAATAAATAAAACACTAAAAAAAAAAAAAAAAGATGATCAATTATATCTAATGCTGTTGACACATCAGGTACAATGAGGACTAAGACAGGACCAGAGGATTTAGCACCAGGAGAGTGAGTGATCACCTTGATGAGGGCAGTTTCCACGGGGGGTGGGGGAGAGCGTGGAGAGCCAGGGAAGCAGCAACAGAAAGGGGTGGCGAGAGGTAGTGTCAAGAGAGACTATTTTCCCTTTTAAGAAGGGAAGAAAGCCACTGAGATTTCCTCCGTCCTTCATAAAACCATAGCCCATGTAATAGAGTCTGACTCCATTTTCGGTATTTGACTGCTGACAGCTTTCAAGTCAATCAGAAGTCCCGGAGGCCCCCTCCCTTGATGCCAGTGGGAAGTCAAAACCGACACAAGTCTCCCTCTAACCACCCTAAATGCTAAGCCAGTTGTCCCTTCCAGCTCTCTCCAGCCCTCTTCAGACCTGCTGGGAAGTCTGTCTTGCCCACCCTAGGAAACCTCATTATGTGAGTAATTCTACTTTTCGAATCCCCTTGATGGGCATGAGGCATCATCAATTTCAACACCAAACCAGAGTTTGGGCGGGACGTCCGTTCCACCTCTGTGAAGCGACCACAATAGCCTATCAGGACCAGAAAGCACCTTAGACATGGCCCATGACTCTGACTTTGCTCAGGGGCAGTGCCTTTTCCTGCTTCCCACATTTCGTCAAAGCTCAGGACCTGGGACCCCTTCTCTGAACACACGATATTCTTTTGTGAAGCCATGTCTCTGCAATGTGCTCCCCACCACTTAAAACTTACAAAATAGATTAGAATCACAACAGCAACAATACAGAAAGCAACAGTCCTAACAACTGTTGGGCACATACTGTGCCGGGCACATTAACCACTGCCTCATTTAATCTGTCTCATGACATAGGTATTATCATCCCCACTTCATAACTGAGCTAAGAGAGCTTCCAGTATTCAAGCTTGTGCGACTATGAAGTCGGATTTGAACACGGGGACAGCTGCTCTGTAGTTCCTACTTTTCAATTTCATGGGATTCTGTTTCCACAGTAGGAGGTAATATCCTGACGAAGGATTTTCTGCATCCATATTTTCTAACCTCTTTAGCAAAAAGAACTCTCAAGAGCATGCAACAAAGGTTTATAAATAAGTGATTGTGCCTGGTCTGGTCCAATCTTCCTATTTTACAAAGAGCATAATGGCCGGTTAGTGGTACAGGTTCATTCAGCCAGTTCATTGTAGAGTCAGGACACGGACTGGAGGTCTAAGCTCTTCCCAGTATGCAACACCAGATCTGGTCAATATTCATGTTTTCCAGGGCTGTATAAACTAAGCCCCCCCCCCCGCCCACACCTGGGCACATGCGTATATCAAATGTAGGCCGGACATGGTCACGGGCATTTAACAATGTACGTTGTTAAAATCATCTTAGAAAGTCATTTGGATATGTCATCAAGAGTTTCAGAATATTATCTTCAAGGTTCTGTAATTCAATTTCTAAGAATCTGTCCTAAGGAAATGACCCTCAATATCGGATGGCATTCATAGCAGCGTCATTTCTAATGCTAAAAATGGAATACATTGTGCATAGCCTAGCCTTAGGAAAGAGCTAAATAAGTGTGACACTCAAGCAACAAGCAGAAATGATGTTTGTGAAGCATATACAGTAACATGGATGAAATATGCTATGTAAAAAAAGCAGGATACCAAATTATAAATCTGCTATGCTTATAAACATATTTAAAAATCCAAATTCATACAGAAATCACTGTAAGGAAATAGACCAATGTCTATATTTTCTTTATCTTTCAAAAATTCCTTTAATTATGTTACTTTTGTGATTGGAATGAGAAAAAAGCAAACTTTTGCTACAGAAATATATATATGTTTATATATTATTATATGTTTATAAATCTATATATACAAAAATATTTTTTTCCATTTTTGTACCAGTTTCATTTTGTACAAGGAGGTCTTTACCTTAGGAAACAAATTAGGTGAATTTTAGACATAACTGGAAACTGGATAAATTTAAAAGTTTTGGAGTCCTCTGTGGATCTCATAGCTATATTTAAAGAAACTCTTTGGGGGCGCCTGGGTGGCTCAGCTGGTTAAGTGTTTGACTTCGGCTCAGGTCATGATCTCACAGTTCGTGGGTTCGAGCCCCGTGTCAGGCTCTGTGCTGACAGCTAGCTCAGAGCCTAGAACCTGCTTCAGATTCTGTATCTCCCTCTCTCTCTGACCCTCCCCTGCTCACGTTGTCTCTCTCTCTCTCTCTAAGGAATAAATAAAAACATTAAAAATTTTTTTAAAATAAAAAAAGAAACTCTCAGATGTATGGTAAGTAGTTAAGTAACATTATTGGAAATGAAAACTCTTCACCTAACAAGCATTAAGGAAGGATTCACTCTCTGTGGAGGCTAAAACATGCCATTTAATGGACTTCATTGATATGAATTAAAGTCTTCCCAAAATACATGAGAACATTATTCCATAAAAAGATATGATTTAGGTTAAATCTCTGAAGAGATTTTGACCTTGAGCCAAGAGCAATAAAGGTTTAAAAATAAAAACACTGTTTCTATCATAGATATTATTGTTTCTAACAGTCAGGAGCCAAAGGAATAAGGAATAAATATGGTTGTACAACACAGATTTTCTCTAAATAAACTTATTTGGGCCCATAAAATTATATCCTGACATGTGTAATATAACTATGAGAATTTAAATTCTGTAATACGTCAATGATTTAGGATAGAAGAGCTTCTATATTCTAGTTTAACATTTTTTACTTCAATTTTACCAGAATAAAAATGAAATACGGCTCCATTTTTAATTTTTATAAGGTTTCCCACAATCTCTTAAAGAGCTGTGTAAAAAGCTAATGCTGTATTTGGCCATGTGCTATTTCAGTTGAAAATGCTGTGTGCTTATCAAACCCCACGGTCACCATCTAAAAATGGTAATGGGTTAGGGTGCCTGGGTGGCTCAGTGAACCACGCGTTCTTCTTTCTAAAAAAATTTTTTAACGTTTTTATTTATTTTTGAGACACAGAGAAACAAAACATGAGCGACGGAAGGGCAGAGAGAGACACACACACACAGAATCCAAAGCAGGCTCCAGGCTCTGCGCTGTCAGCACAGAGCCCGATGCAGGGCTTGAACTCATCGACTGCGAGATCATGACCTGAGCCGAAGTCGGACGTTCAACTGACTTGAGCCACCCAGGTGCCCCCAAGTGTCTTGATTTTGGCTCAGGTCAGGATCTCACAGTTCATGAGACTGAGCCCTATGTTGGGCTCTCCACTGACAGCGTGGAGTCTGCTTAGGATTTTCTCTTCCTCTCTCTTGGCCCTCCCTTGCTCCTGTTCTTGCGCTCTCTCAAAATAAATGAATAAACATTAAAAAAATAAAAATGGTTAAGAGTTTTTGCTTGATAAGAATTCCTTGTTATGAGTCAACTTGAGGCTAAGTTGTTTGGGTTCAAATTCCTGCTCTGACCCTTCCCAGCCAGGTGATTTTATGCCAAGTCACTTCACTTCTTTGTGCCTCAATTCCTCAAATGTAGAATGTAGATAATAATTGTAGGTATCCCTGTAGATGATTAAATGTGGAATTTAAGTTGTACGCTGTAAATTGCTCGGATCCATGCCTGGCATCATTTATATGTATGTACGCATATATAATTTAATGAATAAGTCAACTTTAATGATTATGCAGGTGATGATTTCAAAGGCCTAATTTTAGGAAAGTGTTGGCATCTGAGTATAACTAAGACTACCTTTATGAGATGTGGCGAAAAAATAATTTTCTGACCTGCCACAATTGAAAAAACATATGGTCATTTTAATTTGACTAAGTCACCAGAGAGCTAAGCATACGCTGTATTTTGATCACCGAAGGCAGTTCTTCATGACATATGGTGGAGGTTGCATTGAAGATCTGTAAATGCTGCAAAGCCAGGTTTGCATCTTGAAATATTTTGTGGATAGAAGAAAAAAACGGGACAAAGGGTCTATTTTAGGATGTGAATTTGCAGAAAACAAACCTCATGGAGGAAGAACTTAGACTCGTCCTGGGATAGAAACATGGCTGGTAGTTGGGGTCTGGGCTCCCACGTCGCACTGAGGGAAGAGCCTTTCAGGCTCCTGGGGAATGTGATGCACGGTAGAGCAGGCCAGCCTGTGAACTTGTGAATGGGCTGGAAATCCTCACTGCCGACTTCCTCGCCTTGCACATTATGACTGGGTGTTGGCAGCAGATGGAGATCCTTGCTCCTGGGATATAGCAGAATTTTCTGGAGCACTGTGGAGCAGAGGGAACATTTCCAAAAGCACACCCTCAGCTACTTTCAGGAGTCACCAGGCCATCCATGGTATATCATGAGTAACCATTTTCAAAAATAGTCGCACCAACTCCAGCTCTGATGGCTTAGACTTCTACCTTCTTCCCAACTGTTTGTAGGCTACTCACAGGGCATGAAGCATATTTTGTGCCGACCCCCTTCTCTACCATCCATCAGCTTTCAAACTAGTATTCCTTATAATACTTCCGGTTGTTCTATGGCTAAATAAGCATGACAAAGAATCTACACGTGTCCCTTTCATAGAGAATGGCTATTTACATTCCTGTTTAGAAGTACC
The DNA here is from genome assembly GCA_017311185.1 of Proteles cristata cristata. NCBI lineage: Eukaryota > Metazoa > Chordata > Mammalia > Carnivora > Hyaenidae > Proteles > Proteles cristata. The sequence goes on along the minus strand of JAESUZ010001314.1, from coordinate 124,077 downwards.
AGCGTTTTCCAAACTTAGCTGTAGCCACATAAGACCGATGAATATATAGTAATGCTGGTGTTTGGGAAGCTGATACCGGACACTTAATCTCAGGATTGTGCTGAGGATTAAAACAGGTCATGCACAGAGTTTGCAGTGCCCCAAACACCACAAAAGCTCAGTAGAGGTTTGGTGTGATTATTAGGAATTTATATACACATAGCTAGCGGCCCCGCCGTATCCTTGAATGACACACACATGATAAGACTGGTAGTGATTTGGCCAACTGGCCCTGAGTGACACTTGAGGGTGTAGGGATGGCCCCTGTATGTCCGTTCGTTTCCACATGATGAGTCATTCAGGGCCGGTGGATGAGGAAACACGAGTAAAGGTAAGCACAGGATGACTGGTCACAGGTGATGGCTGGTGGCCTGAAGTGCACCTCAGGAGGCAGGCAAGGCAGGACCTCTGGGCACTCACTCTCAGGTTTGTCTCCCAGCAGAGATTGGCCACGACATGCTGGTTCTTGTGGGCCCCTCCGAGTTGCTGTGATGTCTCAATGGACAAGGCCCAGGGTGTCATCTGAGTCCCAGCATTCCACACCCTGACCTCTAAGCTCCCTGGTGCCAGTTAGTCTGAAGTTCCAAGGCACAAGGTCCTGGCATCCACCCATCTTGTTTTCTAAACTTCTTGGTGGATCAAAACAGTTTCTTAGCCCCAAATGACTTATCTTAAAGAATATGAATCCATAGGAAACTGCCCTCTTGAAGATTTTCCTGTATTCTTCCAAAAACTGGTGCATTCCGGCAAAAGCCCAAAAACCAATGACCAAGATCCTTAGGAGAAACAATACATGTGTGGGATGGGGGGGGCCTTGCAGGGGGGTGTCACTTCCTTGGAGATTGCTTGTCTGGTTGCTGGCAGTGTTACATACGGTACTAAGCGTTATGCATAATGTACTTGTGTTTTAGTTTCTCTGTACAAATAAAACAACGTGAAACAATTGGTAAATTTTTTCCACTGTGAGAAAAACACGGTTCCAAGAACACTAATTTAATAGGTTAAATGCATGGAGTTTATAGACACACAAATGTTTCAATGAATATGTAAAGTATTTCTATGCTATAGGATAATAGAAATCTGTAATTACAATTTGTTATATGTGTGTATAATATGTAAAGTATCTGGTGCCAGATACTTTATATCCCTTCTCCCATCCGACCATCCATCCACCCACCTACCTATTTACCTATTTAGCCAGATTCATCCCTGGATCCATTCTTCCTTCCACCTTCTCATCCATCCAAACATCCATCCACCCATCCAATCAACAAACTATTAACCAACAAATGAATAAAAAAAAATCAATCAGCATTAAGCGAATACTCCCTAAGTGTCAGGCACTGTGCTGGCTCTGGGCACTCAATGTCAAATCAGATCCAGTCCTTGTTCTGATTCAAAGCAGTTTGAAGACAAAGAAAAGTGTTTATATCTCAGCAATTTTTACCTATATAGGGCATTACCTATATACAGCACTGCTGTATTTCACACCTGAAAGTTCCTCTCCCTCTTGGCATAATTCTTAGTATTGACTCATCTCCATAGCTGTCACTGTCCTGAGAATACAAACCTTTATTGCCTGAAAGTTAAGAGATTCTTCTGCTATGTATATAACTTAAAATTTGAGTTTATATAAGTATATGCATAAAATCCCAGTAAGCTGGGGCCATATATGTGAATTTGGACCCCTTAGAATATATTCCATCCCATCTGACCTCCTCTTTCCTCTTTGTTCACCTTGCTAACTGCTGTTTATCCTTCTAACCTCCCCTGGGCCTCTCATCACTTTCTCCAGGAAGCTTTTTTGTGTCTGTCTTGGCTCAGACCATTCTTTATGTAACCACTTTTCCTTTGGCACCGTTTAGCCCTAAATTCTACATGGTCTTGCCCAGCATAGTAAATGTGTTAGTTCAGTGTGGATGGAATGAGCCCCTGGGATCTTCACTTCTTCCCACCTCCGCTCCTCCCATTTCTGACCTTGTAAAACCATCTTTTCTCACATTTGAAAGGAGGACAGAGGTACCTGTCCATCACTCTATTTGAGGAGCATCCTGGAAGCAGGAAGTCATAGATCATAAAGATAGATGGTTACCCTTATCTCACAAGACAACTCTTTGCCTTTAAAATGGGCACCTGCTGGGTTAAAGACAAAATGTAACAAGTTACCAGCACAGGTGATGGCACCTAATAGCTGCTCAATAAATACTGGCTGGATCTGTGTTTGCCCCCATACTTTTATTGTTACAATAGAGTAAGGATACCCTGGAGGAAGTAGATGCCGTCTCCAAGTTAGGTTCTGGGGGTTTGCGAGGTATGGGCATTAGGAATGAGCTGGCCAATAATGTAGTGGTTCTTGAACTATGTTACACCTTACAATCACTTGTGTGGGGGGCGGGGGGTGCTTTGAAAATTCAGATATCTACTTGCCACCCTAGATCAATTACATCAGAATATCTGGGGGAGGAAGCTAGGCACTGACAGTTTTAAGAGATGCCCTGTGGTTCCAATGTGTATGTGCCAAGAAAAATTTGCTTCTAAAAGCACTAATGGCTGCAGTGAGATTGGGGCTGCCGGTTTGTATAAAGGGGTAACTGTATCTGATGTGTCCTAGTGACAGAGGGGGGAGGCAGAGGGTAAATGTTGACGTAGTTGATCTGCCTGGTGTATTCTATTATGTGATGGCTCTTTTCCTTCCATCTTCTTTTTTCTCTCCTCCTGGTGTCTTCCTCTTGCTGCTGCCTCTTGCTTGCTGCCACAAGCAGTCTGGGGACTACTTGCAGTGGTAAAATCGAAAGAATGGTGAATGCAGGATATCCATGCCTCCAGAGGCTTCTCCTATGCTGTGAGTGCGCTGGAGGTTTGGTCTTGCTTTTCTGGATGTCTGTGAGCCTGGAGGTGGGGTGAGCCAGAACCTTCCTGGGCTGCAGGCTGATGTCACGCTGGCTGCCAGGTGTATATGGCTTTCCCAGTAGAGGTCCCTGCTGCTGTGGGCTGGTTTATGAAGTGGGCTCTGCTCCTGGAACTGGCTGATGGACCTCAGAAGGGAATTCTTCATTCCCTCTCCCAATGCACAATTAATCAGATATTTCATGTCCTGAAGCAATTGGGGCCTTTCTGGGTGAGCCATGGTGGTCTGACCTAAGGAAGAACCTGGAGTTCACCTGACCTGGGGAAGTTTGATCTGTGCAGGGAGAAGGATTAGCAAGGATCACCTTGGACTGATTTCTCTAGGGCAACATCCCCCTTTCAAATGGAAGAAAAGAAAAAATGAAAAGTCCAAATGACATGGGAAACCAGAGGAGGGAGAGGCATAGTAAGAGAAAGAGAATTAGTACCATGTGAAAAAGAAGTAAAGATAAAAAGCATATGAAGGAAGCAGTATGACGATTCTTCTAAAAGTCCTATACGCCTTGGGGCACCTGGGTGGCTCAGTCAGTGAAGCGCCCCACTTCAGCTCAGGTTATGATCTCACGGTCTGTGGGTTCGAGCCCCATGTCGGGCTCTGTGCTGACAGCTCAGAGCCTGGAGCCTGCTTCAGATTTTGTCTCCATCTCTCTGCCCCTCTTTGCTCACGCTCTGTCTCTCTAATATAAAATTTTAAAAAGTTAAAAAAATAAAAATCCTACAAGTCTTTGAAAAGATATTTGAGAAAAAATTTTTTAAAAGTGACAGTGTGTGGACCCAAGCCTTTCAGAGCCCTCTCAGGGGGTGAACTTGACCCCTGACCCACCATGTTCCTGGCAAGAAGCACCGCTATGGGAGATGCAAGAGTCCTGAGAAAATGTGAAACCACATGAAAGGGAACAAGGAACTGGCGCCTCTCAGGTCAGTGTAACTTAATTCAAAAGCAGGGGAGAAGTTTTTGTGAAAGAATCACTGTCCAATTCAAGGCAACAGGATTCTTAACTGGTTGAATTTCACACATGTGGCTTCTGGGCATTACATCCATCCGCTCCTGACTCCTAATATTTCGTCACACCCTTGGATCTTTACACAAAGAACGGTGCAGATGAGATAGGCAAAGGGGAAGGCCAAGGCTAAATGACTTGTCTTCTTGGGTGGATTTGCCAGACTAAAAGCAAGTCCTTTCATAAGTCCAAGGTACTGAGGGAAACTAAGACTTCTGATAGGGGACATTTGATAAATATTTTGACTTGACTGAAAAGTCTCCTGCTCATGACACATGCATTTGTTTTTATTTTTATTGTTTTCCTGGCTGTGCTATGATCTTGGCCAAGTAACCTGATGTGTTAGGGCCTCGGCTTCCTGACTTCCAAAACAAGGGCTTAGCCAAGACCACTTTTCATCTTCAAATGTGCAACAGGTATTAACCACAGCACTGGTTCTACGGACGCCCTTGAAAAGTTAAAAGTTAGGGATGGAGGGGAGACAAGTAAGCAGATAATTATATAACATTGGGGCCATAGGAGAACAGAGATCGGACAGCTAACATCAGAATCCTATGTGATGCATGTGGGTGCTTACATGCGTTACCCCATCAGTTACACTGGCGTCTCCTTAGTAAACTAATTGTTCAGTTGCATAATTTGCCTCAGTGTTCAGAGACTCCCAAAGAACCAATATGCCCCATTACTTCTAGCTTCTTTGCCATCCAAAAATAAATGGAGACTTATGCTTCCATTTTATTCAACAAACACCCCTAATCATAGCCTGTGAAAACAATCACTCATTTTATCTGCACATCATGGGGAAAGCTTGAAATTAAACACAAATCAGAGAAGATACACAGTATCTTTTGGGACCTATCATAACAGGATGCTGAACTTGGAAAGTTAAAGGTGGATCTATATGAATATGACATGCAAATTGTTAATGAAAAACATGTGGGCAACTGAAAGTGTAGCATTACTACCATTTATTTGTAAACTTCAGGTTATGTGTGATTTTTAAAATATGTGTTAATTCATAAGTAGCGGCTATTGAACTGTGGGCAAGAATCGCATTAGAATAACTCATGCAGCAAGAAGAAGGCTGGGTCCTTCAATACCGCTGCACAATTCATCAACGTCGGGGCGTCTTCCTCCCTGGGGCCACCCAGCTGACTCCCCACGAACTGAACCAGAATCATGCACTGTCCTGTAGGACGTCCACGCACTTCAAAAGCTGCCCCTCTCAACACTTCGTTTCTCCGCATAATTACTTCTTGTGTTTCCCTCCTGATACTCATTTAAATGCTAAATAAAGGGAGAGAGTTCTCCAAGGTGAGAGACTCACGGATGTAACCTGGAGCTACCTCAGAGTGAAAATTAAAATCAATTATACCCCATGTGGGTATAATTATAGTAACTTAATGAGCAGGAATGTAAAATGATCGTCTTCTGGGAAACAAATATACTTTGTGATGTGAGTGAGCGTGACATGCACTGCTCAGCCCTTGTCAGATCTTTCCGGAGTTCAGTTCTGAGATTGGCTCAGGTGCGTCTGCAGGAGCATGAAGAGCTCGGAGAAGGTCTCGGGGGCTGAGGATGCTGGGAATGACCCTCTCCAAGGAACTGACAGTCCCGTTATTGCTCAGCTTCGAAGACAGAGGTGGCTCCTGGCGTTGTGTGTGTGGCAGCTTCAAGGGTATGCATGATTTGACAAGAGAGCACAGCACTGTTATTGCTGTGACCAGGGCGGGATGGCCTGCCTAAAGGAGGCCCAAGGGCAGCCCAGAGAGTGCTCCAGCAGTGGCACTGGGCACAGTCACCTGCTTTGCTAGAGGTCTTTGAGCCCCGCACCGTATCTCATGTTCCTGAGCCAGACCATCACTAGTACGAGGATGCTGGGTGGCTATTCCATAACCCAGAATCAAATAATGTTCTAGAATCAAAAAATGTCCTGTTGTACCCTTAACGAGCCAAAGTCAGTGACATATCCTGGATCAAGAGGTATGCCAGTGCTACCTCTGTGTGACTGTGGCGCGAGGGAGTTGGGTTGGCTTAGAGATGACTCCCCTAGGATCTTCCAGCTCCCTGTGATTCTGGAGAAACAGGACGTGCTGTGGAGCACTGTCTACGGCACTGTAAGCACAGTGGCCTGGAGCCTGCACCCTCCCCAGCCCCCACAGTGTCTGCGTTCTCGAAATCATCTGACCGGTGCTCTGCAAAAGTGTCTTGCGGGCCATCTAAAGAACGTATCATATTTCTGGCCCCCTTCTCACATCTGTAAGTCAGAGTTGAGGTAGGGGAGGGGAGGCAGGGATCTCCATTTTAAATGAACGAGCCTCATGATGATCATGCACAATAAGGTCGGGACTTGTCTCCTGAGGGTACACAGTCATGGCACCACATGCTCAGGGCATGAATGGGCACAGGGAAACCTCACTTTTCCCAGGGTGTTTGCTCTCAGTCCAGAAGGATCCTTGTTCTGTCCCTCTATCCCTTGCTCCCCCATCCTCTCTCCTTGGTGTCTACTATGGTCTAGGCCAGGCACTATGGGGCTGTGGGAAATGAAAGATGAAGGAGACATAGGTCTTGACTTCAAGGAGCAAATACTTGATTTAGTGGAGGAGACAGACATACAAATAACCACAAAGCACTGTAATACAAGCTATAGAAAACATACGTATGAAGGGTTCCAGGAACAGGGTAGAAGGAGTAAAACATTTAGAGGGGGGATGGGAGGTACTCCAAGATCAAGATAAGAAAAGTCTTCAAAGTGGAAGGGACAGTGAGATGGACTTTGAAGGAAGAGCAAGAATTTGTTAGGTTGAGAAAGAAGAGAAAGACATTTAAAAAGTGTACGACCAGAGTCACACAAGACTGAAATAGATCTGGGGACAAGTCTGGCATCGCCCCCAAATAGTCATTATCATGATAGAGTTTTATTATCATTATGGGTTTTGAATCTACCCTGAGACCTGCAGAATGGATTCATTCTCCTGAAGATTCTTCTCAGCTACCCCAAAGGTAAGTTGAGATGGGAAAATGTCTAGGGGCCTTGCTTTGAGCACAAGGCTGCCCTTGCTCCTGCTAATGTGGGTGAAAGGGGAGGGGGGTCGCAGAGAAAGGCTAGGGCAGCACACAGTCAGGGGAACCCAAGAAACCTGGCTCCCATGTGCCTGGGGGGGAACCACAGCCCTCAGACAAGGTGTCAGGTTATCCGCTATTCTCTCGGGGGTGAAGTGCATTGTTTGGATCCAGTAGCTATCAAATAACACTTGACACTCCTCCTCCCTACTCCCCCTCCCTCCCCCCCCATCCCTGCCCCTTGTTTGCCTCAGGCACAGTTGAGCTGAACGTTTTGAGCTTTTAAAAATAATACTTGTAGAGGCGCCTGGGTGGCTTAGTCGGTTAAGCGTCCGACTTTCGCTTAGGTCATGATCTCGCGGTTCGTGGGTTCGAGCCCCGCGTCGGGCTCTATGCAGACAGCTCAGGCCTGGAGCCTGTTTCAGTCTGTGACTCCCTCTCTCTCTGACCCTCCCCTGTTCACGCTGTCTCTCTCTATCCTAGAAATAAAAAATAAAAAAAATAAAAAAAAATAAAAATAATACTTGTAAGATGGATATCAGAAGGCGGACTAGGAACAATGGAACCCATTCAAAACCTGGACTCCCAGAATTCCTGCAGTGATGGGGAAAACCACACACAGATATGAAACAGGAAGTCAAGAACCTGTGTTTTTGCTTTGCTTTTGCCACCGGCCTGTTGGCCTTTCACTTCCTGTACGTCCTCATATGCGAAGTGACTAGATAATCTCTAAGGTCCCGTCTAGCTTTAAATGGAGGACTCTACCAGATTCTTTTTCAAAACTGCAGTATCTAATTGGCATTATTATCATTATTATGACTAGTTCTGCATTCCTAGCAAACTGAGAATTTGTACAAGGCCATCCTGGAACGTCAGGAAGGCGATCATGATGTTGCTGCTTATTGTAATATCTTATGATGCTATGATTCAATTATAGCATATTTTAATATTTTTAGTGGCATGCTAGAATTAGCCCAAATTGTGTGCATCCGTTCGTAGCTGGATTCAGTGATGCCATATTGGGAGCCAGCGTGGTAAGAATATGTACACAACACTAGCAGGCAAATATCAGGATTCCTTCCCCTCTCCCAGAGGGAAAACTCTCCTGGTTGTTAAACATGTAGCAGCATAACACAGGTTATGGTGTTTCTAAAGGGAATCCATAAAATTACTTTTCAGAGATCAAATCTTATTTAAGGTAGTGGTTTGGATTGTGATTTTAACATATTTTTTTAAAGCTGGCTATTTGAAAAATATACCAGTGTATTTTAAAGTCAGAATTGTTAACCTAGAAGTTACCCACAATAAAATTCATTCATTTTAAGCACATCATTCTGTGAGCTTTGACAAATGGGTGCTGTCACGTACCCATCACCATGTAGGAATGCCCTGCTTTGTTCCATTTGATGTTGGCACAGCCACATGACTTCCTTTAGCTGATGAAACGGAACTAGTGATGAACATCGCTTTCAGACAGAAGCTGGAAGCAGAGGTCAAGAAAAAGGACAGTACTGGGCATGTACTGTGATGGGTCTGGAACATGAGTAAGAAATAAATGTTCGGGGCACCTGGGTGGCTCAGTCGGTTGGGTGTCTGACTTCATCTCAGGTCATGATCTCACAGTTTGTGGGTTTGAGCCCCACTTCAGGCTCTGTGCTGACAGCTTGGAGCCTGTTTCAGATTCTATGTCTCCCTCTCCCTCTCTGTCCCTCCCCCATTTGTACTCTGTGTGTCTCTCAAAAATAAACATTAAAAAATTTTTTTTAAAAAGAAAGAAATGTTCGATGCTGTAAGCCCCCAATATTCAGGGTTGTTTGTTAATGTGTCCTAAACTAGACCATTCCCACGGAGACAACAATGAGTGTCTGAATGACAGAGCACGTAAATTCGTTGGCTAAAATATTCTACAAATAAAAAAGTCTAACTCCCTTAGCAGACTGTGCAGAGTCCTTATTGAAGAAAGATCCCCCAACTTACCTCCTCAGTTTCGTTTCCAGACCTTCCCTTCCTGTGTTCTGTCCATCCTGAGAGTTTGAAGCTCCTTGAGTATCTCACTACCGCCACTACCACTTACCGAGCGGCTCCTATGTGCCACACACTGTTCCCAGCGCTTCACAGTTACCTCATCTGAAGTATGACATCTCTGCTCTCTGCCTCCTCTGCTGAGCACATCTACCTCCCTTCTCTGTCCACAAACATCCTCCTCACCCTCTATGATACAGCTGAACTGTCGTCTCCTTTCTGAAGTGTCCCTGACCCTCTCTCTCATGTTGCTCTTCCACTAGGTGTCAGAGCATTTAGTGCAAAATGCACTGTGCCACTGTGATTTGTCTACTTGTGTGGTCGCCGCACCGTGTCACCACGGCCGCACCGTGCCCCTATGGCAGTGCTTATATGGGTGGGATTTCAGGCCGGGAAGGAAGCGGTGAGTAGGGGCAACATTCTGGGTGGGCAGGGAACAGAAGTTTAACTCGAGGGAATGCACTGTGATTGCATTTTAGGCCAAAGGTCCCAGTGAGTCTTTTATATAGAATCTTCTTAAAATAGTTCATTAATGGACAAATCTGGATTTAGCCACGGTAGATCCTGATCTCTCTATGAAATCTAAATTGATCACCAATAAACCCTGACATGACCCAGTTAGGTTTTTTAAAAAAAAAATTTTTAACATTTATTTTCGAGAGACAGAGTGAGACAGTGCATAAGTGGAGGAGGAGCAGAGAGAGAGGGAGACATAGAATCTGAAGCAGGCTCTAGGTTTTGAGCTGTCAGCATGGAGCCCGACGTTGGGCTCAAACCCACAAACCGTGAGATCATGACCTGAGCCGGAGTCGAATGCTTAACTGACTGAGCCACGCAGGTGCTCCAACCTAGTTAGGTTTTAACGTTGGAGTTAGTGTGACGGTCTGTTTCCCTCATGTCATGATGCTCCTGTGAGGGAAGCAGGGTGTGTGAAAAGGCCTCTAAGTGCTCACCCCAGTGTGTCTGGGTCATGGGAGTGGGATCCTAATTCTCTCATAGTGGCAGAGGCTGTGCCCAAGCTTCCCACGGGACAAGCGGCGTCCACCCTCCAGGGTAATAACATTGCATGGGTCCCCAGGTCCCCGGGTGCCGATAACTTGCATTTCCAGATAATTCCTGTAAACAACTGACCCCCAAATCCAGACTGCCCGATGCCCAAGTCGTTTCCTTATCTCCCCACTAACAAAACTGTTCTCACACTCGCCCCACGAAAAGGGAGATAAATGGGGGTGGGGGGACATTCCTCTCCTAGAACCAAACTCCATCTAGCAGTGTGTGCAGCCTGCATGGGCCTTTCCATTTTCTCTTCTCTGGCCAAGGCTGGCTTTCAGTTTCTTCTTTTCCTCAAGGAAGCCTATCCTGAGGCCTAACTTATATCATGAGACCTTGAGGAATTCACCCCTAACCTTGGTGGGTGGAAGCTGGCAACTCAGAATGGACCCATCTTGCAAAACAAGATGAAACTAAATACTAGTGTCGACAACTATTTTATAATTTGTAAAACATGTTCGGATGTGTCAGTTATCATCCCTATCACGGGAGCTGGAGATAGCTTTACTCTATTTCACAGGGGAGGGTCTGAGGCTGAGAGAGCACAAAGGTTTGTCCCAGGTCACACAGCAAATAGGGAGGTTCTTGGGATGAGAACCACGGTTTTCTGACTTTACACCACACTGCTCTTGCTCTCTGGTGACCCACCGGTGCCATCTACTCTTTCGCTCTTCCCGTCAAATGTTTCATGGTATTGACCCTTCAGCTTTATATCAAGTTGCATTTACACAGGAGAGCACACACCAGCCAACCGTGGCCAGTCTTACAGAGCGCGAGGAATTCCACGTCTGCCCAACGAAGACTGAATAAATAAGGAACACTTTTCAGAAAAATCTAAGAAGTCAATAGGCGAGGTTTCTGTGGGCCACCTGATCCAGTTGGTGAAAATTCAGCGACCGCAGGGGCACACACTCATTGTCGAAGACAAAGCAAACAGGCGAGGACGGTACAGTGCAGACGTAGCCCAGGCAAAGTAGGACCAGGGTGAGGCAAGTGGGGCAAAATTTAAGTGGCCTACACTCTTGGGTGCTGGCCTCACATTTGCACAACCCCGAGAGTGAGGACCTCCTTCAGCTACGTGCCTTACCCCCTCCCTTGCCTCACCCGAGTCTCAGCTTTGGTATATACCGAGTCCCCTGGTGCCAGAGCGAACGGTCTGCCTGATCCTGAAGGGAAATACTGGGGGCTGTATCCCCAGAACAAGATCAGAAGCGAACTAGAAATAAAACGCAGTTAAATCCAAACTGTCTCTCCCAGACAGGACCAGCTATGTCATTTGTGGGGCTCGGTGCAAAATGAAAACGTGTACCCTGTTTTCAAAAAAGATTAAGCGTTTCAAGAAGGTGACAGCAGACCCCTAAACCAACTGACGGCCTTCTAAGCACCGGGCCCTGTGAGGCTGCAAAGGCCTCACGCCCATGAAGTCAACCCTGTGTCCCCATGTCCTTACTGCCCAGCTGTCCTCCACAGGAAGTGAGGCCCTCATTCTCCTTTAGCCAGATTCAGCTATGAGCACACACCCCGCTGCCTAGGAGATGACCTTCAAGAAATCTATGGTGGTGTCAGTGGCTACTGAAATTGTTCCCTGGGTGGGATACAAGCCCAGGTGTGGTCCTGTCCCAGACGCTGACTAGATCGTAAGGCCCTGGGCCAATCATGGAATGTCTTTGCACCCTGGTTTCCTCCTGGAGGTTGGCTTATAACTTTGAACCTTCGGGCTACAGACTCCCAGGGGTTCATGATTACTCTGTGGTTGGAGAATTATCTATATTTAGAATAAATACAGCTCCCCTCCCATCAAAGTCTTTGTCTCTACCTCACATATGTGGCCATTTTAAAATGAAGTAAAAATGCTGTGGTTAATACCAATGCAAATTCATTTAAAAGCACTGAATTAATAGTAGCTCTTTATCAACTATGCTATTTTTTCAATCGGTAGATTTTTAAAAAAGCACTTAGATGTAATTCTGGAGGCTTCTATTCTCCTGTACCGATGTTGCCACGGACTGGTGACAAATGGTTCTCAGACAGACACCTGCCGCCTACCACACTTTAATCAGGGGTTTCTCTGGGGTTTCAACATGATTACAAGCTAACAGTTAATCCAGAATCTTATCTGCCTTGATTTCATTTATGTGCTGAGGAGCTATTTACTGAGTACCTATGAGGTTCCAGGCACTGTTTTCAGAACTGGGGACATAGTGAACAGAACAGAAAAAAAAATTTCTGCCTTTATGGAAGCTATCTTGTCATGTAGGAAGAGACAGATATTAAAGTGAATATATATAAGTATATATAAAAATATATATATAAAATATACATTTATATATTATAAATATATATTTATATTAACTATAAATAAATTTAGTTAAATGTAAATTAAATTTAACTAGTTAAATTTATATTAACTATAAATACATATTTATATGTTATATATTGAATATATTCTATTACTTTATGTATACATTTATATTTGTCTCTAAGATTTATATAAATATATAAAATAACTATGAAAATGTAAAATACCTATAAACACATAAAATCAAGTAGAGAGGGGGAAAGCTGAGCCACACGAATCTCTGCCCAGTTATCTAAAGCCCCGGTGAGTTCCTTTCTTTCCCAGCCTCTGCCATCGTTTCACCGATCCTCTCTGCTCCAAGCTTTTCCCCTTCAGCCTCAGCTCAGTAACCTGTACTATCTATCATCTGTCCCTACCTGCATGGAGAAAGGAAAAGCGGGGGGCTCCGCTTCTGTCCCGCTAGTTTACCATGGCACACAAGGTAATATAATGACACGCACACTGTTCATCTGATGAATTCATCTGTACCAATGTCCTGCGGCTGCTGTCACAAATGCCTCCAAGTTCAGTGGCTGAAGGCAATGCTGATGTATTCTTTCACAGTTCTGGAGGCCAAAGTCTGAGATCAGTTTTCTGGTCTTCCGAATGGGCTGTGCTCCCTTCAGAGCCTTTAAGAGAGAATATGCCTTTCCTTGCCTTTTCCAGCTTCTCAGGACTGCTGACATCTGCTGTGGCTGTATCATTCTAGCATCTTCACATCTCTCCATGCTCCATCTTCACACTGACTCCCCCTCTGTGTCAGTCTGGGCCATTCCCTTCTGCCTCTCTCTTATGAAGGCACTTGTGGTGGTTCTTAGGGTCCATCTGGAGAATCCAGAATGATCCCCTCATCTCAAAATCCTTAATTTAATCACACCTATGAAGACGCTTTTGCCAAATTAAGATAAAATTGACAGGTTCTAGGGATGAAGACTTGGTTATCCGGGGCGCCTGGGTGGCTCAGTCAGTTAAGCGTCCGATTTCAGCTCAGGTCATGATCTTGCGGTTCATGGGTTCGAGCCCCACATCAGGCTCTATGCTGACAGCTAGCTCAGAGCCTGGAGCCTGTTTCAGATTCTGTGTCTCCCTCTCTCTCTGACCCTCCCCTGCTCATGCTGTCTCTCTCTCAGAAATAAATTAAACATTAAAAAAAAAAAAAGACTTGTTATCTTTGGGGCCATTATCCCAGCTACCACAACATCCTTGACCACTCACTCACACTCTCCACCTTCCTGCAGGGATTCACTGTGAGGAGACATGATCGGTGCTCACAATAGACGTGTGCACCGCAAACAGACGAAATGAACCTTCCTATTTGCCTTAAAGATATCCATCCAACAGAAGTAAAATATACACCTTCAATTCCTTAAACTTCTACCACATCCTCTGGGGAAGATGCTGGAAGCCACTTCGTGAAACTCAGAGTGGAATACTGACTAACCACAAGTTGAACTTGGCCCTCGATCATTTTCTCTGGAGGTAGAGAAAAGGAAGTGATATAAACATGTCCCAAGAGTGGTTTTCTTTAGAGCAGAATAAGCAGTAGGTTGCCACCCACCTGTAGGCCTTTTCTCGTTGCTTGGCCTTTGCCCAAACCATTGCACATGCCAGGAACTTCTGTGTTCCTGCTTTTGTAGGGCAGCTGTAGCTTTAGCTGCACCCAGCATCGGTTCACCAGTGCCTAACCACCGTAATCACATCCAGTGTGTATCTGGGTTAACTGGGGCCCGGGTACTGTGCTCAACACATTGTTGAGCTCCGTAAGTGATTCCAAATGAATGGAAGTAGTCCCATTCATTCCTAGGCCAAGGGCCAGCCATTGCAAAGGGCGAGTGGGAAGCATGTTAGGATTTGCAAGCCATATGGTCTCTGTCCTATCAGGAGTATTCAACTCTGTTACTGAAGGCTGAAAACAGCCATCATCTATACTGAAATCGTAGTCCATACAGCTGGGTGTGGCTGTGTTCCAATAAAATGTTATTTACAAGACAACATTGTAAATGTTATTTACAAGACAATGTTTATTTATCCCTGTTCTAGGCCCAAAGTACAGATTCTGACTTCTCCACAAGATGTTTAACCATTTCTGTTGATTTAAAGACTACTTCGAATTTGCTTTCCATTATTACCCTTCCAAACCAGGTTTCTCGGCACATAGGTTATTTTTCAGACACTCACTGGATTTAATAACTAATTCTAATAAAACTTAATTTTTTAGAGACTCCTATTTTTTCCCAGCGCTCTCAAGTGGGCTGCGTCACTTCTTGTTTGAAATAATGGGGAATAATTTTATTTTTCCCGTCTGGGTTTATTCTGCTAAGCATGTTACCACAAAAAAAAAAACAGATCTTTGCAAAGTTATCCAGCATCTCTTGTCCTATGAAGCTCCCATGCCTGGCTTTCACTGGGAACTTCAGGGCCCAGACTGATTTGTAAATCAGGAAAGTTAAGACACAGAACAACCCAGGGACACCTGGGTGGCTCAGTTGGTTGAGCATCTGACTTCAGCTCAGGTCATGATCTTATGGTTCGTGACTTTGAGCCCCACGTCGGGCTCTGTGCTGACCGCTCAGAGCCTGGAGCCACTCTGTGTCTCCCTTTCTCTCTGCCCCTCCACTGCTCACACTTTGTCTTTCTCTCTCTCAAAAATAAAGAAACATTAAAAAACTTAAAAAATAAAAGATATGGTGCAATCCAGCACTTAATCAAATTTAGCATTATTTACAGATCACCAGTCTAGGCTGTATGCCAGAAGCTAGGATGGGTGCCTGGCTTCAAAGGGGTTTACAGTCAAGGTGGAGTAATAGAAGTTAATGGGCAATGATAATATAGTTGTATTTAAATAATCCATACTTATATATAACATATTATACATAAATGGAATATAAATTATAAATTACATAAACTACATAATTATAAATTACATAATATGTTGTGTATAAAATATATACTCACGTATTATTTTTAGAGTCAAACAGATAGCTACGATGGGGGAGATGTAGTGTGCCCTGGGAGTCCAGAAATCTCCCTGACCTCCCCAAACAAGCAATGTCTCACCCGAGATCTGAAGGATACGAAGGAGACAGCCAGGCAGTGAGAGTGAGCCCAGGACAATGTTCCAGGCAAAGGGAACTGGGTTTGTAAAGACTTGGAGGTGAGTTAGAGGGTGACCCATCACATGAAGGTGGCTGAAAGTTAGAGGGTCAAGGAGGGAGGCAGGCTCATGTTAGATCATGTACACCCTTACAGGGTATCCGAGGGAGACTGGATTACATCTCGAAGTTAGGGGTGGGATGGCTGGTGAAGGATGGCTTGATGCAGAGAAGTGACAAAGTAGGTACAGAAATGCGAAGTAAAAGTTAATAAAATAGTTAAGATAAGGCTGTTGTGTGCTTCTTGAAGAGAGAGTTTAAAAGTCCTCAGGTGGCTCGTTCCAGACCATTCCTGACCCACAATACCAACAATATGCTTCTAAGGAATCACTTCTTAATGCTAAAATCAAAGGGCCCAATTTGACCATGACATTGTGCGTTTCTGGGAGTATCAGACGCAGTTAATGTTCTGCAAAGGAAAAAAAGTCCCAGAGAATTCAGAAAACAAGGAGAAAGTTGTCAGAATCCCATCTTTGAATAAAATAAGGTATGAGATGCCTGTAAGTAAAGTCTAGACACAGGAAACCCAGAACTCAGATATTAACATTGGGTATCAGGTGGCCACGTCACTGAAATCTAAAGCGACTTATTCAGAATGAAGGTCATTAGTCCCTGGATCAGGTTAATGGGGAAGTTTCTGAAATTCCCTGTTAGCAGTCTTTCTCAAAAGAGATTGCCAATAAGAACTGTCTGCCAAGCTTTGAGAAATATAGATCTTGGGCCTCATTCTAACTGAACCAGAACCTCTGAGGATAGAGCTTCACATGTTTACAATGTTCCCCAGTTGATTTTAATATGTAGCCAGGGTTGAGTTATTGTTTCTTTACTTTTTAAAATAGATCAGATTTAATTGGGTGTGTGTGACATACAATAAGGTGCACATATTTAAAGTGTATAATTTGGAAATATTTTACTTACCACTCGTAGCACCGATCAAACATACACATACATCTGGGAAACTACCATTACTTTTAAGAAAATGAAGATAATTATCACCCAAAAGTTTCTACATGTTCCTGGATAATCCCTCCCTCTTTCCACTGGTTTTGAGCATTTTTTAAAAAGACTTAAAAATTTTTTTTCTAATGTTTATTAATTTTTGAGAGACAGAGAGAGACAGAATGTGAGTGGGGGAGGCACAGAATCTGAAATAGGCTCCAGGCTCTGAGCTGTCAGCACAGAGCCCAAAACGGGGCTCAAACTCATGAGCTGTGAGATTATGACCTGAGCCGAAGTTGGACGTTTAATCGAATGAGCCACATGGGTGCCCTTTAAAGATTTTTTTAAGTAATCTCTATACCCAACATGGGGCTCAAACTCTGAACCCTGAAATTAGGAGTCACACCCTCCACTGACTGAGCTCACCATAATCGAGCAATTCGATTATGATGTGCCTTGGTGTAGATTTTGGTGCTTGGGGTTTGTTGAAATTCTTGGATCCCTGCGTTTACAGTTTTCATCAAGTCTGGAAAATTTCTGGTCATTATTTCTTCAAAGATTCTTACCTGTCTTCTCTTTCTCATTTACCTCTTTGGGAATGCCAATCCCAACGTATATCAGATTTTTAAAAGTCATCCTACAAATGAAGCTTTATTATCTTCTTAAAAAAGTTTTTTTTTATAGTTTATATTTCTGTCTTTAATTTCTCTGATTTTTTTTTCTTCTGTAATTTCTATTCTGCTGTTAATACTGTGTAGTGTATTTTTCCTTTCAAGTGTTACACTGTTCACCTCTAAAAGTTTGATTTGGATCTTTTTTTATATGTCCCATTTCTCTACTTAACTTTTTGAATATATAGAATATAGTTTGAATGTAATTGTAATACCCATTTTAAAGTCCTTATCTGGTCACGTTAATATCTCTGATAGTTCTGGGGGCACCTGAGTGGCTCAGTTGGATAAATGTCTGACTCTCTGTTTAGGCTCAGGTCATGATCTCACGGTTCGTGAGTTCGAGCCCCACATCGAGTTCCATGCTGACAGTGTGGAGTGTGCTTGGGATTCTCTCTCCTCCTCTCTCTGCTACTCTCCTGCTCACTCACTTTGCCTGCATCTCAAAAAAAAAAAAAAAAAAAAAAGATAAACTTAAAAAAATATCTGATAGTTCTGGATTGATAAGTGTCTTCATTACGATTTATGTTTTCTTGTCTCTTCCCAGAACTGTCACTCTTTACTGGATGGCACTCATCCTGAATTTTACTTTCTGGGTGCTGGATATTTTAGTATTCCTAAAAATGGTCTTCAGGTTTGTTCTCAGACACAGCAAAGTTACTTGGAAAGAGTTTGGTCCTTTTGTGTCTTGCTTTTATGATTTGCTAGGTCCATCTGGTACAGGGCTTGGTCTAGGTCTAGGTCTATTTACGCCCCACTCCTGAGGCAGGAACACCCTGAAGACTCAACTCACTGCCCATGGATTGTGAGACTTTCCATTCTGGCCGGTGGAAAGAGCCACTATTCCTGGCCCAGTGTGAGCAGCCACACTCTTTCCTTTGATCCTTCTGCCTTGTTTTCACCTTAGCCTTGGCTAGTTTCCTCACATGCATGTCCTGATGCTGTTGAATCTGCTGTACTGATACCTGCTGAATGTTCTGTGGGACCTAGGCCAGAAATCCGGCTTTCTCACTGTGCAGTTCTCTCCTCTCCCTTACTCTGTCCTGTGAACTTAGCTCTTTGCTCTTCCTGGACTCTCAGTTCCATCTCTTAGTCTCAGAGAGTCCTCTGGGTTCCACCTGAGACTCTCCTCCTTTTGCCATTGCCTGGAAACTCTCTCAAGACAGTAAGCTGGGGCAGTTATAGGGTTCACCTTGCTTGTTTTCAGACACTGTCCTTTGTTGTCTGATGTCTAGTGTCTTAAAAACCATTAATTATCTGTCTATCTGTCTATCTATCTATCTATCTATCTATCTATCTATCTATCTATCTATCTACCAACCCATTCAATCGACCGACCGACCATCCATCCATCCATCCATCCATCCATCCATCCACCCACCCACCTATCTATGGCTGTTTTAGGTGTGCAGGCAAATCTAATCCTTATTACTCTTATCTTGGCCTGAAGAGTTCACCTGGAACAGTGAGTCTTAACCCTTGGGTATACACTGAAATCACCCTGTCAGCTTAAAAAACTACCATTGTTTCTATTCCTTACCCAAAGATTCAGATGTAATCAGTCGGGGGTATGACATGGTATCAGGATTTTTAGAAGTACCCTGGTGATGCTAGAGTACTTCTACAATTCCTTTATTCTCTATATGTTCTAGTCTAAAAACTATGCTTGGCAGATTTTACTGAAGTTTAGTGGGGATAAGAGATGGACGGAGGCAGCATTTTTAAAGCACCTCCTAGGAATGCACTCAGAACTATTAGACATCTGTGTTCTCTGAAGGTCTTGAGCCATTCTTATTGCCTTGACACCACCTTGAGGCTCTACTTTTTGTTCTACCCCCCAGCCCCCAGCAATCCAGGCACCCAAGCTCTCCTTCTCTATGTATAATGATCCAAAACCATTATATATATTTCATATGTATATATTATATATATATATATATATATATATATATTTTTTATGTTTTATTTATTTCTAGGAGAGAGAGAGACAGCATGAGCAGGGGAGGGTCAGAGAGAGAGGGAGTCACAGACTGAAACAGGCTCCAGGCTCCGAGCTGGCAGTCAGCACAGAGCTCGATGCGGGGCTCGCACGAACCGCGAGATCATGACCTAAGTGAAAGTCGGACGCTTAACCGACTAAGCCATCCAGGCGCCCCTATATTATATATATATACATATATATATATAGATAGATAGATAGATAGATAGATTTTTTTTTTTTAAACTTAAAGATAGCTTTCTACTTTGCCTCTTTCCTTTTCTGACCATTCCCTGAGAGCTTTCCCTTTCAGAAATGACCTGACAAGGTATTTTTTTATAAACAAAGGTTGATCTCAGGAGAGAATTTATGCTAAGCTCCTTAGCGGGAAGAAGCCACTATGATCTATCATGGTTTTTAAATGGTTTAAGTGCTGGGTGGATGAAAATAGTGCAAGGTCAGGTTACAGATGCTCAGCAAATGTTTTTAAATTGTGTATTCTACGGTTTGTATTTGGTGAAAACATAATATTTAAATTAGTTCGCAAGAAAAAATAAAATTTCTTTTTAAATTTAAATTCCATTTTAAAGGATAGAGCAAACACATTATTCCTATTTATGTAAGCATTGGAAAGAAATAGCATCTCCATGTGGTGGGATAGAAAAACGTTTACTACGGTCTTTTCTATTTATCTGTACTTTCTACTTATTACCGAGTGAGTAGATATTACCCTGTTAACAGGAGGAAAAAGAGTAAACCTTATTATTATTAACTTTTACAAAAAGCAACTATCAGAAATCAAAGTTCAGATTAGAAGTGCTTTTCAGTAAAATGAAAGTTGGGATTGGGCCATAAACGTTTGAAATCCTGGCAATTTACTCTGTGTACTGAGAGCCCAGTACACAGAAACCTATTGCTTTGCACATCCGCTTGAAATAAAGTAGTTTATTCAAGTCTCCTCCCTCTGCTCACAGAAGAGAGGATCATACGTCTTAGAAGCTTGTCGGGTGTAGATAAAGCTGGTTAACAACTTTGGGGACGAATGCTATTCTTCGTAGTGTCTCTCTGGGGGACTTGAAGACATCCTCTGGTTGTATCTTACATGGTATGTACCACACACAACCCTTCTGAGCACATGAGACCAAATACCATCCAGTGTACCTCTATTTACTCTATTTATTCTAGGGTTAGGCTGCCCTTCACAGAGCCAAGTGGGGGCCATTGGGGACTTGCTCACTTGGCACTGGTTGCAATGAAACTTTGAGGTCAAACTCTACCTTACAAACGCCTACTGAGCATTTAAAAATTGATAGCTTTTTTCATCAGTGTTCAAATATAATACACAAAATTCAATATTTAAACATAAAATTCAAATACAAGTCCAGGCATCTCAAAGCTAATATACCCACTTTAAGAAGTGTGAATAAATAGTCAGGTCCTTCACATGCTGCTTGGCCTTACTGTTCAAAGACATAGTAAGGTCAGGGCCATCCCTGGACCCGCTAGCTAACCAGCACTGGCAGTTGGTTACAGATTCAGAATCATGGACTCAGAGCAGACCCACCAAGTTGGAATCTGTCCTTTCAGGAGATCCCCAGGATCTGGTAGGAATATGAAGGCTTGAGGTACATCACCGAGTGGTTTCCAACTTGAGCCTCTCTTCGTGGCTTGGCCTACGACCTGCTCTCGCAATATAGATGCTATATTTTTAGGGCAAGCAGAACCTAGCAAGAGAGGACCTCTTCATTGCACAACTTAGTTACTCTGCTGGACCGATTCACTCTATCCTAGAATGAAACAACCCAATGTTTAGCCCTCACCATGATCTGAAAACTGAAAATATGTGACAGGCTCTTCTGGTAGGATTTAGAGAAGTGTGCATGAATTCTCTCAGCTTAATGACTTCCTTGGGTGTTGCCTGAAGTCTTATCTATCCAGTGTTGAGGAACGTCAATTCTCTGAAGTTCTAGACCAGTGGTTCCTAACCTTTGCCTGCAGTAGAGTCATGTGGAGGAGTGAAGATACTGATTGCTGGGACCTACCCTCCGAGTAGTGATTTAGTAGGTCTGGTTGGGGGCTGGGGCAGAGTATCTGCATTTCTAGCAGGTTCACAGGCAAAGCTGCTGTCGTTGGTCCCTGGATCACAGACTGGGAGTCACTCTCTTCTCCTAGATCACTCGCTTTTGGTTTCTCTCATGTGGCCCTTAAAAAATTGGACAGATGGATATACTTCCTGGTTTCTATTATTCATTCATTCAGTCAGTCATTCATTCATTCTAGTTTGCTTACCTCTTTTCCAAGTACTATACATGGCAAGTTTCCTGAGGACAAGGATGATGCCTTTAAGTCTGTTGTGGTTGAATTGTGGCCCCCCTAAAATATATATTTACCCCTGTATTTGTGACTATGACCTTATTTGAAAATAGGACCTTTCCAGATGTCATCGAGTTAAGATGAGGGCATGACAGATTAGGGTGGGTCCTAATGCAATGACTGGTGGTGTCCTTGCAAGAAGATGGAAATTGGAACAGAGCAACACACCAGGAGGAAGGCATGTGAATGGAGGCAGAGATTGGAGTGATGTGTTCCCAAGTCAAGGAAGGTTAAGGACTGCTAGAAACCACCAGAAGCTTGTATGAAGCAAGGAAAGATCCTCCCCTAGGTCTTTCAGAGAGAGAATAACCCTGCAAGCACCCTGCCATAGACATCTAGCCTCCAGAATTAAGAAAATAAATTTCTGTTGTTCTAAGCACTCAGTTCCTGAAACTATGTTACACATCCCTAAGGAAGTGATAGAGGGATTTGTATTTTAGGGAAAAGAATATGGCTTCCAGATGATCAGTAACTCTCAGAGATGGAGACAGGCCCCCAAAATAAATGGAAGCGCATAGCTGACTGGTGTGGTGAGGGAGGGCAAAGGATGCAGATGTTTAACAAGGAGAGTTTAAACCACAGGGACTTTTCTGGTATGGCGCAAGACTCTAACCACTTAATCTACCTTAGTATGCTTCTCCTGTTACCAGAGAAAAAGAGTGCCAGATTTGATAGTCTTCAAAAGAAGAAATATCCCCAGGGTTGAATTAATGCTTGCCGCACACATAGGCGAAGCTACCCAAGTTTCTCTCTTTTGGTTGTTGGGGTTAACAGAGAACTGTAAGGTTTCTTCTAAATCAAGAGATCCTACATCTAGATTTGTCTAGGATACTTCTTTCTGGTTTACTCCTGCTAATTATGTCTCATTTCACTCTAAAAATCTGGATAGGCGTTAAATAGTCACCCTAGTATAAATGATCATTTATGGTCAACACAAAGAAAATAACCTGGTGCTTCCCCCTTCGATGACTTTGGTTCTTGCAAATTCCCTCGACCCCATCTTCCCCATTTCTACCCATCTTCCTAATCTCATTTCATCTGCAAGAATTTCCCTGATCCTGGAGAGGTCCTTCTTGGGTTTCCAGACTCTATTACAAACCACCGAGCAAAAGTCAACTAGAGCTTGAGTTTCACTTTGCGTACACATCACTTTGTGCCAGTCAAAGTATACTTAAAAATTCCACCTCTGCAGCACGCGGCCCCATGCATTCGGCACCAGAGGCGCATAATAAATATTTGCTGACTTAAACACTAAATACAAGAAGTGGCACTAAATAAAACACGTCTGCCAGTAAGAGCTGTTTCTCTGATGGAAAAACTATATCTGGGCAAGAGCTGCAATTCTTTTCGGTAACCATTTTCTGGAATGTCTTTTTATATACTCGGGAGTTACAGAGCTGTCAGCCAACAGAGGAATGTCAGAGCTACAGCCTCCCACTTGTTAGCTCTGATTCCACACAAGCCTTTTTCTTCTGGTTGCAGCAGCCAAATTATAGCTCACGAGAAAAACATAATTATATTCTAAAAGGCCAGGGATAGCAGCTGAAAATACCCTACCCGTGAACGAAACAACAACAAGAAGAGATAAATGAGGATTACCCATGATGCAAAGCGAATCCAAACTATCCAAGACTGTTATAAAATCAGTTTACATTTTTTGTCTTTGGTTCTCCAATTTAAAAAGATTAGTTAAATACTGGTCCAGCTGATTGACAGGTACAGATAAATCTATCATATTTCCATATGTATTTACTAATATGGTTGGTTCTTTCCAGTACACACACATACTCACACTCTCACACCCACCTTCACACAAATGGCCCTTCCATTTCTTCCGACAGGCTTCCCAGTTAAAGAGCAGAATGAATGCATCAATGCCCATTTGCATACACAAAAGCCTTAGCGAAATTCGTGCTGACCTACTTACATTTCGGGTAAAGTATCATGTTGTGATTATGTCTCAGTTCTGAGGTGCTTCGAGTTCGAACAATTTCATGTACCCAGAGCACAAAAGAAAAACAGGCGATAGCAGCTCTGAGAAAGGAGATACGCTGTACTTCTGATTTAGACGGTGAGTAAAACGTAGATTTCTGAGTTACAGTCTTTTAGTTGGCTGACCTGAAAAGCTTCACTTCTTTCTGGGTTGCCCTGGCCAGTGGACTAGACAATGAATTTATGAGGCAAGGGCAGTGGCGGTCAGCCGGTAGCTGACCACAGGAGGTGACCAGCAAACATCAGAATAGGAAACTGGTTAGCCTGGGGCCATTTGTTGAGGGAACTTGCAGCCCTATAAAACTCCAACAGCCTTGGGGATATCAGAGTGTTATAGCAAAACATACAATTCACGCTTCCGGGTGGTGATGTTATGTATTTCTCCTTAGGAATAGATGGGAAATTTCCAAGTAGGGCACACTACCTGAAGGCTGAGAGTCAAAGGAAATGGTAAAAACCAGCTCATAACTCTTAGACTACCCCTCCGCTCCCCATGCACACCAGTAGAATACGAAAATGGAAGATTATTAAATAGTGGGAAGGGACTCATGAAGAGATGCTTTGGGCTAACTCAGCTGTGAGTCCCACACCCCCTGAATCCTGCAGTGACAGAGGGGGTATTTAACAGATGTTGATGCTACCTGGGCCATCTGAAGGTGAGATCTGTGGCTATGGGCCCACAGGGTGACATCAGAGGGAGCTATCTGGGAAGAAACAGCATTTCCATCTAGCTCAGGGCAGCTAGTGGTAGATGTTACCTGTGGACCAGAGTTGGGTCACACAGCAGAGGGTTATCTAGGAGTTTTTCAAATTCAGGCCATTGGGATCAACTAAAAGGTGAAGTGAACTTAAAGAGAGAGTTCTTGGTGAAGGAGACAGCTGGCAAAGCAGGGGCTGATGAGGATGGCCCCTGGAGACACCTGTGCCTTGCTAAGATGGCCCTTTGACCGTTTCTCTTCATTGCCCCAGAGAGTTGATGGTCCCAGTTCTTAACTATTGGCCTCATAAAACTATGAATGGTCTTCTGTCCCCACCCTGTTCCCACTTACTTTCACTGTCTGGTTTGGAAGAGGAGTTATATGGTCACTTATGCATCACCCATGTTGCAACAGCTGCAGTCGGTGGGGGGGTGGGTGATGTCGAGTGGGGCAACTTCCTAAGAACCCATAAATGTGCCTACCAGGTTCCGTGGGTGTGAAGTGTTCTTATGATAGTACCAGTCAAGTAAGAGCTCTCCCACTTCTCCACATGCCTACCCTCGGGGCAGTGATCTGGCAAGAGGAACACAGAAGGGGAAAAGCTCATCATGACCCTTTACCTGGCAGCCGGCATCCTCTCTGTCAACCACAACTCAGGGGGAGAGAGGCTTACCTCTATGTCAAATCTGGATTTTCTGTAATTATTCAACATCCGGAATTCTAGTTAAGAAAACAAGACTGTGTTTTGAGATTGAATGTGACGGTAGGGCTTTCTATCAGCTGCAAGTGGCCAGAAGCATTAGGGTGCTTGGCGGCTGTAATCCAGGAGCAGCAGAAAAAGGTCCCCAACTGTAAAGATGTTAACTGAGAAGCTGCACTTTGATCATCTTCTGTGAGCTGTGCTCATTTCGCACGCAGACGATCTTATGCTGCCTCCCTTCTGGGGTAGATTCCCTTGATCCTCTGCCCGAGAGCGGCTTTCCCCTCTTCTTCCTTGCCAACAGGACCCTGATTTGTTTTGGGCAGCAGTGTGTCCGGATCCAGAGAACTGATCAAGACTGGTCCAAGCCATTGTTGGCATCTTGCTTCCTTTTGTTAATGACTGGTCTACAGGGGGGCCTGGGGCACGAGCTGCTCAGTGAGATGGGACAGAAAGCAGAAGTGCTGGGGAGAGGTTTTCTCCTGTGAAATAAGAAAGGAGAAGAAGCCCTGTTGGCTATCATCTCCCTTGCCTTCTGCTTTGGCCACTGTCACGTGATACCTGCTACAGAACAGTGACCTTGTTATGCACTTGTTGGCCAAATTGAGAAGAAAGTCCATGTGCTGAGGTGTGCAGACAGGGAATAAAAAGATCCTGGGTCCAAGATGAAACCATTGGCCCAATCCATCCTAAGACCACATATGCTGGCCTTTCTGTTATGGAAACAGTAACTGTCTTAAAGGTGTAAATCTGTTAGCTGGACTCTGTTACTTACAAAGAAGTGCTATCTTCGAACACTAAGAAAATATTAAAATTCCTATCTTAAGCAATGCTTGCTTCTTTCTAAAGCCAACAGAAGTGATTTCACAAAGGGGAGAAGCTTCAGGTAGATTTCCTCTTTCCTAGGAATAGCAAGCTCACTTTCCTTCCTAAGGTCTTCTACCTCCAAAAATTATAGCACAAACGATATAAGAAAGCAAAGAAGCGGCTATACAAATCGTTATACAACATGCCAATTATATAAGGGCCTCTCATATATGACAAAATTCACAGACATCACAAAAACATGCTATAATGTTAGATGTGAATTTCTAAATGCACATGAAATCTAAACTTCTAACTGTAATCTAGTCATAACAAATTTAAAAATCAAATTTCCACCTTACTATTTTGTCGAAGGCTTTACTAGTACCCACCAAGTCTTGCTTTTAAAGTTTTAGACCAATCACATACTCTAGGCAACCAAAGCCTGAGACAAGGTGTGTGTGTGTGTGTGTGTGTGTGTGTGTGTGTGTGTGTGTGTGTGTACACAACTCATGCTTTGCTCCAAAAAGCGTGAGACAGCTGATCCAAGACATAGGTAGTTGAAGGTCATCAATTTCCCAACTTATAAAGTAGATTTTGTGTGAGGGGTATAACATATCAAAGCAAAAACCAAGCCAAAAACAAACAAAACAAAAGGAACCTCTCAATCTAGCTCCAGCTCTCCCTCGCTGTTAGTTTCCAAAGGGATCACAAGTGTTTACAGAACATTTCACTGTTATTGTTTAATCACCTGATTGGGTTTGGTTCTAAAAAGACTGATATCTCTTCTTTTTGCTTCTTTGGCCAAGTGTATGCACTGCAGTTTCAGATAAGTCTCTGCCAATTTCTACACTGCTAAGGCACAAAATCAGCTCCTGTTACAATTCTGAATTTTTCTGAAGCTGGCGGAGTATGTTTAGACAGAGATTATTGCTCTTGGAAAACACTAAACAAGATGCTTATGATACATAAACCCTTGATGAATAATCCAACATGGTAAAGACTGTTGAGGTGGTGACCAAACCCATTTCAGCTTTCTCTTCAGCAAGAGCCAGCTACATTCCCCGGCCTCTCGTTAGTTTGGTGTGGCCATGTTCCTGAGTTCCAGCAAATGAAATATGAGCAGAGATAATGTGCTACTTCCAAGATCGGCCAGTAGACACCTCCCAGCGTGATCCTCTGAGCTCATTTCACCAACAGAATGGAAGATTCTACATCACTGGATCCCAATTTTTGGTCTCAGAACCCTTTACACTCTTAACCTTTTATGTAGGACCCAGAATGCTTTTGCCTCTGTGGGTCACATCTTTTAAGACTTACCAAGAAACTTAGTTCATGAAAAAACAAGCAACAACATAAATAGACAAATAAAAATGTAAAAAATACAAAAATAAATCATATAAAGACTATAAACCTCAAATGTTGATATGAATAGTACGGTTTTATGAAAATTAACCATATTGGCCCCTTCCCCCCAAAATCTAGGGATCAAAGTGGCATTTTTGCAACTCTCTTTAATGTCTAACTTAATAGAAGACAGCTGGATTCTCACATGTGCTTCTATAGTCCATCTGTTGTGTTGTTTGGGTTGGAGAACATACAAAAAAATCCAGACTTTCACAGAGAAACAGCTAGAAAAGGGGAGACCCTGTGGAAATAGTCTGAAATGATCTCAGGGACTACAGGGTCCTTGGATGATAACTTTGAGACCCAGTGATTTAGAGGAAGACAGAGACCCAGGATATAATGAGTCTCAGTTCCTGCCTGACTACATGATAGGCTGCCCAATCAGAAACTGCCCCCCTGAACCATAATGCAAGTGAGAAATTAGCTTTGATTGCATTAAGCCTCTAAGATTTGGGGATTAATGCGTTACCACAGTTCGCAATCATTCCAATGGAAACATGAACTCCTGTCATGGAAACCCTCAGCCAGGTTCTGTTTAACTTATTCAATCCTTGTAACAGTCCTATGAAGCAGTTGCTTTTCTAGTCTACATTTTGGAGGTGAGGAAACTGAGGCACCAAGAGGTAAAGTGGGTTATACAAAGTCATATAGCCAGGAAGTCAGTCTGGCCCCAGAACTCACCATTCTACCTACTACCCTTACCTAAGTATTTCCCAGCACTAGCTTCCCACTTACACTCCAGACAAGCAACAGAGCCATGGGTAATGAATACAGACTTGTATTAATGACTTGCTTCCTTGAAACTGAATATGGGTAGCAGCTCGTTTGGGGTTGCTCAGAAAATATGAGAGATGGTAGGAAATTAATAGGTGCAAAGGAGTCCCTGAATGCTATAGAAGAGAGGTGATACAATAGTCAGGGGGTGTGGTGGGCAGAATTCCAGATGGCCTCGTGACCTTGCCACCCGATGTCACTTCCTGGATTATATTACATGGCGTTGAGTTGCATGATTATGTTATATGGTAAGAGGGATTTTGCAGATGTAATTAAGGGTACTAATTAATTAACCTTAAGATAGAGAACTTATCTGGGTGGATAATCATGTTCCTTTAAAAGCAGAACACCTTCTCTGTCTGGTGTGAAGTGCGACAAAGACCATGGATTTGGAGAATGGAGTAGCCGTCTGAGAAGGAATAAAGATGGTTTCTAGGGGCACAGACCACACCCACCCAACAGCAAGCAAAGGAAGTAAGAACCTCAGACCCACAACTGCAGGGAACTGAATTCAGCCAAGAACTTGAGTGAGACTAGAAGCAAATTCTCCCCCAGGGCTTTCAGGTAAGAACCCAGTTGTCCACATCACCTGTGGGCCCTCCAATTCTCCAAGTAGGGAACCTGGTTATGTTTGCTTGTATTCTGATCTATAGCATTGCGAGTTAATAGAAGAGTGTTTTAAGCTGCTAATTTTATGGTAATTTGTGAAAGGCAATAGAAAGCTAACAGAGCAACTCAAGAGACTGTATCCGTCGCAGAGTACTAGCTTAAGCAAGAATGACCTTGTTCTTTTGTCTCTATTCCTAGGAACTAGTGACAGATAGTCCTAAGTACGAGCAAGTTTTCCTACAAAAATAAAAGTGAATTAGAAAAAAACCCAAACCACATATTTCCTTATAAATATTTTCAATCTACCACGGGCAACTTTAGAACTAATAATCCATAATAGTTTATTATTATAAGCCACAGAAAAGTGAAGACATATTTTAAGGCGCCATTTCTGATGTAAAAAATGTCAGAGTCCTATAATCCATTAACCTGTCTCATGGTCCACTCTTACAAAGAAGTCTTCAAAAATCCCAGAATTCAACACCATTCTCATGGACAGACCCTGGGAAATGTGTGCAGCACATTCTCAGGGCCTTTATATTTTTAAGTTTAGCACAAACTAAATTTTTTAAAGGGAGACCTATAGATCTATTTGAAAGTAAACTATTTGGAAACCATTATTTATTTTTATGCCTTACTCTTTCCTTAAAAAAAAAAAAAAGCTTCCTTACTGTAAGATAAGAAGGAGAAAAAATAAGATTAAACTTAGGGGAAAAAGTTAGAATACCCACCACAGTCACAAGGTCCTACACCCCTATAGGAGATGGCTCTGAGACTGGGAAGCTAGAGAAGATTCTAGGGTCCATAAGGTGAAAGAAAACCAGTTTCCAAGAAAATGAAGAATTTTCCGAGTTCTCCAACAGAAATCTCATCTGTGGGCTGTATCATTCAACATAGATTAGGGTCTGCTACAGCAATAAAAGAATCTCCAAGCTTCAGTTACTTGTATCAACAAAGATCGATTTCGCATTCATGCTGCACATCTTCTACTGTTTAGTTAAGCTGGGGACTCTGCTCCATGTCTCATTTTCGGGGGTAATGGGGTTGGCGGCAGCAGCAACTCAGATGTTGCCAGTTACTGTACCAGGAGGAAAGACTGCTCTGGAGGCTCTCAAACCAGCAGACAATATCATGATCTGGAAACGATACCCATCATTTCCTGTTTTACATCATTGGCCAGAAGAGCCATAAGGCTCCAAGAGGGGGCCAAGGTGCATCTCTTCTCATTGCCTAAAAGGGGCATGAACAAGATATATCTCATATGGGTGCTAATGACTATCAGAAAGGTCATTGTAAGGTGTGTGACACAGTGTACCATATCACAGATAATAACGAGTGAGTATCCTATGACCATTTCTCATAAAATCTTTGAATAAAGGTGGAGAGCATCATGCAAAGGATAGTCAGGTAAATACCAAACTAGGTGGGGCCAATATCAAAGGCTCAGGATGTGGCTTTGTCAGTCTTTGTTAATGTAAAGGTGAAATCTTCTAGGAAAGGCCTCCAGTGGCCTGTTTCCAGTAGAGGAGGGAAGGTGGCTCACTGACCAAACTGTACAAAACTGCCCCCCCTGAAGGGGGTGGGGTGGGGATTCTAACCTGCAGTGATTGTACTGCCATATGAGGCTGTTAACCTTGGACTACTAGATATTTTGGTTCCTCTTTTCTTTTTCAAACAGAGAAACTAGAAATCCAGGTTAGTTTATAAAATCTCCCCAATTGAGATATTTTTAAACACAATGTGCAAACCAGTCAAAACACGTCTGTCAGCCAGATGTGGCCTGTGGAGTGCCAATTCAGGGAGAAATTCAAGGTTGCTGACTACCCAGAGAGTCATTGGTTGTGACTGTCAGCTGAGCAGGAGGGAGTGTTGATGCCCCCGGGGAAAGCGTCACTGCAAGTGAGATCTCACATAACCACAACAGGGGAAATGAAGGGCAAGGGCCACCTCATTGGTAGCCTCCATGCTGAGGAAGTTTGGGTTCTACAGGAACCAAATGCCTTCCGAAAGTTTTCTAGGGGGAAGGGATTCTAAACTCCACCAGGGGACGTGCCTGTGTTGTTTACCACAGTGTCTCCAGCACCTTAAAGGAGGTCCAGCCAACGGAAGGTGCTCAATAAATTACGTTAAAGGAAGGTAGAAGGTTGTATGGAACTAATTTAAAATCTATTTTTGCAGAAGGAGAACACATGTGATGGCCTTTTTCACCCAGGGACAACAAAAAATAATTGTGTGGGTTTTTTTTTTTTCCAGGACGTTCCGTACAAATCTAAATTGCTTACTTTGGATGGAACCTTCCAGGCTAAACAGTGGAACTATAAACATGCGGCACATTTCCCCCCCATAAGAACAATTTCTATAGCAGCAGATTCAGCCACATCACACTGTCCCCAGGTAGCCCAGCAGGGGTGGGAGGCAACAGGATGCCCCCTCTCACTTGCCCTGCAAGTGGCAAGGATGTGGCACTGAGTGATGGCGGGGGCGGGGGGTGTCAGCTGGGAGGGCACTGGCAGCTTAGCCAGAAAGCAGGTAGCTGTGAAGGGGGTGTGGACCACAAACTCGTGGACAGGTCTTGGTGGATGCTGGCACAGAGAAATGACAGCTCTCAGGGTCCATGGAAAGAAGATGTAACCCTGTGGTGACGAGGAGACAGGGAATCCCTGAATTGACAAAGTCTACAAGGAATCACTATTGGGAAGAATGGAAGCTTGAGATGGACATTAAATTCAATAAAAAGAAGACAGCGTTGGGGTGCCTGGGTGGCTTAGTCGATTAAGTGTCCGACTTTCGCTTAGGTCATGATCTCGCGGTTCGTGGGTTCGGGCCCTGAGTCGGGCTCTGTGCTGACAGCCAGCTCAGAGCCTGGAGCCTATTTCAGAGTCTGTGTCTCCCTCTGTCTCTGACCGTTCCCTTCTCATGCTGTCTCTCTCTCTCTCTCTCCTAGAAATAAATAAAAATATTAAAAAAAAAAAAAGAAGAAGAAGACAGCATGATTACTTTCTACCTACAGCAGGTAACCTGAGATTTGAGGCTGTAAGATTGTTGTGGGCCAGGTTCCCCCAGGAGGCAGACTCCGGGGTGGACATAAGACACAGAATGTTTATGGGGGAGCACTCTCGGGATCGATACGGGAAGGGGACAGGGGAAGGAAGCAGGACTGGGCAGGGGAGACACTGG
Source organism: Proteles cristata cristata (assembly GCA_017311185.1). Classification (NCBI taxonomy): domain Eukaryota; kingdom Metazoa; phylum Chordata; class Mammalia; order Carnivora; family Hyaenidae; genus Proteles; species Proteles cristata. Next base: position 92,383 of record JAESUZ010001314.1, on the reverse strand, counting down.
CCGCTATGACTCAATCCCTGACCCAGGGAGTTCTGGTGCTCCAGGGTTGTCCTGAACTGGAGCAAGGAAACTGAGGTCTATCCCTCCATGTTGCCAGGTCATTGGTGGCAGGCTGTCCCCGAAGGGCATCGGGTAAAGCCCCTTCCTTCAGCAGAGGACTTCCGTCAGGAACACACTCACAACTGAAAGATGGGCCCCTTGATCTTGATGGGAAACATGCATCGTGCATGCCAGCAACTACCAGTGAGATAACTTTGTACAGTACGCCCATCCCTAGGCTGGTATGTGATCAGCATAAACTAAATGTGAGAATCATTGCTTTCTTCTCTCCCCTCTGCATGCCAAAGTTCCATGATCCTGGGAACTAAGGCATTCGGTTGGTGTTCCCATTTCAATAGCAAGATCTTGTCCATAACATTTTGTGTGATACTTTGATAGCTGGAGCCTTGTATGGACAGCCCAATGTCAGAAACATCACCTACAGCAGATCAAAGAAGGAGGTGACACTCACAAAGGAAATGTGTAAGAAGGAACCATAACTGTGAGTGACCAAGTAGACCCTTGTATGTGGGAATGCTGCCTCTAGTTTTTATTTCCTTTTGGTCCCACTTTTCCCAAAGCCTGTTCTCAGGGCATCAGTCTTGAAAGACACTTGGCATTGAAAGGGGCCTATGGGGAAATAAGGATGAGGACAACTCGCCCTCTGATCCTTCTCCGAGATTCTTTTCCTATACAATCCTACTGAGAAGTCTTGCACAAAAGAAACCTATTCATCTTTGTAAAATGGAAATATTTGACCACAGCTAATCACTATAACGTCTCATGGAAACACTACATGACTCTATAGCATTTATATGTGTAAAGCAAGCAGTTTACTAAACTGATATTTCTTTTTGAAAACATCAGTAACTAGGTGAAGTAGCCTGCCTCCCTTAATGTTTCTTCTCCTCCTCCTCTCTTTCTTCTTCTTTTTATTATTTGTGGAGGATAGTTTTGGCTGACGCTATTTCTCTAGCTATGAAGAGTCAGTTACATTTAGCGACAGCCAGAGAAAAGCCATCTAGCAAACATGGAAATGACTTTAAAATTTGAGCTTAGGGGCTCTTGGGTGGCTCATTCAGTTAAACATCTGACTTTGGCTCAGGTCATGATCTTGTGGTTTGTGAATTTAAGCCCCACATCCAGCTCTGTGCTGACATCTCAGAGCCTGGAGCCTGCTTCAGATTCTGTGTCTCTTTCTGCCTCTGGCCCTCCCTCCCTCCCTCCCTCCCTCCCTCTCTCTCTCTCTCTCTAAAAATAAATAAACATTATATTTTTTAAATTTGATCTTAACCATGTAGGAAATATCACTCAAAGTCTTCAGTTTTGAATGAAGATTCTGGAACTGCCTTCTACACCAGCAGGATACCAGTGGCTGGAATTTACAGCACACGTGGCAGGGGGCATCTGCTATCCCTGAATGCGTTTCATATACATAACGTCACTAAAGGGACGCTCAGGCTGAGAGAGGTTCAATGACACCCTGAGCCACACAGACAGAAGGAACAGATCTGACCTGGGCAGTGTGGTTTCTCCACCCATGCTCTTGATGGCAGAGCTCTGTCTCCCAGCTTCACACTACACCATTCTTTTAAAAAATGATCTGTAACAAGGAAGGGCTAAAGCCATGATTAAAATCAAGTTAGCAAGCATAGCCCTGAAGGAACAGCCACTTAAAAAATCCTCACTTGGGAAACGTATACAAAGAGTACGGATGCGAACCCTGACCTTTATTTAATGTTTGTTGGGTTAAACAAAAGTGAGGACAGGTATTGCAAAGGAGAACTCTCTCCATTTTTCTACAACAGCAGGGAACTGTATGTCCATATGGGGCATAAAAATATTTCCCTACTGCGTAGGCTCCACGTTAGCAGTCACCAAACATTCGACTGAAAACTCTGTGTTTGTCTGACAGCGTTTTCCCTGAGAAAGTGGTCTGCCTGCTTTCGGAAAGTTCTTTGGGTCTCCCCTTCCGAAAGGAAAGATCAGACTACTGGCCAGGTTTCAAATAGCTGTCCTCTTTCCAATGTGGTTGTGACAAGGACAGGGCGCTCTCGTCCAAACCGTGGGTGTTCCCACTGGGATGACCTTTCCCAGCACCTGCCCAAGTGGGGTGATGTACAGGTGTGTACCTGCCTTCAGAGACGTTTGCACCCGCTCTATGCACACAGGCTTCTGAGCACTTTTCCCTTTGGCTTTCTCCACAAACCACTATCTTTGATCTTTAGGTCACCTTCTCTGTGTTAGAATGTTCTTGTCAAACAGGGCACTTCGGAGCAGAGGAAATAAACCTGGACAAGGCATGGTCACTAATGAACTCTGTTTGTCCCCGATCCTCACCTGCCCGGCGTGTGGTTAGGATGGCAAGAACACCGTGACTTGAAACTCACCGATTTTTAACCAGCGGCCTCAACTTCCTCTTTGCACAAAACCTTTGACCAGCTCTGCCTTGAATTTCACTTCTTTCCGGAGCCTTTCCTCTGGTGACGCTTCTAAGAGGCAGTAAAATGGCCCAAAGGCAGGAAGGCGGGGGTAATTTATAACTTGGGGAGTCCGCCCTTGAACATACTGAAAATCTCCTGAGTGGCCTGGCAACGCCAACCGTGTGGCAGGGGAAGGAGGGGGAGTGTCGGGGGTAAGGGGGATGGGAGGGGGGGTCTCAGGCTGGCTGTGGATCAGCCTATGGTGATTGTGGCAGAATGGCAATTACTGTCTGAGAGACATGAACTCAAGCTGACCTTCATAGAAGGTCGAATTAACAAACCCTCAAGATGTCTGACCCTGAGAGCTGATTCTGGGTTTTCTATAACTGTTTCACTCACACACACACACACACACACACACACAGGAATGGTGTAAGAATCACCAGTTCCTAGAAAATTTAAAAAGAACTGCCACCTAGTGCCAACCAGATACTATTACTCAGATGAATCATACTGTCTGGCCCTTCAGACCCCAGGATTTCAGTCCCTCAGACTCCCTGCCGTAGACTTAATAATGAATATTCAGTGTATTGACTATGTGCTGAGCAAGTTTAACTTTTTATACTTACTGGGATCAAAGCACTCATGTTAAATAGATGCTGGTTCGAGCCACATAAAATTGCCTCATTTGTGGTAGAAAATGATCAAATATATCAACAGTTTCATAAGGTTTGACCTAAATCACCCTTAGGTATTCTACCTAATGGATTTTCCTCTAATTTCAAAAGTTATGGTAAAAATGTTACACTAGCAGTGAACGGTGTGGGAAAATTCCTGCCTCCTTCCTGCTCTTCCCTCCCCTCAACAAACACTGATGAAGTGCCCAGTAAAGTCCATAAGTCCATTAGCTGCAGCTCATCCCGCGAGGTGGCCGAGCTCAAGAGGTGCAGCCCTTTCCGATGCCCGTAATGGAGCACACGGGAGACCAGCATGTAACAGCTCCCAGCAGAGGTCAGCTGGGGCCCCTCGGAACAGGGTGCAAGGAAGGAAACGCCGGTTGGGGACGGCACCAAGGCCAGTTGGACGGGCCCTCCCTTGGCCAAGGGCTTGCTCTGTGCCAGCGGGTGCAGGGTCGGAAGGCAGGGAGGGAGGCAGGCCGGGATGAAAGCCACAGACGTGGCAGGAGCGTGGGCAGGTTAGAAAGGTGGAGAACGTTCTGGCTGAGGGGCTCGCGGTGAGCCACGCCACGGGGGCCGCCATGTGCATGGGTGTTCAGAGGTTACGATGAAGGGAGAAACGTGAGGCTGCTGGTGTAATTCTTCTGGCATGAGGACACAGGGAGTTTAAGGGACTTGTCAGGGGCCGCACGGCCACTGGCCTGGAGCCCATGCTCTTAACCATTGTGCCACACCCTCTCTGCAGCAAGATGCCCTTTGGAAGCCACCAAAAAATAGAGTTTCATGACAGAGGGAAACATGTCACACAAAAGCAGTGACTACCTGGAGAGCACCTGCTTATATTGTAGGTGAGTGGGTAAAAGAATGCTAGGAGGGGCACCTGGGTGGCTCAGGCAGTAAAGCATCGAACTCTTTTTTTTTTTTTTTTTTAATATTTATTCATTTTTGGGAGAGCCCAAGCAGAAGAGGGAAGGAGAGGGGGACAGAGGATCCAAAGCGGGCTCTGTGCTGACAGTCTTGACAGCAGAGAGCCCGATATGGGGCTTGAATTCAGGAACCACACATCAGGACCTGAGCCAAAGTCGGACACTCAATCGGCTGAGCCACCCGGGCGCCCAAAGCATCTGATTCTTCATTTCGGCTCAGGTCATGATCTCACGGGTTGTGAATTGGAGCCCTTCATCAAGCTCTGTGCTGGTGGTGCAGAGCCTGCTCGGGATTCTCTCCCTTCCTCTCTCTCTGCCCCTCCCCTGCTTGCTTTCTCAAAGTAAACAAATACACTTAGAAAAAAAAGAATGCTGGGAATATACACACACACTACTGTACACATGATATTCAACAAGTATATATTCTATATAATATATTAATACAGAATAAGAATATATCATATAATATATAAAGCAACTCTGGAACTAGGGCAACATGGTAGTTGATTAATAATACATGTAACAGATAATTATTAGGTGCTTAATAATTATATACACTATTAATCAACTATCATGTTGCCTTATTTCCGGAGTTACCTTATCTAGTTAGTAACAGTCCTACTCTGCTGATTAGATGAGTGGCTTCAAAGTGTCGTCCCTGGATCAGGAACCTCATCTGGGAAGCTGGGCCCCAGCACAGATTTCCTGTATCTGCAATAATGGAGGTGAGGCCTGGAAATCTGTGTATTTTCACACTTTCCAGGGGCATCTTACATACGCTGAAATCTGAGAACCACTAGATTAGAGAAAATGTGATCAGCAGCCTGAACATTGCTGACTTCTTTTTACCCCCTTTCTAGCTGTATACACACTCTCGTTGAATTGGAAGAAAACCTTTACTCTCAAGTAATAGCCACTTCCATTTTAATATGCTGGAAACTATCTAATTAGTTGGTAAAATTTTTTGTAGGTATTAAAGGTCAGGGTTTGTGAAGTTCAGGTTAATGAATATGTTTATTTTATTACCAAATTCAATATTGATTATTTCTAAAGTCCACAGCTTTTAAAGAAAGGTGCATATTTTATTTCTCTCTTTGTGGATGGACAATGGAATGAGGGGCAAACAAACACTCATTCAATTAGCAAATATGTACACATCTTGAACAGATAAGCCCTTTAGGCCAGTGCAGCTCCGTGGGGCGCCCCACTGATGTGCAGAAGTGTGGTAATGGGTTTCTCATTCTCCCCTTGCCGCCCCCCCGGCCCCCACAAGCCTTGGGAAACTTGTGAGAAACATTTCCCACACTTAGACTTTCCGAAATCAGGAAGAATAGGATGATCATTAGCTTTGAGAATCGGGTCAGCCATTTAAAAATGGAAAAACTTGGCAAGTAAACACTTGTCAACAGCTACTACCAAAAGCTACTGGCTTTTGTGATTGAACCTGTAGATGTGCCAGCTTCCCACCTCTGCCTCCTCTGCTGCCCCGGTCTCACTCCCCTGCCATCTCCCTGCCTTGCTAACATGAAGTCATCTTTCCTCAACTTACATCTCTGGTAGCTCCTGAGGCTTTCAGGCACAAAGTCCAGGCTTCTCAGCCTGCTTGTGTGTCCCTTCTCAAGCTCACCCATCTCATCAGCCTCCCTTGCTCTACCTTACCCTCTTGTCTGCCAAGTCACACTCCTCCTTTGTCTAAAAGGTCCTCCCCCTCCCCCTGCCCCAGCATGGGCCCGCTTTCCTTTGGGACTCTGTTAGAGCTATTACGGCTGCAGGAAACAGGAATTCTACCCAAATGAGCACTAGAACAAAAAAGAAAGGGCAACGTATTGGCTCATAGACCAAGGCTACAACTGCTCAGCTGGCCCTCTTAGGAAAGAGAACACGCCTCTTCCCTAATTGCTCTATTCCCTAATTGCTCTAGCACAGACCTGGAGGTGGGGGGCGGGGCGGGGGGGGGCTCACTTACTGTCCCTGCGACCCTGGCCCATCCCGAGCTGGTCCTGGTAAGTGTGATTGGCCAGCTGGGTGAAGAACAGTGCTTGGCACAGATCAGGTGCTCAAAACACTCTGATCGTTATTACTAATAGTGCAATCAGAGTTATATCTAAGTCACAGCGAGGGGGCCCAAGGAAGGCATGCCCAGAAGGCTTGGGTGGGGTTGGGGAAGACATTGCGTGTAAGGAAATGCTTGAGCTCGCGCTGGAAAGGCAGGTAGCATTCCCTAAGTCAAGGCGGGGGGCTGGGTAGGAGCAGGGGTGGAGCCCTGTCGAGGGGAAGAGTCCGGGTGGATGCTGAAGGGCATGGAGTCAGCTGGTTCGCTCAGGACGCATTAAGGGTTCAGCGGTGCCGGCCTCTGGGACACAGCTCACAGGAAGAAGTAAGTAGACGAGGGCAAGACGTGTGCACCAGCACGCAGGGTGCCGGGGCAAGGGGACAGGTCATCTAAGGTCATGCATGCCACCCCAAGGATGGCCCCCCCATCCCTCCCTCCCAGAGCTGCGACGACGATGGAATATGACAGCCTGAAAGCACTCCTATAGCCCTTGGGCTTCGTAGATGCCCAGCAAATGCTGGTGTTTCTTTCCTTTCCTTACAGCCCAACTGATTTCCACATTTTACTCATGGGAGGAGGAAAAAAATCCAGTTCATTACAAACTCGTGTCATCATTCTACACCCCCAGAACTCAGCCGGCGTTTCACAACTACCATGAGGGGGAACTGGGTCTCGCATTCCCTCCTAACATCCATGAAGGTAACCGTGGATTCAATTTCCTCTCACCCCAGTTTCTCCCAACGTGAGGAGAAGTGAGATGCTCATCACCGAAAACATGCAGATCATAGTCGTCATTTTGGGATCCAGTGAAAGTATCTAGAGCTTTTCAACACTGCCAAATCCTTTTAAACTCACATAATTCGGGGCTAAAGATGCACACAAGGGTGTTGTTTCAGAAATCACAGAGAGCCATGCTTGTCTAGAATGAGCCCTTTTCTTCTTAAGGACCTCCCTCAGCCATACATATTTCTTCATAAGAACAAGTTCATCAAGAGCAGGAGACGATTAGAATCATCCACAGAGAGAACGAAGAACTGATATTTGAAGAGGGAAACAATTCCCAATACAATGCTCTGTTCAGAAGCTTTAAAACTAGACACAAAGCAGATTAGTTTCCTCTGTCAGAGTGGGAGAGTGGAAAGGACAGAAGCCTTGAGGTCAAACAAGCCACTACTAGTTACTAGTAACTAGTTCTGTGACTTGCACATTACTAGTTTTCCGACTCTGGCCAAATCACTGGTTCCCTCCAAACCTCGGTTTTCTTGCTTCTTGCTGATAAAGAGGAGGGAACCCGACACTTGAAGGTTGTTATCAAGCAAAATGAAATATTATCGGTTTACAATGGATTAAAAACTATGCCATGCTTGATAAATGTAAACTTGCTGTGGTGGTTGTTTTTTTTTTGTTTTTGTCATTGTAACTTTCCTAAAAGCATTCAGGATTATAAATAATGGAAATCATTTGTAATCATGAATTGTGTTATATGTAATTTACATCCATGTGATATAATACAACTATCCTCACTCTGTTAAAGGAATGTCAGCACGTGCACAGCTCCTAATTATGTGTCTTACTTCTGACTCTCACTCTGAGTGTTAACGAAGGATCTGGTGCAAGTGACAGTGAACTGACTTAATAGCTTTTGTTTTTTTTAAGCCACCAAGTCACATGAGAACTGTAAAAGTTGCACTTGTAAACTTTAACTTATTCTTCAGATGGTCGGGCTTCATTAGCTTCATAAATAGAGACTAGGTACAAAGTGAAATATTAACTTTCTGGAAACTTCAAAGTGCTTATGTATAAAGAAAGACAAAACCAATTGGGATATTTATAAATCACCATCATAAAACCCCAGCCAGACATTTCATTATTGAGAAATGAGTAATGCCAGTTCTGCACCCTGTTCCAGAGGCAATGAAATCAAATAACCCAAGATGTAGTCTTGACCATTTCATTTCCATTAATGTCAATGGAAACTATGCAGGAAGCAAAATCCTTCCTCTTCCCCAAAACTGAGGGAAAAAAAACCCCCACAAATTCTTATAGACTAAGCTTTTAATTCATAAAGATTACCGATAGATATTTGACTTTTTTTCCTTCCAAAAAATGGGGAGGGGCTATAGGTTTTCAGCTTATGTCTCCTATTTTACCGATAACCTGGGGGGTCTTGCGCTCAATAGAGGCTCTCTTTGGCCAAATCCAACACTGTAGATGGAGCTGTATTTCTTTCTGCTTTGTTAAAAAAAAAAAATTCCTGGCAAAATCACAAATAGATAAGTCTGGGTTATCAGAGCTCACTAGGACTCTTTAGCATACTGCCTTAATCTTATTAAGTGCCTATAATTATTAGGAGGTCTAGAGATACGCTCAGGGCAGAATCACAAGGCGAGAGATGGAGAGATACACTCCACAAGTGGTTCTGGGTTATTTCCCACGTCTACCTGGTAACCCAGGCATGACATTCCTACCCACTTCAGTTAACAGTAGATGGTCCCTTTTCTGATTGAACATCACCATGTTAAAGAAGAATAGTGTGGACTGTGCAATTAAAATTAAAATGAACCTGAATTTGAAGACTAGAGCTTTCACTTTCTCGATGATGGTGACAAGAAAGGTGAGCAGTGAGTGCAGGATAAAAGAAGGCGTTCTGTTCTTCTGGCCACAAAGACAGTAGACATCTAAACTCAACACACATTCCCGTTCCCACAGCTAAAAAGCTGTACGGGAATTAATTGACCAACGTAACCGACACGACTGAAATATCTAACCGAAGGTGGCAGGATCCAGGAGCAGGTATGATAGAGGCACAGACCAAGTTCTGAGGACTCAGTTTCCCTCCCCTCCAGCTCCACTTTCTCACTCCCAGAGAAGGGACCACCCAGACTGCTTCCTGCTAAATCCAACCCAGCAGAAAGAAGAACAGCAGGCCTTCTTTTTGAAACTCACAGTAAAAGTCTATTGGTTTCAGTGGCTCTGACTTGACTGCATGCCCGCCCTTGAACCAACCGTAGTCGCCCTGGAAATGGGACCCGTTGGATCAGCCTTGAGTGACAAAGCCACTCGGGGCTCAGAGGCTGGGTCTGACTCCACCGGAAGCACCTAAGTTGGACGTGGGAAAGGAGACGGGTGTGGGTGCAGTTTCCCGACAAGGGTGCCTAGGTTCTAGGTGACAATGGTGACAGCTACTCACCATGGGGGTGGCGTTGGGGAGACTGCTGAGTTTTGACTAGAGAGACACAGGATGGTGGAAGGAGAAACACTGGAGGCGTAAGAAAGAGGGTGGTGCCCTGTGCTAGGCCAAAGAAAGAAAATACTGGGATTCCCTAAAGTTGTGTCTTGTCCCACCGGTGTTCAATGTCACCATGTCACCTTGAGCTTTGGGCCCATTTCTCATCTCTGCAGGGCAGAGAGCAAGACCATGTCAGTGGTTCTTTACTGGGAGTATACAGCAGAATCACCTGGAAAGCGGTTTCAAATGACACAGGTCCAGGATCAGTTGTGCGGTCCAGCGCCCCTTCCCACCCTGAAAGCCAAAGGGAAGAGCTCTGAGGTCATGATCAGGGGGAATACAGCAGTCTCTGCCAGTGGAGAACAGCCCTAGGTCACAGCGTCTTTTACCGCCCACGGTCAAAGGTGATGCAAAAGGCATACTGATTCCCCTTGAACACCTGCCTGGAGACTTACAAATATAAACTTTTCTCAAAGGTGTGTTTTTCATCCATCAGAGGTCCTGCTTACAGCAGCAGTTCTCAAAGTGTGAGGGACCTCAAGATACTTTCAGAGATCTCATGCTGTCAAAACTATTTTTACCAATTGTCTTATCCACTGATTGACATTGTGACTAGCCTTTAAGAAACTACCATTTGTCAAGTTTTGGTCTATTTTTTTAAAAAATGTTTTATTTATATTTGAGAGAGTGCACACACAAGCAAGGGAGGGGCAGAGAGAGATTGAGAGAGAGGGACAGAGGCAGAATCCAAAGCAGACTCCAGGCTCTGAGCTGTCAGCACAGAGCCCAACATGGGGCTTGAACCCACAAGCCACGAGATCATGACCTGAGCCTTAGTTGGACGTTTAATCAACCGAGCCACCCAGGCGCCCCTGGTCTTTTTTTTAAACTCTGATTTACCTTAAATGGCTACCAAAAAAAAAAAAAAATCCTGTTCCTTTTTTTCAATGACATCGGTCTGTGGGAGGCCAAAGCTCCTTCCTACACTTCAAACAAAAGATTTCATCACAGATTGAATACAAAAGTAGATGTGAGAACCCATGTGTCGTCTGTTAAACCACACACTAAAGAGCTTTACAAAAACGTAAAACAAGGCCAATATTCCTACTAGTGTTTGTTTTGTTTTGGAAAATGGGGTTATTTTTCACTAAAAAATAGGTCATTTACATAAACACTCAATGAATTTATTATGGTTATGTTTAAAAGAAGAACTATTTCACATTTTCCTCAGTTTTACTTTTAAATGCAGTAAATATCAATAGATACAACTCATATAAATAAAAGCTCTTGGGGGTTCTCAGAAATTTTAAAGAGGATATAAAAAAGCCAAAAAGTTTGGGCACATCTAAACCAGGATCCCAGTGAATCAGATCACTGGGACCTTTTTACACTTAAGGGTCCCCAGCCAGCAGAGCTGCCCACCTGCTTACGCAGAGAATGAGCACGAACTACAAAAAGGTATCCCCTAGCCACTGCATCTCCTGATTTGTGCTATGAAACCTTGAGAAAGTGGGAACGATTCAGTGAATTCATTGTTGAAAATTTGTTCTTGCTCATTACTCTCACATCTGTTAAGTGTAGTCCTTCGAGAGTGTCACCAGCATGTCACTCGCCTGTCAGCCACTAGATGGCACTGCTTACACAAAAATACTTGAGCAGACGCTGCATCTGTAAAGGAGCTGTTTATTCTAGAGATGTTGGATGGGGACAGAAGGAGGCTTTGGCCCATCTTATTCTGACAAATACTCACTGCATCAGGATAACTTTTTTTTTGTTCCTGTAAATTTCTAACCTTGAGATCACTGACAGTGAGGAATTGGTAAAAAAGTACAGCTTTCTGATTGAAGAGAAACCCAGTAGATTTAGTTATTCTTCTATAGCAACCGGAAGCATCTACGATCCAGATGCCAGGCATTCTGCCAGTAGTTAAATCTGATTTTGGGGGTGTGTGGTCTAGGCAATGGTATTTTTGAAAACTCCCCAATAGATTCCACTGGGCAGGCAAAGTTGAGGATCACAGTCCTATAAATTTTGCTGCTAAGAAACCACCAGTTGGCTTAAAAGGAAGAGGCATTGATTTTTCCCTTGTCTGTTCATTACATTTCTTTTAAACTTATTCCAATTCATTTTCCCCCATCATTTAAATTTTAGCCAATGATGGGGCACCTGGGTGGCTCAGTCGGTTGAGAATCCGACTTCGGTTCAGGTCATGATCTCGTGGTTTGTGAGTTTGAGCCCCGCATCGGGCTCTGTGCTGACAGCTCAGAGCCTGAAGCCTGCTTTGGATTCTGTCTCCTTCTGTCTCTCAAAAATAAATAAACATTTAAAAAACTGTTTTAAAAAATTTTAGCCAATGTGTGGGGAAAAGGAACCAGGAAAAAAGGAGCAGAGCCAACCTCACCAGGGTTTACTTTTTTTTTTTTTTTTAATGTTTTATTTATTTCTAGGAGAGAGAGAGAGAGACAGCGTGAGCAGGAGGGTCAGAGAGAGAGGGAGTCACAGACTGAAACAGGCTCCAGGCTCTGAGCTGGCAGCCAGCACAGAGCCCGACGCGGGGCTCGAACCCACGAACTGCAAGATCATGACCTAAGCGAAAGTCAGACGCTTAACCGACTAAGCCACCCAGGCGCCCCAAGGGTTTACTATGTTAAAAGCGTTTTCATGGAGGACTTTTCATGCGCAGGTAGAGGCAGAGAATGAATACGCACATCAAAATTAGGACATTTAGGGAGCATTAGAGCAGTTGGCACAGGTATCCCTAAGAGAAAGGTCTCCCCCCAGTCTCTGATAGCCTTTACTTCCTGTCCCACCTTCTACCTGACCAGGGGATGAGAATTTTAGGATCACCCAGGGAACCTTAAAAATAGAGATGCCTGAATTTCACTGGTGGGGGCCTTGATTCAAGAAGTCAGGAGAGGCCAAACACAGGTACTTTTTTAAAGCTCCTGGGGTAACTCTGAGCTGCAGCCGGTTTGAGAACCACTGACCTAGCCAAATCAACTATTTTTCAGACTGCGTGATAAATTCCACACCATTAGGGGATTCTAATGTAAAATAATGCTCCGTAAAACCTGGTTTCATGAGCAAATGTAATCTAAGTTCAAATCCATTCTTATAGCATTATATCCCATTCTATTTTATGACTCTCTGTGCGAGGCAGGAAGAGTCATTACTGTACCCGTCACATTTACTAGCTAACTTATGCTCATCGTCATTTATCCTTTGCTCCTGAGAAAGACTGGTTATGTCAGTTACATATTGTTTCCAAAGGACCTCTTGTGGGGCAGATCTACAGGTTTTCCAGACCCTGTGAATGTGAGAGGATCTTTTCAGTTCCTTGATGGCTTCTACCTGGACGATTCAGGTTCTTTCTTTGGCTTGGTGAAAGGCTCCTGTACAGTCCCCTACTTTGTGAATCCCCCCTCTGTGCAAGCCCCCCTCCTGTGTGGGAGCCCCCCCTGCTATGCGAGTCTCCCTCCTGTGGGAACCCTCCTTCTGTGGAAGCCCTCCAATTATGTAAGCCCCCCTTCTGAGGGAACCCTTCTCTTGTGCGAGTCCCTCTCTTGTGGGAAACCCCACTCCAGCTCTCATCGGACACCAGTAACCCCAGTGCCTTCTTCTGGTCCCGTCACCCCTGGGGAGGTAACTGCTTCCCTCCACTCTTAGACCCTGGGAAAAATCCTTTGTTAATCAAATTCTCATCAAATTCCCAGTGACTATGTCTTCCGTTTCCTGCTGATTCTGATTGCCAGGACACCTTCTAGACTCACTGTAATCTGAATTCACTTTTCACTTTTCAATCGTTCACATAGACGTCTTTGTAGGCATGACTTACGTTCCTCAAAGATCTTCACTTTAAGAGAATTTCTAAGTTGCAAGTTACTTTCAAGCATTTTTCCCCCATCCACGCCAGCACGACCTCGAGATGTCTTTGAAATACTCCTGACTAACGAGCTGGGTGCCTCAGTTTCCTGTTGTGGACTCTCTTCTTCCAGGGTCTGGCTTTTCCTTGCCTACTGGGGAGTCAAATCAGCCCAGGGAGGAAGGAGCCTGCCCAGAGGGAAGGGGGCAGTGTGAGATGCCTCTTGGTATATTCGAGATACACAGTCCTCAGGCGGAACGTGATACAGTCTATTCCATTTTACAGTTAGCCGTCGGCTGCTCACTGGGCTGTGTGTCCTCTGCTGAGCCCTTCATGGGTGGGGCTTTAGAGCTGGGGAGTTCCCCACGGGGTGACCTGGGCCTTGGACAGGTCAACCGCTCCTGAAGGAAAGGCAACCAAACAGCAGTGTGTGGCACGGGGTGTGTGAGGGAGCCACCTGGGTGGGGGCTTGCTTGCGCCCAGACTCCAGCGTCACCCTAAGGGCTCCTGACCCAGTAGTGATGGGGCCGAGGGGTCCTGAGCAGGGGTGCTTCTCATCAGTCTCCCGGGCGCTGCCGCTGCTGGTCCCCGAGGACCATACTTTGAGAACCACTGAGCTCATCAAGCCCCTAGGCTGCAGCACATTAAGTAACCAGGAAGATTACTGTCTTGTGGTGGCGGTGATTCCTTCAGAGTCTGTGATGGAGCAGCTTTTACAGGAGAGTCTGTGCCGGATGCTAAAGGAGGGCCAGGAACTGACAGATCAGGGAGAGGTGGGGGGAGGCATTTCAGACAGCAGGCATGGGGTCGGACTGCAGGCCTGTGAGGGAGGCCAGCAGTGGGAGACACGTTGGGACAGGTGGGGCTGGACTGTAATGGGCGTTTCCAGCCATTTTTGAATGTCCCTCCCCACCTTCCGCCCCAGGGATGGCTGCAGCACCTGCCTTCTCCAGGGCAGCCGGTTAGCGCCTGTCCTCGCCGCTTGCTTTCCATCTGGGGCTTCTCTGACACGGCTGTCTGGGATACCCGTGGGCGCCCACCTGGCTCTCCGCATGCACAGCCTGGTGTGTGCGGGACTTGACGACTCAGCAGCACCCGTCAGCCAGCAGAGGACGGGAAGTGGTAAACACACACACACACACACACACACACACACACACACACACACGCACGCACACACCCCTTTGATTCCTCTTAGGAGCAATTCTTCATGGCACCTCAGAAGATGCCCAACTCAACCACGTCCATTCCCGCTGGCAGCTCATCTGTTTAATTCTCCTGACCTCTCCTTCCTGCTCATTAGAATGTATTACCAAGATACCAAACCCTTGCCTCAGGCTCTGCTTCCAGGGCAGCCCAGGCTCAGACAAGCTGCAAATGTCCTGCTGAGCAGTTTGGACTTTGTCCCACAGACAAAGCAAATCACAGTGTTTCCAACATGAAAACAAGAGCAAGAGCAACATTCTTATGAACAGAAAGTCATCAAGGGCCCTGGCTTTTAAGCACCACTGTGGACTTGGTGAGGGGAGGGGTGGTGTAGAGAAAACCTTCAGTCTGAGCTCAACTGACTTGTGAGGCTTCTGTTGGTCAGCAAGACCTGGAGATCCGTTCTCTGCTCCAGGGCGGTAGAGGGAAATGCAAGGTCACTGCTGGCCAAAAATCCCTGGCAGGCTGACTGGTTCGTAGGGTAGAATCAGCAAAATAAACAAGGAGAGGATCGCCTTGGATGCAAAGAAGAGAATTATTTCAAAAAGAAAAAAAAAAGGTGGATTGGGGTTTGGGAGGGATGGTTTTTCTTTGAAGCAATTCATCTGGAGAGGCGGACATCCATCCTAACCAGGCTCAAGGCCCTTTTAACTGGGAAAAGGTCAGTCTCTTGGTTTCAGAGGAAGACAAACAGAAACCAAAGAGGAATCTGGGAGCTGGTCTGAACTGCTTGAGAGAGCAGAGGAGGAGCGGTGTGGAGCAGCGTGGAAAATGGGGGTGGCGGCGCTGGGTGGATCCCAGGGGGGCAAGGCCAGTAAGAAGGCAACAGCCAGCCCGTTTCCAGGGACAGTCACATCGAAGTCTTCATTTGGTGATTCTGGTCCTGTGCTATAATTACCCTCTTCTGGTCCCCAACCTTAGTTAAAGGCTGCTACATATAGGCTCTTTGTTAACCACCCAAGGGAGAAATGAAGGGAAAGGGGGGCTATCAGGATGGGGGTGGGACCCGTGCCAAGGGTGGAAAAAGCAGCCCGGGTCCAGAGGCCGGAACTGCTTGCTCTCTGTCTCTGCATGTGTGCACGTGATGCCTTGAGTACAGAAGATGTCGGGGTGCCTGCGTGGCCTAGTCGGTTAAGCGTCCGACTTTCGCTCAGGTCATGATCTCGCAGTTCGTGGGTTCGAGCCCCGCGTCGGGCTCTGTGCTGACTGCCAGCTCAGAGCCTGGAGCCTGTTTCGGTCTGTGACTCCCTCTCTCTCTGACCCTCCCCTGCTCACGCTGTCTCTCTCTCTCTCCTAGAAATAAATAAAACATTAAAAAAAAAAAAAGATGTTTCACTCAGGGTTTACTTTAACATATGTGAATTTAAAACATACTGCATTCTTTTTTTCTTATTTAATTTGTTGAATAGGATGCTGTACTGATCGCAGTTCAAAATTCAGAGAGTCTCAAAGAGTAGCGGGGAAGAATCTCTTTTTCCCTTCGGATACCCACTTCCCCACCCCACAGGCAACCAATGATACTTACTCTCGTAGCTTCAAGGGATACTTCATACTTTTGCCAGAAAAAAAACATATGGGAGACTGTTTTTCTCCTGGTTTACACAAATGAAACCGTACCACACACACCATACTGCAAGCTGTTTTTTGTATTTAATAATTCCGGGGAATCTTTCCGTATCAGCACATATGAATATTCTTACCCGTTTCTGTGATTGCAGGATTTACCCTTACATGGATGCTCCCTAATTCATCTAAGCGGTCCCCAAGTGATGGGCATTTAGGCTATTTCCTAACGTTGGCCATTATAAAAAAAAAATAGTGAAATGAATAAACTGGTAAGGTATGCTATATTCTAAACTGTGCTTTTATTCTATCAAAAATATGGAAGATTTTTATCCAGTAAAACATAAATGCAATTTAATGCTGCTGGCCGAATTTATTGAATAAACATGTGCTGTTGAAAATTTGTGGTCAGATATATTTGATTCAGCAGAGTATCCTTCATAAGAAAGCTTAGTTATTACAGCTAGTAATAGTGGTACATTTTAAAAAACAGATCATGTAAATATTGAATGATTCTTACCATCAATTGACTTAGCATGGTGACAACCAAGGATTTGCCTAATGCAATCAGGGCAGTAAGAACAGAATGAGGCCTTACTGCTCTGGAGGTTTAAGAAGCTCTGAACTTGGGGCTTAGAAATCTGAGGTTGGTTCCTCACTCTGCCGTTCTGTCTTTTTCAGTAAAATGGGGACAATGATTGCTACTCTTATGTACTTGAAGTTGTTCTGAGGATAAAACGGGAAATTACTTCACGTATGTGAAATTAGTTTATAAACTATATATTTTTTAACGTCTATTAATGATTTTTATTTATTTTGAGAGAGAAAAAGATAGACTATGAGCAGAGAAAGGACAGAGAGAGAGGGAGATACAGAATCTGAAGCAGGCTCCAGGCTCTGAGCTGTCAGCAAAGAGCCTGCCACAGGGCTTGACCTAAAAACCATGAGATCGTGACCTAAGCTGAAGTCGGATTCTTAACCGACTGAGCCACCCAGGCACCCCTATAAACTATATGTGTGTATTTTTTAATGTTTTATTTATTTCTGAGAGAGAGAGAAACAGCGTGAACAGGGGAGGGTCAGAGAGAGAGGGAGATACAGAATCTGAAGCAGGCTCCAGGCTCTGAGCTAGCCATCAGCACAGAGCCCAACACGGGGCTTGAACCCACGAACTGTGTGATCATGACGTGAGCCGAAGTCGGATGCTTAACCGAGTGAGCCACCCAGGCACCCCTAAACTATATATTTTTTAATGTTTATTTATTTTTGAGAGAGAGAGAGCGCGCGCTCTCGTGCAAGCAGGGAGGGACAGAGAGAGGGGCAGAGAATCCTAAGCAGGCTCCATGCTATCAGCATGGAGCTGGACATGGGGCCTCAAACCCACAAACCATGAGATCATGACCTGAGCCAGAATCAAGAGTCAGATGCTTAACTGACTGACCTACCCAGGAGCCCTGAAGTTGGTTTCTAAACTATAAATGTCAGAGCCAATGTTAAGTACTGTTGTTATTCTACTGCTCACAGTTCTGGTCCTGCAAGTCTGTACATCAATTTCAAAATAAATTTCATAAAAGAAATTACACTGGGCCTGACCATCTTAATTAAACGCACCAAATGGTGGCCCTTATATATCATAATGTTTTAAAACTCATTAAGTAAAGAATCAGAAAGGAAAGGATTGCTAGTGGCTAACTACCACCACTCTTTTTGTACACTTCCCCACCTCCCCGCCTCGTCTACAGTTACTAAAATCAAGTTCTCGGCTAACCATCTTGATAGGAGATAAATCTGGAAACCACTCAAACCTGATGCGGTAGGTAATATCTTTACACCAGTTAACACTGATAATATTCTTGGGTTTTCAGGTAACACGGTCTTTCTGGATTCATTTGGAAATGATCAACAAAATAACTGGGTGAACAAAGTTTAAGCACTCTGGAAAATGAAATGCTGAGCTGTCTGGATTTGAGAATGATTAGGAAACCTACCCATTTCACTCATGAAAACCTTCAAGACGCGCCATTATAGAAGCAGACAGGTGCCCCAGGCACTTCTCAGTCAATCCATTCAAGTTTTTGCTACCTCTGTCTCTCTCTGCCTCCATGGCAACAGTCCACTGACCTGCCCTTAAGGGAAATAGGATTTCTGGCAAGACTGAGACTTTTAATAATTCCACTTGTCAATACAGGTCAGAGAGGAAAAGATGGATTTGTACCAAGTTACTTAACAAACTCTAACAAAATGAGTGACCTCTAGCAAGTGCAAGTGACCAGACGCAACGCATCCCAATTTCCTCAGGAAAGCCAACCGTTGCATCGTTGGCGTCCAAGAAAATCCACACCACCAACACCTGTCCATCAAACTCTTCACTTTTTTCTTTCCATGTTTTATTTACCTTTCCCTAGAAAGGTAAAAGTGTACTGGGAAACTCATCTAAAGTGATAATTAACCTGATTATTAATTTCCTCTAAGATTTAATCTTAATAAATAAATACAAAAATGAGGTGCAATGAAGGACCTATTTTGTGATGCAAGGTTCCTTACGGGGATATCCTCTAGGAATATCAGTTTCCAGTGGACAAACTTCCTTCTTGGCGAAGGAGAAGACTCAGGAAATATCAATTCAGATACTCAGAACCAAAACTCTCATCCCAAACTTACAAGAGATACTCTGTCTATTCACCTCTCTTCCTGGAAATATTCTAGTGGATAGCCAGCAGTTGTGACAGATTGCCTTTTTGAAGGCATTACTCTCTGACTCGGAAATATAAACACTGCTTCAGAGATTTATTTTATGATTTGTCTTCTGATTTGTCATGGCTGGGAAGGTCAGCTTCCAGATTTTCTATTCTAAATTACTTTTGAACAGATTTTACAAACAGACCAAGGAATGGCTTTCGCTTGGACCAGAACAAACTCGGAAAGTTAGGGCTCAAGTCCCCTCCCTCCCTCTTGGTAAAATGTAAACAATCAGAAAACCCACCATTTCCCAAGTCAATTATTTGTAAAAGAACAACAGGTGCTTTGGAGACACTGGCGTAATAAAAAAGGAAAATGGCAAATAATTTTTTCATGGGCCAGCTGCTCAGCTGATGTGCTTCTGGGGACGGTTCTTGTAGGCTCTAAAACTCAATCAGCAAATCAATTAAGATCATGCCCATCTCCCAACAAGATAGCACTGTCTGCCTCTGCTCTCCCTCCCCCACCCCCGGGCTGTTCCAGTGATTTCTGGTGCATCCCTGTCCCAAAGCCAAGGCAGCCCATCAGGTTCCACTGTTTGGAGAGTGGGGGCGCCAGTCTGGTTTAATAAGGATTAGCAATCACCAGAGGGAGCACTGCCCACCACTCTGCTCTGCCTGTTGCTATACGTCCCAGCCCAAGCTTGCCTTTGAGAGTGGGCTCAACACAGGCTCTGTGGGGGCTGACCGGTGTGACTGGCTGTCACTTTCTTTCAGTGGAAAACAGATACGACCCAGGCAAAGCAGACGGTTCCTAAAGGGGCACTTCCAAAAAACCCGCTAGCAAACTGTGGTGGTATCTTTCAAATCAACAGCAACCTCCTGGAGAGGAAAATCAGATCTTCCTCGCCACATCCTGCCTCCGCCCATCCAGCTTGACATCGCCCACTTAGAAATTTCTAATCCTCCGAGAGGCGTGATAACTCTTCTTCCCTTGGGGCAAAGGATGGCCTGTCTTTTAAGCCTCCCAGAGATAGCCATCATCACCCATAATGGCTCCCATCTCTGACAGTAAAACCTGTTATCTAAGTAGGGCCACCTTCAGGGGAGGGCTGACCTGTGCATCACACATGGTTGCCCCGTCCCAAGAGAACCAGACACAAATATGGAGTATTTGCATAGCTAGGTGGAACTAGATGCAGCCAGGAAGGCCTCAAGCAGGATGAAACCAGGGACTATTTTCACCACAAAGCATTAAAAAAATGACAAGTAATTATCTGTGAAGTCCTGGCTCCGACTGTTTTGAGTTTGGGCAAATCAATCCGCATTTCCGAGCCTCAGTTAGACTGCAGGATTTCTAAGATTCCTTTTGGCACAAAATTCAAGATTTCCTTGGGCGGGGGTGGTCTCTGCCAACATTCTGGCCAATCGCATACGCAATTAATCACGCAGTTATTCAGCATAGATTAACAACGGACACTGTTTCTGTCCGAGGTGCTTACCTTTTCAACTGCTGCGTGTTCTTCATTTGTGACGCTTGTTTTCCTTGATTCGTTTTTCGACCTGCTCAGCCTCCTGGATACTTTTTCTCTGAGCAGAGTGGCATATCCAATGTGTTCATAAATGGGGTTGGTTGTCATTTTGGAAATGTATTCAGAAGCTTTTGTTTCGATGTACAGTGTTATTAGGCCATCTGTGACCAGATCGTGAATCGATTCAAATCTCTTCTCGCCCACAAAGTGTTTTCCGTCATAGAAGAGCCTGTAGTTTAAAGTCTGGTTTCCAAACCTGTCCCCAAGAGAATGAGAAATCACAACAGTGTTAGAAGCAAAAGCAGTGAAGAACAGTGGCAGCTAACATTTTTTTGAGTGTGTACTTATGCCAGGTGCTGAACTAGGCACTTGGCATGATTTCTGCTCCTTCCCCACTTAATGATCATAGAGAGCCTTTGAGACAGGCCGAATGATTATCCCCATTTTATGGCTAAGAAATCTAAGATTTGAAGAGATTGGGAAACTGCTTGAAGGTATACCTCTGGAAAGAGGTGAGGGTGGGATTTAACACCAGGCAGTCATATGTGTCATTTGACCCTAGAAATCACTAAGCTGTTCAGTCCTTATCATCCTCATTTGTAAAAATCAGAGGGTTGAGTCTGGTTTACAAATATTTTGCTTTTAAACTCCCTTGTTGAAAACTAGCCGCATCCCTCCACCCTTACCCTATACCTGGCAATTCTCTCTACAAGTCCTTGATGTCCCCTATTTATTACATCTCTGACCATCACCAGTAGAGCGCTTCATGCTTCCCACACTACTTAGTGCCACGGAAGGGAGATGAGGGGAGTTGGGTGAAGCTCACTGCTGGAACTGCCACTGTTGGGGTCCTAGGGATCTGGGGCCAATGGGGGACCTATAAGGTTCTCCCCCTTTAGCACTGGCTGCTCCTCTTGGCCTTGGTCCTGTATCTCACAGCCCCTGCTTCGTTCCCTGCTGGGACTGCCAGCACCCTGGCTGGAGAGGAAAATAACTTTGTAAACCTAGGGTGCTGACAAGCTTTTGAAGTACTTCCTCATAATGACATCATCTAAGATATGTTCAAGCCATCCCTAGGTGCAACTTGAAAAGTATTCCACAGCAACGACATTGAGATGTCACACTGAATACGCCATCGTGGGCCGGACTGGGGCATGTTTCTGTTGATACCACTCCTGCTGTGGAGAAAGGTCTTCCCAATTCCGAAGAGGTCACAAATGAGCTTCCCAAAGACAATTCGATTCTGGAATTGGATGCTTTCCCCAGACTTTATGGGACTGCCATAAGGATCAAATGGGATCACATATGGGATCAAGGTTACAAAAGCGCAGGCAATGCAATGATTTGGGGCCCTGTGATTTTTTTCAGTTTTTTGTGATTTTTGTGGTAAAAGGCTCATGAGGGCTCTGCTCCCACGGCTTGCTAGCACCGAGCATCACGACTGCCACTGAGAGTCAGTGGGATCCACGGGTCAATGGGATCCCTGAGAAAACCCCATGGACAAACTCCACGTCAGTCCAGGCGCACGTATACAACGTGAGGCGAAGACGTGTGACAGGGGTCCTGGGAACTAATTGAGGCAGTCGCGTCGCTCCCTCAGCTGGCTCAGTTTCAGGCAGAAGTGACTATAGGAGCACTCAATTTCTAGATCGTTTTCCAGTTTACTGTGTGTGCATAAACAGAGCCTCACTGCCCATCCTACTGATACCATCTGTAGCCTAGAAAGTGTACAAGCTTCTAATATGCTACTGGTACTCTGTAAACAAAGCGAAAATAAAAAATAAGTAGTGTGGAATGGGGAGTGATCGGTTTATGGGTACAGAATTTCTGTTTGGGATGATGAAAACGTCCTGAAAATGCAATAGTGGAGATGGTTGTGTAACATTAAGAATATACTTAAAACACCACCAAACTGTACAGTTAAACATGGCCAAGATGGTCAAATTTATGTTACGCATATTTTACAACAATAAAAAGACAGGGAAAAAATAAAGTCACTTGAAAAGCAGCTGCAACGATGGACAAAATCAAGTTCACCTTAGAGCTAATGTGTAGCATCCTGGCTGGCGCTGGCTTTCTCGAAGAATGTAGGCGCCCTCCACGCCTCCGAGAAGCTCGTCTGCCTGCTCCCGGGAGATGATCCCATGAAACCTGAGGAGAGACAGACCATCTTCGTTCTCCAGAGACCACGTACAAAGTATGCACCACAAAGAGTGAGGCTAAAAAAGATGGCGGAGCCACGTAGAACCTACTGTCACCCACTTGGATGAAGAGAGGGTAGCGACCACATATCTTAAAGATGCTGTTGGAACCACTTCTCAGGTCATCGATGTTCTTCTATTTCTTTCAATTTTGAGAGCAATCACTTAGGGATATGTCTTTTTAAATGTATGTATTTTTCTTTTTAAAGAATGTTTATTATTATAATTTTTTGCAATTTTAAAAGTAATACACATGCAAGTAGGAAACACAGCCTATCTAGAAAGAATGCAGTTTGGCCAATGACTGCTTTACTCGGGAGGCAAATGTCTAAGGTGCATAGAGTGCACATGACTCCTGGGAGCCAGAAGCAGGCACTGGACCACTTTCTCTGTTGTCTTTAAGTAAATACAGCTTCCCCACCCCCACCCCCAGAGAGAATGTGTGTGTGTGTGTGTGTGTGTGCGTGCGCACACATGAGAGGGTGTGTATGACTGAGAGTGAGAGAAAGAGAACATGGGTGTGTATGAGTGTGTGTATAAGAATGTGTGACAGAGAGCATGTGTGCGTGCATGAGAGGGTGTGTGTATGAGATAGACTGTATATGTGAGAGCAAGAGAGCATGTGTGTGTATAAGTGCGTGTGAGAGAGTATGTGTGCGAGAGATGTATCCATGAAAAAGAGAGTATGTGTGTGTGAGTGTGTGGGAGAATGTATGTATATATGTGTGTGTGTGTGTGTGTATGAGAGAGAGTAAGCATGTATGGGTATGAGTGTGTGTGTATAAGAGTATGTGTGAGAGAGCATGTGGGTGTATGAGTGTGTGTATGAGAGTGGGTGTGCAAGAGAGCGTGGGTGTGCACGTGTGTGTGGTGACAGGGACATGATAGAGCGTAGGAGGGGCATTGGGCATCAGAAGACACTGGAGTGAGAAAGGACAAGGGCTGGGACGTCCAGGACACGGTTCTGGGCCAGCGCAGGGGAGGGGGTGACCACACAGGGCAGGGCCCACACACAGGGGGGCACAGGTCACTATCGGCAGATGGGGGACCAACCAGGCAGTTAGCCTGAAAGCAGCCTTAACTCCCCTGACACTTTTAGGCAATAGCCCGGAAGCGGATGTCAAGTGTCAAGAACCAAATTAAACTGAATTGTTCAGAAGAAGAAAATGACAGTTCTGTGAATCTAGGTTGTGGCTCATCATGCCCTTGATGCATGGGTTTAAAAATATCCATGACGTACAGATCTTATGATCCCCTCTTTGTAGACAGAAAGTGTAGGAAAAGACCAGAAGGGATGAGATGAAGTCAGCAGAGGTTTTGTTTGTTTGTTTGTTTTTAATATTTTTATTTGTTTCTAGGAGATAGAGAGACAGTATGAGCAGGGGAGGGTCAGAGAGAGAGGGAGACACAGACTCCGAAATAGGCTCCAGGCTCTGAGCTGGCAGTTAGCACAGAGCCCAACGCGGGGCTCGAACCCACGAACCACGAGATCATGACCTAAGCGAAAGTCAGACGCTTAACCGACTAAGCCACCCAGGCGCCCCCAGCAGGGCTTTTTAATGGTGAGTTGTAAATGTTCTCTACCTTCCGTATCTATGTATTTCCTAATTTTTCCAAATGAGTGGGTATTAATTTATTAATGTTTTAAGAATAAAAGTAATAGTTATGCACAGGGGGCCAATTCAAAAGTTAAAAGAGGTGAAAATGTGAACAAGACAGAGTATAAACTCTCTTCCCCTAAAGGTATCCATTGGCAACAGTTTCTCGTGATTCCTAGTAGGAAAAAACATGCATATATGTTTCCTGAAGAGAGCATATATTACTTTTGAAAGGGAACAAAAACCTTTTATTTTAAAAAGGAAAGGGGGGGGCACCTGGGTGGCTCAGTCGGTTGAGCGTTCGACTTTGGCTCAGTTCATGATCTCGTGGTTGATGAGTTCGAGCCCTGCATCAGGCTCTGTGCTAACAGCTCAGAGCCAGAAGCCCATTTTGGATTCTGTGTCTCCCTCTCTCTCTGCCCCTACCCCGCTCATGCTCTATTGCTTTCTGTCTCAAAAATAAAAATGAACATTTAAAAAAAAAAAAAAGGAAAGGGAAACACAGAATCTGAAGTTTTAAAACTAATACAAAACAGTTTCTCTCTCTCTTTTTTTTTTTTTTTTGTAGTTAATGTTTCTTGGGGCCCGTGGGTGGTTCAGTCTGTTGAGTATCCGACTTCGGCTCAGGTCATGATCTCACAGTTCGTGGGTTCGAGCCCCACATTGGGCTCCGTGCTGACAGCTAGCTCAGAGCCTGCAGCCTGCTTCAGATTCTGTATCTCCCTCTCTCTCTGACCCTCCCCGGCTCACGCTCTCTCTCTCACTCT
The DNA here is from genome assembly GCA_017311185.1 of Proteles cristata cristata. NCBI lineage: Eukaryota > Metazoa > Chordata > Mammalia > Carnivora > Hyaenidae > Proteles > Proteles cristata. The sequence continues at coordinate 67,629 of JAESUZ010001314.1, read as the reverse complement.
CTCTCTCAGAAATAAAACATTAAAAAAAAGAAAGAAAATGTTTCTTTGCTGTCTTCTCACTATGTAGTCTTTGTGGATTGGGGACTGGAAAACGGTAACTAAAAGGTCATTCAACAGAACTTTTATGCAACAGAGAAATTGTACAGTAGAGATCCTTTTGGAATTCACATGCAAAAGCGTCCCATTTGAGAAGTATATGATAGGTTTTCCTCTCTCTCTCTCTCTCTCTCTCTCTCTCTCCCTTTTATTACTTGCGTTCTCTGGGAGACAACATCCAAATCAGTATACTGAAGTAAAAAGAGCCATCCTACAGCTAACTAGGTTAGATGTTCGGGATGTCAGGATGTGAGGGCAGAGCCCGATGCTCCCAGGAGGGTCTCCCAGGGGTGCTGGCTGGATTCCCAAGGCTGGCAAAAGGGTTCAGAAACGCAGCCATGGCCATCAGGAAGTGGCTGCCAGGCTGGGACACATAAGAGGGGCACCTATCATGAAGATGAGGCTCTGATGGGCAATGGAAGAAGAAGGTTTGGATGGGTCAGGAGAGCTTGGGGGGCTGGCCCCCTGTGTGGGCTGCCTCTGCCTGTGCTTTGTGACCTGCTCCACACACTGCAGCCTGAGACTGGGAATTCTTTTTACAGCGTGCATATTTGCTCTACCGTGGGCTTCTGCGAAAGTAAAACAACACAAGTGTGGAACAGAAGAGGAGAATGGGTGGAAATCATCGTTATGGGATCGAGGCAATTTGGCTAATACATCCAAGTCAAGAGAAGTCATCACTGTGGTTTTATGAGGCCACAGGGAAATGAGGTGACTTTCCCAGATTGCGTTCTACCAAGGTACGTGGAAGTAAAGAAGTCAGCTACGCGGTTTACAATCTCTGACGCTCTAAATGTTTATACAGTATCAAGGTAGCAAATGAAATAAAATACGAACAGAGCCTCAGTCGTGGAAAATGCTGCCTTACGTTTGAAATACTTGCCAGGCACTCAGAACTACAGCGAGAGATACTATCCCTCCCACATTAATGGCAGCCACGCACCCGAGTCTTCTAAAGAAAACTCAACACAAAGGGGTCTAATTACGTTTATCCTTATTATTAAACATTTGCACAATGGACATTTGACGAAGACTGAATATTAGAAGATATTTAATATTTACTATTTCAATGACACATGAAATGACACTTACTACATTATTAAAACAAAGAATAGCATGATACGTACTCTCTTCCATAATATTTTGGTCTGTTCTCCACCTATATTAAAAAGAAGAAAAATATTAATAATGCATTTGAATTCAAATCAGATAGATAAAAATGCTAGTCAAAAGAACAGAGCTAATCCTGATAGTAACTTTATTAGGGTTTTTATTCCTCAGATCAGAGGTCCATGAAACCAGAGTTAACCAATGCATTCCTCTATCTTGGGTAGGAATGATGTAGAATCATCATAGGTCTCTGATCATTAGGCTCATTCCCCACCGAAACCCAACCACCCAATAAAAGAATTTTCAAAGGAAACAAAGGGAAATATTAAGAAATCTATAAAGACATTACAAGGCATCATCTGGAAAAATAAAATGAATAAGCCTTAAACATTTATTTAACTCTTCATCCAATGAGTTTGTTTCCTCATGTATTCATAATAAAAATAGGAAGTGCACCTGTATTTAAAATTAATTTGGTCTCTTTCCAGATAAAATCGATACTCTTTATTTGTAACCAAATGGCTAATGGTCTGAAATTCACTTGATATCAGAGGTACAAGATACGGAAGACAAGATTTACGACTTAAGCAACCATCATAAGCATCCCAGAAAACATTTTTCAATCACGTTTTGAGCTTTGGGATTATCGTATTCGGGTTTTAGCACATATATATGATAATCTATTTTCTTAAGAACTTTGTTTTCTTATGTTCAGGGTGTTAGAACTGGTAAGAAATTAACATGAATTCTCACGCTCAGCTTTTGTTCTCCTAACTCCAGGGAGGCTGAAAATACAGTACAGCCACATTAAGTTATGGATTTTCGTTGATGGTTATGACAGCAAGTTGATGTTTATTTACTAGAGGAGAATGGGAGTCTGGCAACCATTTCATCTGCTGTCATTTCTGTCCACAATCAGATGGGCCGTTTTTTCAGCAAGGCTCACAGGCACAGTGGGGGGATTTCAAGGTACTGGGCAGTTTCCTGGCCTCCATCCACTCTCCAAAGGATGCAGGGAATCTGAGTGGGCAGTCGAGAGCCATTGAGCAGAGGAAAAGGTTCAGAAAGGGAGAGGTGAGGACCATATTCACAAGCCTGTCTTGGGCAAGCCTCACTGACATAAAACTCATCATGGAAACACGTTTAAATATATGCTCATTCTTAAGTGCATTTTATACTTGAAAAGCACTGAACCAAGAGAGGGTATTCATAGCTCTTAATCTTTAAGGTTTGAAGTCTGCTCTGTGTCATTTACAAAGGAAGATCTAAATAATATCATTAATAGAAGCACCAAGTGTGTATAAAAGGCACCTTGTTATCTGATGTGTACCATTACTCGGCATGCTGGGAAGCTCTTTAATAGGAGTTGAATATGTTGTCATTTATATCATTCTACGAGCTTTCAAAGTTCTTTCTTATTTTTACAACACTCTACCTAGGTGTCTACAACACGAAGATGCCACAGAAGAAATTGAAACTAGAGAAATCAACGGAAGTTAGTAATATACAATGGGTAAGATAGCTCTCCAGTCTTTGAGTCAATATTCCATTCCTTTGAAAGGATTCTCTATATGTAAGCACAGCTTTATTACCATCCTTTGGACTGTGCCATAATACACGTTCACAAGTCTGGGGGCATCTCCCAGCCCGATCCCCTACTTCTCTTCTCTTATCTCCCCAAAAGGGAAGAATAATTCATCTAACTTTCGAGATGGACAACATGGAAGATAGAGACTACTGCTAATTCCTGGCATGTAAGTAAGTAGCTCATGAATGTTGAATTTGACTCCAAAGAAGACAACAAATTGCTTTCAGTTCATTTATCAATCACAAAAATATATGGCATGCTTATTACATTTAGGGCTCTGGGCTTAGCCCTGTCATTGTTCATGAGACAATAACCTCACAGGTGAGGAGAAAAAGGTATGATGATCTCAGGGGCGTTCAGGAAGAAACACCTGAGAGAACTACCATAGGCCCCCAAATACAAAAGCCAGTATTTACGGTGCCTTGTGGGATACCAAAGAAGATCCTGACTATAGAGGACAATGTGACTTAAATGAGGGACAGATCCGCTTATGGAAACCACGAGAATATATAAGGGCACTAATTTGTGACGGACAGACTACACATGGCATCGAGCCATGGAAGAGGTCCCGAATACTACTACATGGGATGTATACTAAAATATTACTCTTTGTTCATCTGAAGTTCAAATTTAACTAGGCATCCGGCTTTTACTTCTTTTTTTCCCCTCAATCTGGCAACCCCATAGGAAGAAAGGAAAGGGAGAGGTCAGAGGCAGTGAAGACAGACGGAGGATGTGGTCATTCTTCTGATCACTGCCCCCCCTGGTGGGGGTTGTTTTGATAGCAATCTGATTCATTCTTGGATCTCTTTGTTGTCTCTGCTTTTCTTACAGAAAATAGAGCTGTCCTTATTAATGTTAATGAGAGAGAGAGCAGCTGGGATTAAAAAAAACAAGCACAACAAAGAAAAACTTCTTTTCCTAAACTTTTGGCTCAGAGGAGTCTAAACATAGTCTCTCTTTCCACACTTTACTAAGCTTTTAACCAGTCAAGAACTTAAGTGAAATGGTTTCGGTAAAATCATAGAACATTCACGTGTTTTCAAGGTGGATAATATTGGGTCCTCAGATCCAGACAAAACTCAGTCAGCTGAAAGTCAGGGCTCCCAGGAACAAAGGCCCTGACTAGATAACCTCTACACAGTGTAACCTCTAGACTGACCCAGTGATGCCTGGAAGAAGCCTGTCTCAGTCCCCAAGTGTGCTCTGTCTCAGCCACTGATGAAATCAGGACCGACCTGTGAAATGTGGAGTTATTAAAGAAGATGTAGCACTGAATTTCAGTTTCCGATTGTGCAAGATCCTCTTCAGTGAATGAGAGAGAAGACAGTTGATGAATAAAAAAGGAAGGCAGCTCAGAAGCTCTTCTCACCTTCTCACTGAAAATTATGTTTGTTAAAATCAAGAACTTGCTTAAAAAAAAAAGAGGGCTAATTTAGGTGGTCCCATGGATTCAGGAAAGGATAAAAATGTAATGTAGCATATCCCAACATGAAAGAAGGTTGGTTCTGGAGCATTCCTGCCACTGGCTATCTCAGGACAAGAAGCAGAACTGGACAACTCACCTTGGTGAACCTGAGTACTGTGGCTATGCCTCACAGAAATTGCATCGGCAATGCCAGATGAGTTCGTTAGTGCTCCATCTCCAAGACATGAAAGAAGCCCACCATTTTAGGAAAAAAAAAACAAAAAAACTCTAATAATTTGTAGATCTATTGCTGAATGCTAAAATACCGGATTCATCAATGATCTACCTGGTTCAGAAAGGAATGCCTCTGTTTACAGAAGAACAGCAAGCAGATGATTGGTGAACAAGCAAACACGTGAAATGGGTCCTCCCGAAGTTCAGGTGAGTTCAGTATGTGTGGTGTAACCATGAAGACTCTTTTTAAAAATATAATTGAAGATTCTATTCTACATATGCATCATCTATGGGAGAACAGTCCCCCAAGCTGGGCAGTACTTGCTGTCAAGGTCACTGTTTTTGTTTTTTTGTTGTTGTTTTTAATATTTTTATTTATTCCTAGGAGAGAGAGAGAGGGAGACAGCGTGAGCAGGGGAGGGTCAGAGAGAGAGGGAGATACAGACCCTGAAATAGGCTCCAGGCTCCGAGCTGGCTGTCAGCACAGAGCCTGACGCGGGGCTCGAACCCACGAACCGCGAGATCATGACCTTAGCGAAAGTCGGACGCTTAACCGACTAAGCCATCCAGGCGCCCAAGGTCACTGTTGATCGTAACACTTTTGGAATTCCTCTTTTGCAACTCAGACTTCCTACCATTCTCTTAGATATCCTCACAGCTGCCTTTCTAAAACTGTGGTCTGGTCATTCGAAACAGAAACTTCAGGAGGCTTGTTAAAGATTACAGATTCCTGATCCGTACCTCAGACCAACTGAACCAGAACTACTGAGACGTGGGAGCTGTGATGTGTTATTTGATTAAGCCCCCTAAACAATGCTGAAGCATACACTCAAGCCAGTCATCAATTTATAGAATCCATATATTTGTTTTTTGAGTTGAGAGTAGGTGTTATTTCAGCAAACAGGCAGAAGGTACTCAGAGCCAAATTCAGGGAAAAGGGAAGTGATCCAATTAGGAAATACATTTAAGACAAACAGGACACGTGGCCCTAAGATAATAAAATGCACTGTGTCTTCTTCTGAATATAATTTAGAAGAGACATTCCCAACATGCTCTGAGCAATGAGAACTCGGCAGAAAGAAAGGACAGCTTCCCACGATGATGGATTGGAAAGGGACCACACTCATATAATACATGTGCTAAAGAATAAAGTATCTGATGACATTATAGACACATCTCAAATATAATTATTGCCAGGACCGTGACTATTGAAAATGGCTTTAGTCCTGTCCAGTCCTGTTCATATTCTCCACACACCATGTCCCTACTTGTCTATAGGCAATGCAAACGTTATGGATTCCCCTTGAATGTGAATGGTCTCATTGGCGCACATTCATCCTATGCTCCAATCAAATGAAATTACTTGTAGTTCCATAATTTGCTCTCTGCAACATACCCATTGTTCTTCATATGTTCTTATTTTAAGATCCTGTACTCCCTTCTAATAAAATAGGGGCAGATCGTGTGATAGATGACGGAGCTGGCTCTAGACTCTGCCTGGTTTTGATGCCAAATCTGTGTATCCATAAGCAAGTTCCTAATCTCTCTGCTCCTTAGCTTCCTCGTCTTTAAAATGGAGATGATAATAAAAGCAACTGCCTCATCGAGTTGTTGTAATAATTAAATGAATTAATATACTTAGCATGTTTGCAGCAATGGCTGGGACACAGAGCCACTCAATGATTATTAGCCATTACTGGTATCCAGAAAGGGTCTCCCTGCACAGAAGGAAAAGTTAGGCCCATTCTTTCTTTTTAATTATTTATTTTTAAATTTATTTATTCAAGTATAAATAACATACAGTGGTATGTTAAGGCCCATTCTTTTCTGTGCTCTTACAACTCTTTTTATAAAATTTTAAATATCTACTTATCCATTCCTTTTCCGGCTGCTTTAGAAGTTTTTTGAAGCAGTGATTTTGGTGTTCATCATCACTGCATTCCAGGGTTTTGCCCCATGTCTGGTACAGAATGAGCGCAGGTGTCTCTGAATCGAATCCACTCCTAAGAATGTGTTGGGCAGCAAAGATGCAAACACCAAGAGCATAAATTCCATTATTTTAAATAGAAAATAAAATTTGTTCAGAAACATCAATTTCCCTAATATTACTGAAATGCCTTTAAATAACTGTTTAAGAATCTGATAAGAACTTCTGCCTAGTATAAGGTATCTAACCCCCAATTACATAATTGTTTAACACTTAACGGTGTAGCTAACAGGTATATTTGTATGCAATCCCCTGCTGAATAGAAGGGAAACCTCATTATCCTATACTGAGCAGATACTCCAGATAAAAAAAAAATACTATCTGGATGAGACCTGAATTCGTAGTGCCCCAGCTGCCTGGCTTAAAGGAACACCAAAGGGCTAAACCCTCAGGAAAAAAAGTGAAGGGAATTATGAATATAACGTGCAATATGCTCAAACACAAGGTCAATCAGAAGAACAGTGAGCTAGGAGAGAAGCCCCCTTCTGTTTTCTAGCTCCCTGCTACTACTCCGAATGTGACCTGCGGACCCGTAGCATTTGGCACCATCTTGGAGCTTGTTAGAAATGCAGATTCCGCATTTAGAAGGGGAGTCATACCCACATTAAAGTTTGAGAAGCTGCCACACTTCTCAACTTACGGTAACAGGTGAGAACTTGTTATAGCAGGGTTTTAGCCGAGAGAATGATTTGGGCTAAAACTTTCTGTTAAGTTGCTATAGCAAATAGTTTGATAGTGAGTGTTTGGAGAGCAAAGTACGCCGGTACTCATGAAATGTTTGCAGAAAGAATGAGGCAAAGATTATGAAGGCAGAGCCCTGGTGTCAATTCAATTGCTGTGTGACCCTGAGGAGGTTATTAAACTCCTTTGTATCTCATTTCCCTCAATTTTCAATAAAGCTGGAGTTATAAAAATGTACTATTTTAATAAAGCTCAGATGAGATAATGCATGTAAGAAATTGTGGGGCTTGGAACATCATGGTAATCGGTTCACATTTAATCGAGTGGCTAATCTGTGCCAGCAACTGTCCTTAGGGTTCTACGTATTTAACTCCTTTCTGCCCCCAAACAGCCCTAGGAGGTGAGTGAGTGCTATGATTTTGCAGACATCGACTCAACAACTAGCCTGAGGTCATGGAGCTAGTCAGTGGCTTTGAACCCAGCACAGACACCCTCAACTACTGTGATTCCTGCCTTCTCCACAGTAGACACGAACCCATGCCGATGGCTATCACACAATTCTACATTTTGGTTAAATAGGAGATCATCTGACCTGTCCTTAGCTCTTCTTTGCCAGGATTCAACACGCTAAAATCTCTTTGGAATGAACTGAATTCTGTCAATGAGTTAACAAATGCCAATCTGGGATAAATTTGCCTATGCCTCGTGGTATTCTGAGTCTCTCAACTATTTCCCTGTAATTTAAGATTTGATGTATTCCAGGCTACCTGGTTTATTTCCCAACGTATTCCTCTAATCTGAAGGAATAACTCTCAGCATTCTGCAGAGCTTGAGAGAACAGTAGGGTGACAGCTGCAAAGTGAGAGACAGGAAGCATAATCCTTAAATGAGTTTGCTTTATAGTCAGATTATCGTTGCCCTAGATAAACACAAGTTCTTTTATATTCAACACAAAGACATTTAAAGAATATCGTAAGTCCTCTGTAAACAAGGTTTCCAATTATTGAAAAAAACAAAGCTTTCGTAATCCCTCAGCAGCTGGTATATGTTAAGTTTTTACTTACTAGAAATAATTTTAAAACCTGATTTAGCAGCCTCCCACACAGGCAGTTAGACTGCTGAATTTTCTGAGATACAAAGCAAGTTCAGGAGAAAAGACTTTTGACGGGGGGATACATATTGGTGATATTGGGGGATTTTATTCAGGAAAAAAAAGAAATATGGATAGTTCCCTTCTAATTAAAAATCGAAGTTATTTAAAAGGAGAGAAGACCATGCAAGTACTGAAATGTATATTCTCATAGTCAAAGGGCATAGTATAGAATGACACTTGAGCAAACTTTAAAATTCCCCGGTCTTTTCATCTAGAGTCTAAGGCCTTATTTTTCCTCCTTTTTTAAAAGCTTATTTATTTATTTTGAAAGAGAGAGAAAGAGAGAGAGCGTGAGCAAGCAGGGAGGGGCAGAGAGAGAGGGAGAGAGAATCCCAAGCAGGTTCCAGGCTGTCAGCTCAGAGTCCAATGCATGGCTCCCTCTCATGAAATGCAAGATCATGACCTGAACCGGCATCAAGAATCAGATAATTAACCAATTGAGCCACCCACATACCCCTAGGTAATTTTCCTTAAGGCATCACTTTAAGGCTTTTAAAATTCTGACAGGGGTAAATTCCTTCCTGTCTTGATTATAATATATTATAAAAACATCTACTGGCCACTCTTTCTGTAATAAACCTTCTTAAAAGGTTACCAATGGCTCTGCAGAGTTCTGTAAGTTAGACGCAAGGTAAGCACTTCAGTAACTCTGGTGTAAATATCCTGCTAATTTACAAATGTACACTGTACATCAGATTAGAGGTGCTCAGGACCAAAGCAGTTCCCACTCATTTGATTCAGAGTTTTCCAGGAACTGTGGTTTAAAATTCAGTGATAATATTAGCACAAATAAGAAGGAAAAGAACTTTCTTAGACCAGTGGTTCTCAGCTGGGAGGGTGGGTGGTGATTTTTTCCCTCCAGCAGATATGTGGCAATATCTGGAGACAGTTTTGGGTGTCACAGGGGAGGGTATTACCGGCACGTGGTGGGCACAGGGATGTTGATAAAATCCTGCCATGCATAGGATGGGCCCTCTACAATGAAGAATTTCTCCCGCTTAAAATAGATCTATGCTGTCAAGGCTGAGAAACTGTTTTAGAAAAACAAAAAACCAAAAAACCGTTGAGCATTCCCAAGAAAGGTTATTCAACAAAATTTTTGTGGACCAAAATACAAACAAGCAATAAATACTTTAACTACACAGCATGGAGTAAAAAGAAGAGGAAATATTTGTTTATGAGAACAATAATAATGTATAAGAGTAGCCGTTAAGGAAAGGCAGAAATACTTCCAACCATTCAAGGAAATAGCTCAGGTAAATACCCAACTGAAAAGACTGACATCTCGGAAGATTGATAAGGAAATCCCCTTGCCTCACCTGAAAAAAACTATAAACACCCTAAAGTATTTAAAAAAAAAAACAAAAAAAACTCCTAAAGAAAAAATTTAAGTTATTACTGGGAGTAACCATCCAGGATATGCATACATGTGAACTCAGGTTTAAATCCCTTACTGCTATGGATTTCATGTTCCTTTGAAACTCTGCCCTGATAACAGGGTTGAAACAGAACTTCCTCCACACCTGGCTACCCCAGTCACAGAGGAACCTTCCTGTCCTGGGGAGCTGAAGCATGGTCTGAGCAGCTGTCCGGAGCCTCAGTGACACCCTGATTTCCTAGGTTTCATTATATAAGCCACCATACACAATCATCTTCATAAAAGAAGAAGGTGAACTGCCCAAATTAGTTATATTTGGATTTGAAAAATAATGGAAGGGTGACTATACCCAGACATACACATTCAAATACCCCACCTTGCACACCGGCCTTTGGCTCCTGGTTCTGGTTTGCTCTAGGTTCAGATCTAGCGACAATGACTTAGAATCCAGGTAAGGGCAGGACTCAGGAGGAACAGAGGAGGCTCCAATACTTAACAGGCGCCTTCGGTATGTGTACTGCTGTTTTCCCAAAAGGCAAGTCATGCAGCAATTAATATTACCTTTTTGCAGATGAGGAGAGGAAGGCCCATGTGGTCACATTACTTGAAGACCACAGAGGCATGGAGAGGAGATCCAAACCAACATCTGATTGATCCCAAAGTCCATATTTAAAAAAAATTTTTTTTAATGTTTTTTGTTTATTTCTGAGAGAGAGAGAGAGACAGCATAAGCAGGGGAGATTCAGAGAGAGAGAGAGGGAGATATAGAATCTGAAGAAGGCTCCAGGCTCTGAGCTAGCCGTTAGCACAGAGCCTGATGCGGGGCTCAAACCCATGAACCGTGAGATCATGACCTGAGCTGAAGTTGGACACTTAACCAACTGAGCCACCCAGGCTCCCTGGTCCATATATATATATATATATATATATATATATTTTTTTTTTTACACCAAGAGGAAGGGAAACTGTCCAGGGAAAAACAGAGGGGATGCACTGATGAAAAACATTGATTCTGCTATCATAAAGAGATAGGTTGACCCCCCCCAAACTGTTAAACTCTTAAAAGTGCCCATTCCAGAGATCTGTGTGAGCTGTTACCAGAAGACCCTCTGTCACATCTGATGGCCAACCTCCTTTATCTCCATCCCTCTGAATGCTACCACCAGAGCATCATCCACCTGGTGCCCAAGCTAGAAACTGTCATCCCAGATTCCTTCCTCTCTCCCAATCTCACTTGCACTCTGTCTCCAAATCCTGTCCATTTTATGTATTACTCTTGAAACGGTCTCTTTCTTTCCATGTCCACTGTGGTACCTATTCACCCAAACCATTGAAATTATATTTGTATAGGTTTTCCTGTCTATACTTTCATCACCTTCCAATCTATCTTTCACACTTAAGTCAAATGTGCAAATCTCACCAAGTTCTCTGCTTAAAATTTTTCATTGGCTCCCTGTTGCCAGGTAGTTAAACCCATACGACTCAGTGCGTCCTTCCCAGACCACCCTACTTAAAAGCGGTACCTCTTCACCTTGGCATACCCAATGTTTCTTTTCTGGCTTATCCCATGACATTTATCATCATCTGAGATACTATGTATTTTACGTGTGTGATTTTTCCCAATCTTTCTACCCTAGTGGTAGAAGAGTGGAAACTTTTGTGTTTTGCTTATTGCTGTTATCCCCAGAGCCAAGAGCAAAGCTAGCACAGAGTAGGTGCTCAACAAATATTTGTTCAGTGAATATATGGATGGCATACAGGATTTCCCTAGGATGGTCTTACTTGTGTATGCAGACTATGGCCCTACCAGCATACATACTCTTGCCCTGAACATCCTTATTTCCCAATTCTTTATGTTCCTACCACAGAGATCCTTACAGTTTCTGAAACACATCCTGGTTAGTCATACATTCTGGTCATTTCCTCTGCGTGGAATTCTAATGCTTGCTCTCCAAACCTTCTATGCCCTAACCTGGCAAAATTTCAATGACTTAAAAATAAGAGACAAACTGTCTATTTATTTATTAAGTATGATTAACATGCAGTGTTAGGTGTACAATATAATGATTCAACAATGCTATGCATTACTCAGTGCTCATCACAATAAATGTACTCTTGATACCCATAACCTATTTCACCCATCCCCTCATCTACCTCCCCTCTGGTAGCTATCAGTTCCCTAAATTTAAGAGTGTGGTTGGTTGGTTGGTTTGCTTAAGTTCCACATATGAGTGACATCATATGGTATTTGTCTTTCTCTACTTATTTCCCTGAGCATTATACCATCTGGATCCATCCATGTTGTTGCAAATGGTAGTGTTTCATTCTTTTTTTTTTTTTGGCTGAGTAATATTCCATTGTGTATATATACCACCTCTTCTTTATCCATTCATCTATGGATGGGCACGTGGGTTGCTTCCCTTTTGGCTACTGTAAAAAACGCTGCAATAAACAAAGGGGTGCATGTAACTCCTTGAATTACTATTTTTGCATTCTTTGGGTAAATACCCACTAGTGGAATTCCTGGGTCACATGTCAATTCTAATTTTAATTTTTTGAGGAAGCTCCATACTGTTTTCTGCAGTGGCTGCACCAGCTTGCATTCCCACCAAATGTGGACAAGAATCCCTTTTTCTCCACATCCTTGCCAATGCTTATTATTTTGTTGTTTTATATATATATATATATATATATATATATAAAGTTGCTGTATATATCCATCATATACACACATGATGGAGTATTACTCAGTCATAAAAAAGAATGGGATCTTGCCACCTGTGACAATATGGATGGACCTAGAACGTATTTTGCTAAATGAAATAAGTCTGACAGAGAAAGACAAATGCCATATGATTTCACTTATATGTAGAGTCTAAACACAAAACAAATGAATAAACAAACAAACAAAAAGCAGGGATGGACATGTAAATACAGAGAAGAAACTGGAAGCTGCCAGAGCAGGTGGAAGGAGGAATGGGCAAAATGGGTGCAGGGGAGGAGGAGGAGGGGCTTCTAGTTATGAAATGAATAAGTCATGGAGATAAAAGGTACAGCACAGAGAATACAGTAAACGGTCCCAAAATAGCGGTGTCCGGTGACAGATTGTAGCTACACTTGTGGTGGACACAGCATCATGTACAGACTTGGGGCATCACTATGTCGTACACCTGAAACTAACGTAACATGGTATATTAACTATAGTTCAACAAAAATAAAGAAATAATAAATAAGTGTAAACAACATTAAACAAGAGGTAAAATGCTGCCGTTTCAGGAAAATCTTCCCTGACTGCCCCAAACCAGCCTAGGTATTATTTCTTATCCTCTCTCTGCACTAAAGGCTGAGTTAAAGAGCATAATCTGAGTGGAATTGGGACTGATGGCCTTTATGACCTCTAGAAGTAAGCTTTTAGAGGGAAAGGCATCTTTCTCTGTTGTCCTGGTACCGCAACGGCACATCTTGCGCAGAGCTCTGCTTCAATGAAAGTAATTGACTGTCTGAAAGACAGCTCTGTTAGAGTTGATTTACATGCACGGCAATAATATAACAACAGTAATAACTGCTAATAGTTATTAGGAACTTGTGAATGTGCCAGGCATTGTCCTAAGTACTTTCTTTACATATGTTAGCTTGTTCAATCCTCATGACTAGCCAGTAGGTAAGATCTATTACACCCATTTCCAAAGGGTGAACTGACCCACAGAGAAGCAGAGTATAAAAGCAGAATGGGGCGCCTGGGGGGCTCAGTCAGTAAAGCGTCCGACTTTGGCCCAGGTCATGATCCCATAGTTCATGGGTTTGAGCCCCCCATCAGGCTCTGTGCTGACAGCTCAGAGCCTGGAGCCTACTTCAGATTCTGTGTCTCCCTTTTTCTGCCTCCTTCCCTGCTCATGCTCTGTCTCTCTCTCTCCTTCAAAAATAAACACGAAAAAAAATTTTTTTAAAAAAAGCAGACTATATTATCCTGGAGCTAGAGCCCCTAGGTATCACACTCTATTGCCTGGAATTGCATCAGTCCTATTTCACATATCCTTTCTAAAGCCCTTTGTTCAGTTTTTTTTTTTCCATGAAGTTAATTCATTCATATCCTTGCAACTACCCTCCACCTCTCATCTTTGTTTTCCTCTAAATTTAGCCAAAGTTGGTATCTAATGCTCACAACAGAATCCTAAGTGATGTTCCCATTAAATTCCAATCTCCAACACTGGAGCTGGGTAGCTGTAAGGTTTACCAAGCTCCATAGGGGATTCTGACACGTATGAGGACTGGGAAGCACACCTTTGGGCAGAAGTTCCAAAACATAGAGAGAATGAACACCTTTCTGGAAGCCTGAGATATCTTAAGACTTCTACATTGATTTTGACCCAATCTACATGGATTTTTATCCAGTCTATGTGGATCTTGATCCTACTCTCACTGTAGGCTTCCAAGAACATGCAAAAGTCTAGCTGTGGGTAGCACTCACCTTTCCAGCTAGCCCGGGGCATCTTCCCAAAAGCTCCTTTTGACCCAGTCTTCCTTGCTACATCTTCCCTGGCACTCATTTCTTGGCTTCCTGTGTTGGCCCCCAACGCCCACCTTGAGCCCTCCCTGTGTAGACAACACAGTTAGGTATATTGCTCTGACTCTGCCCTGGCAGTTGGCTAGGGCTTCGTATTCATCCTCTGGTATCCGGAAGCCACAGCTCCACATAAAACGGCTCCTTCCTCCCACCAAGCCAAATCCCATGGAGGTCAGCCATATTGGCCAGACTGGCTGGCTGGCCTCCCATCGGTGCAGGAGAATCAAACGTGATGGGTCCATCTGTCTATCCTCCTGATACTTCTTACAGACAGGCACCATATTTTTAAAAATCCCATAAAGGAGAATCAAAACTCAGGACTTGAGCACAGATAGAAATTTTATGTTAATATCTAATCTCATATTCTTCTTGCTTCAAGATGCAGTTTCCCCTTCCCTTGGTTTTTGGTGCAGATGAGAATCTGAGACTCTTCTCTATAGGAGAAGGTTTCCTAAAAGCTGTCTCTGTGTCATCAGATGGCTTGTTCTTTCACTAAACAATTCTTATTCTTCTTTTTCTAATAGATCCTATTTCCAGTCCTTAATTCATCTTCATTATTCTCCTTGGAACTCTTTTTAAATTCTCCAAATACCTCTTAGGTTCAAGAAAGCTTGAAGTACCCAAAAGAATCATATCAAGGGAAAACTCAATGCTGCTATTACATTTCTAGGGGGAAAATGACTGGCTGAGGATACCCATTTAATTCCTCATTCTTGTTGGTAAATTCCTTCCTTCACAGCTTAGTAGTATTTGGGTTAAGTGGTCCTATGCATACTTTGGAAAAGGCAAAGGACGCCCATCATTCTCTTTCTTGTCCTCAGTTTTTTTTCTCCCTCCTTCTAGAAATGTAAGAGTATTTCAATTTAAGTATTCAGTGTAAGTATTCAAATGCATGTGTTCCAACTGATGAATAAAATTAATCCACCTAAAGGAAAAAAAAAGGCAGACACAACTTGGGGGGGGATAGAAGCGAAAGACTGTCTAGTGAAATGTCCTCAATCTTTTTTGCATTATAATCTTTCTTTGGAGCCATTTTACATGCTTTTTTCTTCCTAATCATCTCTCCCAAATGAAATTTTAATACTAAAGATAGACTATATATCTGTTTATGCTCTATAGGTATATCTGTGCTTCACACATAGAAAGACTGTGCCCCCTTAAGAACTGATGTCTCCCCCCATCCCCTTGGGGTAAATATCACCCGATGGAGAACTCATTGTCTGGCACCATCATTATGGCCTTCAGAACGCTTTTAACATTTGTTCTCCCTACCGGGAGGTGGGATATCGATCTTCGGCTCCCTCTTATAGATAAGAAAGCCGTCCTTCAGAGTGGTAAATTTGCTCACTCCCAGTCCTACCTGAGGCCAACAGCGGATTTAGGGTTGAAATGCAGTCCCTCATTTCAGCTCTAATATTCATTTCTCTGTTTCTGGATTCCATAAAATCCAGAAGCCTTTTCCCTATTATTTTAAAAATCACCTAACTTAGCATTTCTCAAACAGGTGATCCCCCTAAAATAATTCCCAATGTGGTAATAAACAAGAGTGAAAGTGCCTTAGTAATAATTGTCCTTGCTTTTGAATTCTTTTCCTGATGAATTAGTCCATGCTAAAAATTCCTGAGCTAGCTTTATGGTGCCCAGCACTATTCACATGAGACACTCTCCTGCTGTTCAGGGCTGTGCACCCACGAGACTGGTTTTTTTTTTTTTTTTTAATGTTTTATTTATTTCTAGGAGAGAGAGAGAGACAGCATGAGCAGGGGAGGGTCAGAGAGAGAGGGAGTGACAGACTCTGAAACAGGCTCCAGGCTCTGAGCTGTCAGTCAGCACAGAGCCCGACGCGGGGCTCGAACCCACGAACCGCAAGATCATTACCTAAGCAAAAGTCGGACACTTAACCGACTAAACCACCCAGGCGCCCCAAGACTGTTTTTGTTTCCTGAGCCAGAGCACATCCTGCCATTGCTCTTCTTGCACAAACAATCTTCGTTGTTTCTTTTTGACCTTTTATTACGAACATGTCCATACATACCGAAAAACTGAAAGACTTTTATAGCAAACACTCATATAACCACCATCTAGATTTTATAATACCTGCTATACTTGCTTTATGATGTACCTGTTTATTCATCCCTCTCTCCATCCATTAATTCAACATTTTTAGGGGCTGTATTTCATAGTAAGTTGCAGACATAGTACGCTTTACCCCAAATGCGCCAGCATGCAAATCCTTAATCAGAATTCAATAACATGTCAACTTTTCATAGGAGGGTAATCCCAGCTTTATTCTTGAAATTAAGGAAAATGAGTTTAGTTGACATGTTCAGGTGGCATTCTGAGATCTACAGATTCCACACACCTCTGTAATTTCCTGCTTATGGAGTGTGCCCCCTTTTCTAACAGGCTACCATTCCTCGATGGGGAAGAAAGTGGCCATGAGAAAGCTGATAAGAGAGTACCTGCTTATTGTCTCTGCTTTGGCCTTGTCTATCAATATACACATGTTAAATAAGAAGGCCAAAACCTTTTTTTTTTTTTTTAAATGTTTTTTATTTATTTTTAGGAGAGAGAGAGAGACAGCGTGAGCAGGGGAGGGTCAGAGAGAGAGGGAGTCGCAGACTGAAACAGACTCCAGGCTCTGAGCTGGCAGTCAGCACAGAGCCTGACGCGGGGCTTGAACCCACGAACCGCGAGATCATGACCTAAGCGAAAGTCGGACGCTTAACCGATTAAGCCACCCAGGCGCCCCTGCCAAAACGTTTCTTAAAATGGCTCGGGATCAAACTCATCCTAAATAACAGGACTAAAATTCCCTCTTTTTTTTTTTTTGCTAACATCTATACAGTACTTGGGAGATGGTAGAAATTAAAGACCAATTCTTCCCATATATAAATGCCAGGCACTGTTGAGTGCTTTACATCTACTAACTCACTCTTCAAAGTTACTTTTAGTGTAGGACTAAGGGTTGGCCAGTGTTTTCTGGCAAGGCTAGATGGTAAATACTTTAGGCTTTGAGGATCATATAGTCTCTGTTTCAAGCACTCAACTTGTCACGGGAGCCTTAAAGTAGCCATAGACAACATGTAATGGATTGAGTGCTGCTATGTTCTATTAACACTTTATTTACCAAAATAGTTGACAGGCTATAGTTTGCCAATGCCAATGCTAGACACACAAATTACCATTCTTTAAACTCCATTCTTCAAACGCAGTGTCAGAACATCTTACAGTTAACTCAAAACTCAGAGCTTTCCAGTGGCTCAAAGGCCTTTTGGTTTAATGGTGGGTCAGATCATCTCTTTGTATTTGTGCCCTTCCATCTCTTCTGTACTGGGAAGAGAGAATCATTAATTTTTCATCTATGAGAGACTGAGGCCAACTTAAAATCAAACTGAGTTAAGGCAGAAATTGGTTCAATTATGCGGTTAAACAACTCTGAAGACTAAAGGGGTCTGATCTGCATCCCCGAATCGAAGGGTATTGCTGCAGCATCGTTAAGCGCGGTCTTTGAGACATCATGGAACCCTGGGGGCCACAGCAAGAGCAAAGGGACAGCCCAGAAAAGCGTAATCACAGACTTGGCCGAAATAACTCAGGGAGCGACAAGAATGATTCATCAAACAATCGATGTGTAATTACCTAGAAGGACACAAGGTGCTGGATGGCAACCAATATGCCTTTGTCCAGCTGTGCCAAGGCTCTTCAATTTCCTTCCACAGTGAATGGGGAGATGACACTGGCTATGTAATTAAGGAGGACGAAAGAGATACCATCGCTAAAGTAAAGCTTGCTATTCTGTCCACCAAGACAGGGAGATGCAGTGTACTTAGAGCTAATGTCAGGTAAGACTGATTTGTTAAAGGACACAGACAAAGGGGATTGATTACCAATGGTACAATGTCAGCCTGGAGACGATGGGGGGAGTGGTAGACTGAGGCAAGGAGGTGGAGCCAAGAGAGTACCAGTGCTGGACTGACTTTCATTAGCAAATTAGTCACTTACAAACCTGAATTGAGAAATGTTCACTAAGCACACAGCTGATCTACTGAATGGAGGGACTTTCACCTTGGGATCCAGAAATATAATAATATAATTCAAAGTATTCCTGACATAATGACAACAGATTTGTTATTTTTATTAATGCAAATGTCCATTAAAAGCAAGGGTAAATTAGCAAGGATTTGTGCATAGTCTCAAGATAAAAGTAAATTATCAAGGATGTGTGCATGCTCAGAGCATGAGCAGGGGAGGAGCAGAGAGGGAAACACAGAATCCAAAGCAGCAGGCTCCGAGTTGTCAGCACAGATCCCGGTGTGGGGCTTGAACCCACAAACCATGAGATCATGACCGGAGCCAAAGTTGGATGCTTAACTGACTCAGTCACCTTGGAGCCTCTAAATACTTTTAACTGTAATACAAACATAACACTAAGAAGTATAACAAACTGGGCAATGGGGTGGGTATAAGAAACCAGGCTAACTTAATTAAGTACTGACCATACTCGTACGAGGCTTCATGTTTGGCCTCTGCAACATTCCAGGTATGGAAAAGCTAGACATAGCAAAGAAAGGCAAAAGCAGGGGCGCCTGGGTGGCTTAGTCGGTTAAGCGTCCGACTTTCGCTTAGGTCATGATCTCGCGGTTCGTGGGTTCAAGCCCTGCGTCGGGCTCTGTGCTGACTGCCAGCTCGGAGCCTGGAGCCTGTTTCAGTCTGTGACTCCCTCTCACTCTGACCCTCCCCTGCTCACACTGTCTCTCTCTCTCTCCTAGAAATAAATAAAACATTAAAAAAAAAAAAAAGGCAAAAGCAAAATATTTTTAAAGGGTGGAAAATAACATCCAAAAGGAAGTATATCTGGACAAAACCCAGAAGGCGATGGGGTGACTTGGCATCTACTTTGAAGTTCATGAAGAGTCTAGCACAGCAGTAGCCAAACAGGAAGCGTCATCAGGAGGCAAGGCATCCTGACTCTTCTATCTTAGAGCACAGGGAAGGGAGCAGGACACAGAGATCAGAGGGAAGGAGAACACTGGGTACAACAGCTGTCTTCACACTTGACCAAGTGTCAGGATAACATGCAGGATTCATTAAAACCCTGACTTCTGGGCCCGATCTTCAAGTGTGGGATTCAACAGGTCTGGGGTGGGGCAGGGAATCTGCATTTCTGACAAGTTCCCAGATGACGCGGTAGCCGCTGGTCCCAGGACCACAGCTGAGAATCACTGGGTTGGAAACGCCTAGTCCTGGGTTCAGTCTGGGTGTGATTCAGACTCTGCCCCTCCTGTGCTCTTTGTCTCACTTCCTCTCGTAAAAGCAGAGGGGTCACGGTCCCCATGGGACTGCTGTGAGGAAAAACCAGTGTACAACTCTAACCCAGAGTGCTCTGGGTTAGAATTCCACATGTGTGCATTCTATTGATTGCAATTAAAAGACTGACAATAAGTAAAAAGGCAATATCACTGAGGGTAGACGTATTAAAATCGGGACAGTCTGAGATGATCCCATCCGCATTTTTCGGATGCCAAGTAGTCAAGGTTACAAATCTGTTTTCAAACGTCTTGCTGCCTGGCCGGCCAGGCCACACTCCCCGCGGAGACGAGGCTTGCCCAGGGCAAAGGGTGGCTTCACCTTTATCAGCATTATTTCTCAGTTAACATTTAACCAGGTGAATCAATGTGAAGCTTGTTCGTAAAATGTTATTAGGGCACTCAGTGCTTTGTATCCACTCTCCTTCTCGGAGAGCCCTGGCTACACCTGAAATGTCGCTGGACCGGACCTCTGAGTCACAGAGCGGACTGCTCGAGGTAGCAGCTGCTGCGGAGGTGAGACATTTACTTTCTGTTGGGTTGTGTAAGGTTGGCCCTAAACAAGTCAGCATCTCCTCGTAACCACTCTGCTGAAGTCTGGCCCACCCCACTGCCACCCCTCATCGAGTGATGGATCTCGGGCCATTACGGCTGTCACAGGTTAGGTAAGAGTAACAGAACGTGTGTTGTACTCCATGATGCCTTTTTTCCTAAAACAACTAATTACTCAAGGTCATCTCAAGTAATTATATAAAGGAACACACATGTTCGAATTTGACTTTCAGAAATAAAAATCACCCAGAGAGATCAAGGAAGGTGCTCAAGAAATTCTACTTATTATCAATCACTTTTTAATCTCCCCACTTTCCTTGCTTGGATTTAAGAAGAAACCTTCCACCTTTTCCTCAATTCATGCTTCGGCATAGATACTGTTCTTTGATGGCTCTCTCCAGTCCGGCCCACCTGTCTTCTTGGCTCTGAGCCCCCTGAGCCTCCAAATTCTGTAGTGGCTTGTCCTCAGGAGCCCCTCTCATGACATCACCTTGCAAATGACTAAATATTTATAGGCCAAAACATGAAGGCTCTGCATTACATTAGAAGAAGCTCAAAGTATTCCAAAGAGAGTGACTTCTTTTTGGGGGGATTATATATTTTGGTAGCCAGCAGTACCTGTCAATAAGAAAGTTGTTTTTTTTTTTTAAGCCACAAAATTTGGGGTTGTATATTTAGAAAAAATAAAACATCTGTCTACAATATTTTTTGAACATTGTTTTTACTGAAAGGCTTTCCTTCTTTACTACCGTAGTTCTATAACCAAAGCAAGTGAAGCCCAAGAGGAAATCACATCAAGAAAAGAGCCTGCATTATGGAGTGAGCTAAATGCCCAGGAGAAATAAGGGTGAAAAGTGCCCTTTATTCTAGGTTGTGTCAGTAAGAAGGCGGGGGAAAGGAGACCCATGGAGAAAGTCTAGGTTGAGAAGAACAGACCTATTTCTTACCAGGGAAGAAATAGCCTTCTGATCACTACACATTAAACCAATTAAAAAGTAATGGGATTGATTTTTGTTTGTGGCCTGCAGAATCAATCTCATTACGTTAGAGACATACTTTGTCTAAATGTCTTGAATCGGTAGAGTTTTCATGTTCCCCCAAATGCACATATGTTTAAAAACATTTATTTTCAATGAATAAAATAAGAAAAGGGGGGAGGATTGTAGAATAGTAGATCTCCCTGAGTTTACTTTATTTATTTATTTTTAATGTTTTATTTATTTCTAGGAGAGAGAGAGAGACAGCGTGAACAGGGGAGGGTCAGAGAAAGAGGGAGTCACAGACTGAAACAGGCTCCAGGCTCCGAGCTGGCAGTCAGCACAGAGCCCAATGCGGGGCTCGAACCCACGAACCGCGAGATCATGACCTAAGCGAAAGTCAGACGCTTAACCGACTAAGCCACCCAGGCGCCCCTCCCTGAGTTTACTTTAAATCAGATTCGAAATGTACTGGGTTAGTTGAGAATGACATGGTCAATCAATATGGCCTTGTTAAGATCTTCCAGATATAACTAAGACCAGATAAATGCCTCAAGCTACAAGACTGTTAAGACGGCACAGTCCAGGTATGGCGAATCAAAATTTTAAAAGCATAATGATAAAGTGAAATACTTTTGTAGGCCGAAAGGAACAATTTTGACAAAGGTAGAAGAAAGCGAAATGGGCAGATATTTCGGGATCCAAAACTAGAGAAAATAGCGCATTTAAAGCGATATTTACAAAGTGAATATGATTTACTAGCAGGTAAAATCCGGTGTTACCGCAATTTGAGCTCAGGTACTATCATCTATACTCAGCCGATCAAGAAAAAATAAGCTGGTTTTGGTCATGAATGCTAGAAATCTTAGTTCTACAATTCACTTTTGCATTAAAGGAAAAAAAAAAACCTTTCCAAAATATATTATTCTATGGCAAGAGAGGAAGTAAAGCCACATAAAAAGGAGAACAATTTGAAGTAATAGTATGTAGTTTCATTTCCCTTTTTGGAAATTGCTTTTTATGATTCCATATTCACTCCAGCAATTTCAAAAGAGACAAATGACACCAAATCACTTAGTCACAAAAGAATTTTGACTTATTGTGTATTCTTTAGGTAATTCTAGTGGAACTTGACTTTAAATTAGTCATGCAAGTAAATCTTGACATTTTGGCCTTTTGGAAAGGCCAAAAGAAATTTAGAATATTCCAGGAAAAAAATATTAGTCTGTGTTTAAGTGAGAACTTACCATCTGCCAAAAGTCCAAGTCACTGCTCTAATAACAGCATTGGGTAAATCTGATATGCTATTAGTAATAGTTTGAGAATTCTAAATTCCTTATGTTAGCGGTCTCAATTTTTTTTCCACCATTTTACCATATATTTACTGATTGCCCACTGCGGCTTGGCACTGGGTTCAATGCTAGGGAAGTCCACGCAATTAAGACTGAAGAAGTTTCTGGAGCTTGTATTCTCCTTGAGAAAGATACAGAAGTGACAAGCAGACAAAAAAATAAAAGTATGTTAGATAGCATATTAAGTGCTACAAACAAAATAAACAGGGTGATATGACAAAGGAGATCTGGTGGTGGGGACGGTCCTTTCTTTCATTCTTTTTCTTTTTTTTTTTTTGTTTTGTTTGTTTAATCCACTCAGACTGTGTCCTCTCCCTCTTACTCCCCCAAAGGAGAACGATCATCAATGACAATACACAGTTGCCAAAGCAACACCTAGAGCCAGCCTCACGAAGCTCAGGAGAGAACAGTGCGATGGGGAGGTACTAGTTTTCATGGAGTTCAGGGAAGGCTTCTGCTATTAGGTGAACTCTGATCTGAAACCCGGGCATGCAGAGAACACTGGGAAATTGCAGGCAAAGGGCAGATCTGAAGATTCTGTAGTGGCAACGTTGTTGTTTGTTTGATGGATGGCAGCAGAGGCTAGTGAGGCTGCAGGGCCGTGTGCTCTGAGGAGAATGGTGTAGGCAGGGAGGTGACCCATACTGGAACCTGGCCACGGCTCACAGCCTAGTGAGGAATCATGTTTTTACTTTAAGAGCAATGGGAAGCTGTTGAAGCTGTTTGATTTACATTTGATAATTATGATTGGGGCTCCTGTTTGGTGAATGGAGTGTGTGTGTGTGTGTGTGTGCGCGCGCGCGCGCACGCGCATGCACATATGTGTGCGTGAGCTGCGGGGAGGGTGCCAGGAGTGAAAATGGGGCGATCAGGCAAGAGGCTGCTGACCAGCAATAATCTAGGCAAGACACGACGATGATCCAAACCATGTGGCAGTCAAGGAGAAGGAAAAAAAGTGGGCAAATGCAAGACATAGTTGGAGGTAAACTTGACAATTGTTAGAAAAAATGATGAGGGTGGGAAGAGAGGAGTCCAGGTCTCGGGGCAGCGGTGGGGGGAGGTGCGTTCTATTTTGAATGTTAGGCTACAGGTGGCCTGTGGGACATCTCCTTGAGGAGGTCAAGTAGACAGATGGAGAGAGGTGTGTGGGGCCCAGGGAGAAGTCTTAGAGGTACACATTTGGGGGTCAATATTCACAGTTTCTTCCTGACCATTCAGGCACGTATTTGGTAGTCAGTGAAATGCTTGCTTGCTTTTTTTTTTTTAATGTTTATTTTTGGGACAGAAAGAGAAAGAGCATGAGCAGGGGAGGGGAAAAGAGAAGGAGACACAGAATCTGAAGCAGGCTCCAGGCTCTGCGCTGTCAGCACAGAGCCCGACGCGGGGCTCTAAGTCATGAACCACGAGATCGTGACCTGAGCTGAAGTCAGGGGCTTACCGACTTAGCCACCAGCCGCCCTTCAATGAATTGCTTTCAAAATGGTGGACAGATAATTGTGGGAAAGGGCAAGAGAGAGTTTTGCATCCAAGCATATGTTTTGAATCCCCTGGCAAGGAACACTCAGGAAATATTAGTAGAGTGCTAGGCGCTGTGGCTGCTCGATAAATACAAATTTACAGTGGTGAATCTCAAGAAAGCAGTGAACCATCATTTCACTAGCCGACGATACCTGCCTCTTCAGCCATTTTCACCCTCTGTTCCTCATCCTCAATATCCTTTTTCCTGGTGGTTTAATTCCTGATCCAGGCATCTTGCTTTGTTCTTGATCCCGGTCCCTTGGGCTTTCCCATTCAGAGAACACGGTCACTGCTCTCACTCTGTCCCTAATGACTGTCTCAAAACCTCCTCCTCGGGTTTCTGAATCTGCCTTGAATCACGAACACTGAGTGCTTATTATGTGCCGAGCACTATTCTAGACACTTACCACATATATCCCATTTATAGCACCCTGCCAAGTAGATACTGGCCCTTGGAGTAGAGTAGACCTTCACCTCCCTGAGGAAGTAAGTGCTTGGCTCTAGTTACGTAGGTAGAAAGGCGTAGAGCACAAATTCAAAACAAGTCCAGCTGACTCTGCACCTGGGCTCCTCTGCCTGCATTTGCAAAGCTCACTAGATTCTGCCTGCTGGATCAGGCTGTCCCCTCGACCCACATAGGTCCCCAGAGAAGTCTATTAGGTGGTTGGTGTCTGTTGACGGCCGGCAAGCATTCAAGTCATGCTGGCCACACAGCATTACCCTTGAGCAAGCATTCCATATCTTTGTGACTACAGACCCTCTTGGTGCTCTCATGTGAGTCTGTAACCTATTCAATGGGACGATCCTAACCTCAGAGGAGCCCCCAGCCTGGGAGGGTACCAGGCATCAGGGAAACAATGGACATCAGAGCACACTGGAGTAACGCACAAGGTAGGGACATGGTGGATGGGAGCAGAGAGGAGGAAGAGTAAGGAGGAGGGCAGCTGGACTGTGTACTGAAGGAAAACGCAGACTCTTAAATAGCTGGCTAAGGGGTGAGATGGCAAAAGCAAAAAATCATAACTCATTGTTCAAAAGAAATAACACCATTATGGTGTTATGTAAATGTGTTAATAAAGCGTCGGTGTCTCTGGCCACGTCCTCTAACCGAAGGCTTTCTGACTCCATCAGGCACGTCCCCTGAGCATGCAGGTGCGGCACAGGCCATGGAGACATGTGCTCACACACCGCCTGTAGCAGAAGCAGCAGTTAGTCTAAGAGGAGGCCGTGCCTTCACCTGAAGGAGGCCAAGTCCTGGGAGGCCCAGCCACGTGGGCAGGAATGATTTGCACTTCATGTCGCGCTAGAGGACAAAGAGAGCTGAAGCTGCTCCTGTTGGCTCTCTCCTCCAAGCAGCACCTGTTCCGACAGCACACGTGACCCTTCATGGCCGGACACCTGCCTAGCTGCATGGACCCCATGCTGCCTGCCAATGAAATGGAGCTGATGGATATCCATTTTGTGCGAAGGTTCATGGTTGAAACGGGATATGGAATTCCTAGAGGCAAGCAACCTCAGTCCAGCATCAGCCAGATAACTTATTAATGAATTAAACCAATAAAGGTCGGAAGGTGAAAAGTTGGTTTAGAAGACAGACGAGAGGGAAAAAAAAAGCTACACATGCACTATGTTCTTTAGTTACAGCAGATGGTGATGATGGCTTGTGGTACGCAGTCCGCTTTGTTAAGGTGTCTGTGGCATTGCCTTCCAACGCAAGTGCAACATTAAAGAGAATTGTGGACCCTTCAGACCCCACTGGATGTCTGAAGGGTTTCAGCTGAATCCTGGAAAGATCTTCTGTGAAGCTAATCTGAATCTACCCATCTCTACTGCGAACATTCCACCTGGCTTACAGGACAAATGACGGTTCCAAAGAATTTGAGAAGCAAAGAAGTGCGCTCCCTCTCACACATACACGCACACACACACACACATATACACACAGGCAGAGGTAAAATATTAGATCTATCTTTAACTACATACATCATGATGTTCTCTTTTGATATGACACTCCAAGTATCAATAGCCAAGTTCTTTGCTGTATTCCCAACACCTAGACCAAAGTCAGAACACAGTAGGCTTTCCATATATATTTGTTGAATAGATGAACAAATGAGTATTTACAATGCCCTTGGATTTTAAGTTCTGGTACCCGACTTAGCCTGGAGACTTTTTCTCAATACTCCTAGGCAAAGTCCTTAGTTTTGTCTAATTTTTTAAACATTTTTTTTAATGTTTATTTATTATTGAGAGACAGAGGATGAGCAGGCGAGGGGCAGAGAGAGGGGGAGACATAGAATCTGAAGCAGGCTCTAGGCTCTGAGTGGTCAGCACACAGAGCCCAACACGGGGCTCGAACTCACAAACCATGAGATCGTGACTCAAGCTGAAGTTGGACGCTTAGCCAACTAAGCCACCCAGGCACCCCAGTTGTGTTCTAATTTAACAAAACATTCTTTTTATGAAGATATCTGAATTCCTCTAACTCCCTGCAAGGGCTATATTTTTTGTGCTGGAAAAAAGTAGGATCGAAGGAATTGTTAATAGCTTGTGTGTTACTTATCTCCCCAGACCCTCTATTCCAAGCATCTCATTAAACATTTTGTATTTATCCGATTCCCCTTATTTGGATATTGTTGAATAACAAGAGGACAAAAGTCATCAGGGTTGGTGACCGGACATCAGTTGGTGAATTTCAATGTCCAACAGAAGTAAAATCTTACGTAGAAACATTTATTAAATAGTGGTAAGTTGGCTCTGGGTGTGGAGATCTTTGGACGAAAGTCTCTGAGACAGGTTCAAAGCCAGATCCAGTCAGTCTGGTAGCCAGAAAGTACTGATGTTCAAGGATGACTCTCAAGAGTGTTGGAATTGGAGCCTTTTCCTCCTGATAAGGCAGATGGGACTCTGTAAGTGGCATCTGCTACTGTATATTTAATCTAAGTCATAATATAAAAAATAAGCAAGGACCCATGGGCCTTTGGGTGAAGGATATTAGTTTGACTATTACAGAAACTGGTGTCAGTGTAAAAATAGGAACTAGAACCTTAGCCCTGCCTTTCAATCGTGCTGACGCCCCAGATGATAAGGGAAGTGAAGGAGGCCTGGGGAAAGTTCTCTGGGCTGTGAGCATTTGTATGAGTGGATATATTTTTTAAGCTGATCTCCAATAATAAAAACAGTCACTTTTCTTGCAGGGATTTTTTTTAACATCAAGTAAATGTGACAGAGCATAAAGGTTTGTTAAACATGAGTGAGAGTACCTACATATATTATTCTCTGTGTTTTCTCTGTCGGAAGCATTCCATAATTTAAAAAATGATAAAAGAATCGGAACAGCAGGAATAAGGAAAACAACCAAAACCACACGTTTTTGGGGGTCTTAAAAAAGGACGCTTAAGTTGCCTCTGCAATGGTTGAAAACACAAGACCTCTGAGATCAAGTTAGTTTGTGAATATTTTTCAAATAACACCTGATTTCAAAATACAGATTACTTAGGCGTTAAATTTGGTGACACGTTAACAAACATGAATGCAAATCAACTCCCAGGAAATCTGAAAGCCCTCCAACATCAACACAGTGCTGACAATTCATCATATTTAACAAGGTGTGTTGGAAATAGCTGAGTACTGACCTCCCCAGGACAAATGATCCTCTTGGGACGAGGGGCCTCTTGCTGTAACTGATATACTGCCAAAAAAAAAAAAAAAAGATAATTATAATTAGAAAGCTAAAATACATACCAAAATAGCTTCCAATAGTTGCACCTAAGTATATCTCAAGAACTGCAAATATTTCAACCAAGAAAACACAGAGGATACAGGCATATTTTTAGACTGAAAAAAGTCAGATCATTTATATGGAAATTAGTTACCAGGGATGTAAACTGGCAAAACTGATTTTTCTTTTCTTTTACAAGGCCAATTTAGTTTCATAATTGTTACTGGCATTGTTCATTTTATGGCTTGGAAGGTAGGAGTAAAATTCTTCTGACTATTTTAAGAATGGAATTCTACTTGTGAGTACCTAAGCAGTACGATCACATAATAGGATTCCTGAATTTATATGCTGATGTCCCCTGACATACTGGGGAAGGACTGGCATTAGCAGAGGAGTGTCATTCTCTGAAATGTCACAGAGATGTACAAAGACACCACCGATTCTGTGAGCGGGTGAAACCCCAAGTCCTTTCTGTGTTCATGAGTTCCAATTTTGGCCCGCCCATCACCAAGGATTCTCATCTATGTGACTAATTCCCACCCATTGTCATTTCTCTTTCTTGGGTCCCTCAATATCTTAAGAAATAGTAACCTCCTTATATCTTGCTTCAAACATAGACTTTCAGGCTTGGGTTGGAGGAAAGTAGGTTTGTATATAAAAATAAAATCTATCAGGCCATCCCAGTAATGCTCATGATTTGTCTGATTACAGTGAGTGATTTTCTGCTGTTCAGCGCGTCTGGCTATTTCTCTTGGAAGGAAACTACCCCAGGGCACCTGGGCAGCTCAGTCAGTTAAGCGTCAGACTCTTGATTTTGACTCAGGTCATAATGTCAAGGTTCGTGAGATCAAGCCCTGCATCGGCCTCTGCGCTGACAGCCCAGAGCCTATTTGGGATCCTCTCTCTCTCTCTTGCTCTCTCTCTGCGCCTCCTCCACTTATATACTCTCTCTAAAATAAACAAACATTTTTTGAAAAGACAGAAGAAAAAAAGAAGGAAACTACCCTATGTAGGTATCTGTGAGCTCTACCTCTTTGAAAACCAAACTGATATTATCCTGAGAATCTTGAAAAAGGAAGAATTAATTTTAGATCGTATCAGTGTATGAAAAGTTAAAATTCAATCACGTAAACTATTTCTAGAAAATGTAATAAGATAAGCAAAAATTTCTGATTTTTCTTAGGCCTAAAAATAAAAAAAAGGGGGGATGGGGACTTTAACAGAGATGCAGATGGTCATGTAGAAGCAGCAATGAATATGGTGGGATGTATTCTGTAATTATGGCTTCTCAATGCCTGCAGCTCAACGTGGTTATTTTCTTCCCTAATTAAGTGTAGACTGCCCAGCTACCGCACACAGAAGAAACTATCCACTCGTATAGACGTTTTAATGTGCCACATTGCTAAGCTGAGTTGCCCACACTACTGATAATGCCTGTGTCACTTCAGGACAACTGTACCCAGGCACGGCAGATGGGGACAGAGAAGGCTTCTTGTCAAAGAGGAAACAGGAGGAAGAAATGGCCAAACATACAGAAATCATTGTGGGCATTCCACTGACCATCCCAGTGATGCCCAGGCTCTCCTTAAATCATGGGAGAGGCTGCTCGCAATCCTTTAAACCTCTTGAATCAGCCCCAATGCCTACTAACTGGTTTCCAACAGTGTTACTATTAATGAGTATAATGGGACCGAAAAGGGCCCGTTCCAAAAATCACACAGTGGTAGAACCAAGGGGAACTGCAGAAGCCACATCCAGAGAACTGTGCCCCCTCTTTTCCGAGTGCCAATGCGTCCTGAAGCCAACAGTTGTAGGGGTACGGCTGGCTGGACACCATTTTTAATGCCTCCCTTGGAGGTGACAAAGGAAGTATACACGTTGTAAGATGAGAGCATGTTTTGCTAAGTGTGCCTTTGCAATTCATATCAGCAAATATTTGAACATCTGCTATAGGCTAGATACCACAGTCAGCACTATGTGGAGGCTTTTATGATGAACAGAGAGAAAGGGGGGAAGAGAAGGAAACCAGCATATCGAGTGCCGGTCATGTGCCAGGGACAATATTTCACTGAATCTTCAGGAGAACTCAGAAAAAAGAATGTTGTATTATTATCATTCTTATTTTTTAGATGAGGAAACAAGTACAGGACGGTAAAATATTTGCCCTGGGGCATCCGGCTATCCTTTTAAGTCCAGGGCCCTGTTTATTTTTCTATGCCTCAAGCCCTTTGCACTTGCTATTCTTTCCACCTGGATTGTTCTTTCCTAAGATATCCAAATGGCACTCTCTCTTCTTTCATTCAGGTCTTCCCTGACTTGATATAACATCGCTCTGCTCCCTTACCCTGTCTTGTGTTTCTTCACAACACTCATCATCATTAACACAATTTGTTTATTTTGTGTACCATTTCCCTCGACCAAAGCACAGGCTCTTTGAGGGCAGGGACTTTGTTCTGTCCACTGTGGTGCCTTCAGCACCTAGAATAGTGCTTGGCAAACAGCAGATTAGCTTAACGCCATATTCGGTGAACAAACTAACTGTATCAACAACTAACTCATGGGTCACAGCCTTTGTCTTCAAGGGAACTCGGATCCAGTGAGAGAGACTCGTGTGGAGGCATGCATCAAGGGTGGGCCAAATGCTTTAATACGGGGGAGAGGAGGAAGCAGTTCTTTTCACTCCGGTGGCCAGGATGGCTTCCCCAAGGGAGTAGCGTGGAGCTCTTGAGAGCTCTTCTCAGAGGATTAGAGGGGTTTTGCATGTAGGGAAGAGAAAGGCAGTTACAGGTGGAAGAAAGGGCCTCAGCAGAGAAAGGGAAAGGCATGCTTATTGGTCAGTGAGAGTCCAGCATGGCTGTTCCACCAGGTTAGGCAGATGTGGGAGAAGGTCACAGAAAGCTAAATCTTTTTTTTTTTTAAATTATGTTTATTTATTTTTGAGAGAGAGAGGGGGAGGGAGGATGTGTGCTGGGGAGGGGCAGAGAGAGAGAGAGAGGGAGACACAGAATCCAAAGCAGGCTCCAGGCTCTGAGCTATCAAAACAGAGCCTGACACGGGACTTGAACTCACAAACCATGAGATCATGACCTGAGCCGAAGTTGGACGCTTAACTGGGCCACCCAGGCTCCCACACATAAAGCTCAATCTTAAAGGTCAGGAGCTAAGGAGCATGGATGTTTTTCTGCCTGAAGCGGGGAGACAATTACATTTTTTGAGCAGGGAGATGACATTATCTGGTCTGTTTCAGAAAAATAAGGATAAGACTATGCAGAATGACAGAAGATGCCAAACTGTGGACACCTACTACGTGCTAGACACCTTATCTAGATCTTCTCATTTAATCTTCCCAACAAACTTACAAGGTAACTGATAGCCCACCCTTACGGATAAAGTAGTGGAAATGCCAAGCTTTGAAGAAGCTCAAGGTCGCACAGATAATATCATGACATTGAGATTAAAAGCCTGATTTCCAGATTCCAAGGTTTGCATTTTTCAGCCTTGTCGGTAGTTCCCTAAGGCAGGGGGTGGAGAGGTCCTACGTGCAGCTAGGAATGCTCACGGGCAGTACGCACGGACAGTCCAGGGGATGAGCTCGAGTTTGTTTTTCTTTTATAAAACACTTAGGAGGCTCTAATACCCAGCCATGAGAGGGAGCCACTGCCCTTTGCCTCACCGAGAGGAGGACCAGAGCAGGGGCCCTGGAGGCAGAGAATCGAGAGAAAACAGTATTTTAGTTGTGCGTAAAGGAGATCGTGAAAATGTGCATTAAGATAACCTGGTGGAGACTCAGATAAGAAAGTAAATTAATGGCAGAGGAGAACTGACAGGGCTTAATGACAGACTGAATGGAGGGAAGGACCTTGAAGCAATGAGAGATGGAGACGCCATTAACAATCACAGAGGATACAGGTGAAGGAACATTCTAGACAGGGTAAAGTCCGTCACTGTGCCCTCTAACAACCTCCTGAGGTTTAGTAGAGAGACATGCGATAGTTCCCCAATCTCAAAATCAGAAACAGTCTGAGCCAGGGGGCGACGTTGAGGGGGTCCCTGCAAAACCCTCAAGCCAGGAACACCGAGGTTTTTCCCTGGTCCCTGGGCAGCACACATCACTGATCGATTGCTGTTTCTCAGTGAGTAGGTCTCAGGAACCGATCTGTTCGGTACTGTTCCAAGCAACAAAAGTTGGCACATAGGCACACAAGCCTGTTTACCATCTGGATAATGTGTCTCTATAAAGATAATGAGACAGCAACCAACTGCAATGGTAGCTATATAAAAAAATGGGCCCCAAATCCTATATTAGCTTCGAGGGAGGGTCTCAGCCGCTCATTTTCAAGGTTAGCTATAACAAAATAACCATGGTGGGAAAAAAAACCCTCTAAGGCATATTTAATACAAACTGGAACATGTCACATCATCTGAA
Organism: Proteles cristata cristata; assembly: GCA_017311185.1. NCBI lineage: Eukaryota > Metazoa > Chordata > Mammalia > Carnivora > Hyaenidae > Proteles > Proteles cristata. Next base: position 35,575 of record JAESUZ010001314.1, on the reverse strand, counting down.
AGTGTCACTTTGTGTATGTTTTTTTTGTTGCTGTTCAACAAGCACATTTCATGAGCAAAACACAACAATGTATGTCACTTGTTGGGTGGCTCTGTGGGCTAAGAGGTGATATGATGGGATCGGCTGCTGTAGCAATGTTCCAGATATGTCCTAGGCACTCCCCAGCCCTGGGCACTCTATAGGACCGGAGAGGACTCTGGGCGCTGGAGTAAGCTATTTGGCAGGGGGTGTGTCCACCCCGGACCGAGGAGGTAGAGGAGTCCTTGCACCCCCCAGCAGCCTGAAGCACATTGGGAAACCCAGGACTCTCTGAAAGAATGTTTTACTTTTTCTCCAATAAGAAAAGTGGGCTCGTTCCCCTCTAACAACGATCACTCCACTTCTTATGGATGCCAAGGGAAAGCCTGTGGTCTGGGTGACACAGAGACTCTATCTACACCCATTGGCTCCTTATTGGCTCCTTACAGACCCTGCAGGAATGGCCTCTGACAGCTTCTTCTTTATTAAGAGGGCATGCAGACCCAGGAGCCCAACCCAGCCATTTGTGAGTAAGACTGAGCCAGTACCACACTGATCAGTGCCCATGTCTTCCCCAGTCCTCAGGGGAAAAACTCATGGGTGTGAGTGAGAAACAGAGGAGTTTTAGAGGTCTTCTTGGCTTCACCCCACCTCCCACGTACCTCACTAGCAGAATATCCAGTCTTAATGGGGACTGAGTTCTTCTCTTGTCTAATGGAACCGTGAGAAACCCGTGGATGAGGCTATGTAGCCTCATGATGAGAGGGTCTCAGGTGTTAGTGTGAAGAAGGTTTTTCTACCTACAGGGTCTCATATACTGCAGATCCCCCCCCCCCCAATTCTTCCGATTCAGAAACCCGGGAGTAACGGCTGAGGACATGTTATTATCAGTATTCTCCCAGGGCAGTTCTGAGGCAGGGGGTCAGTGGACCAGGGTCCTGAGGTTCTCAACTCCTCTTTAGGAAAACAGGCACAAGCTGTGACTGCTTGACCTACTGTCTGGGAGGGTCTCCCGGGGGAGCTGCCGGCACCAGCAACTGCTATCTAATTGGCACTTGGCCTCTTCGAAAAGAAAGTCTTTCAGAGTATACCCAGGGCGATTTGTGAACTGGTCTGCTTAGGGCATCATACAGTTGGTGTGGTTCCGGCTTCAAGTTTAGAATGTGGCTTCATTATTATTTTTATAAGTGAACTTGAAGATAGCTTTTTTCTTTTTTTTTTTTAAGAAAATGGAAACCAAAGCGTCCGACTTTCGCTTAGGTCATGATCTCGCGGTTCGTGGGTTTGAGCCCCGCGTCGGGCTCTGTGCTGACTGCCAGCTCGGAGCCTGGAGCCTGTTCAGTCTGTGACTCCCTCTCTCTCTGACCCTCCCCTGTTCACGCTGTCTGTCTCTCTCTCTCCTAGAAATAAATAAAAAAAAAACATTAAAAAAAGAAAAAAAGAAAATGGAAACCAAAGCTTCCTTGATGACTTCTTCAATGTTTTGGGGTTTGATCTTCGATATTAAGGACTAGCCGCAGACATATGATACTTTGGGACAAGATTATTCTTGTCCCAAGACCAGTCCAGTTGAGTGGCAGGTTGAGAAAGAGAGAGAAGAGAGTACAGGGAGTTAGGGAAAATCACGTGGCATCTGGGTTCTGAGTCAATACCCAGGCTTATCCATCCCTTTGGCCTCACAACTCCTAAGCACAGTGTTTGGCTTAAAGCAAAGCCTTAATATGCATTTGCCGCATGAGTGATGAATGAATGAATGCACCATCTACTTTAAAATATTGAGAGAGCTGATTCCTACGGTTCTGATTCCTCTAACTTTCTAAGCCAGACATTTGTGGTTGCCTTCCCAATATCCATTTCCATCTTCTCCTTTCCAACAGTACTCCAAATTTTCCAGTTGTGTGGATTACAGAGGGTTGGTCCCTGACTGGTTCAGGTCAGCAGCATACTCAACTCTTGGACCACAATGATGGAGCTGGGAATGGATAATGCAGGTCAGTCAGGGCTGAGACTCAGTTCTAAGTCTTTGCTAAAGGTGTCAGGAAAGTAAAGTCTCTTTCTGCCTGCTGCTCTTGAATACGGGAGAGGTAGTCCTGGTGCTATGAGTAGCTATCTGGGATCACAAAGGAAGAGCCTACTAATAGTGACGCCAAACCTGAAAAGCAGAGCCTAGAAAGGAAGAGATTCACATGTGGTTTGAATTGCTGGAACAAGTTCTGCCTGAAGCCAGTATCGCTGGACATTTTTGCTTAAGTCAATGAACGTGATGGAGTGGAATATTCTGTTACTTGCATCCAAGAGCATTCCAATTAGCATTTAAACTTAGAAACTGGGGCGCTGGGGTGGCTCAGTCAGTTAAGCATCTGACTTTGGCTCAGGTCATGATCTCACGATTTGTGGGTTTGAGCCCTGCATCAGGCTCTGTGCCTAGAGCTTGGAAACGGGAGCTTGCTTCAGATTCTGTGTGTGTCTCTCTCTGCCCCTCCAGTGGTGGAGGTGTGTCTCTCTCCTTCTCAAAAATAAACGAACATTAAAAAAACTTAGAAATCACTTTTTAAAGTGGGTTATTATCAGGTAAGCTAATTTTCTTTTAGGCATAGTGTCATAATTGGGACTAAGCCTCATGACAAGAATATGAAGCCCAATAAGCCAAAATTATGTCTGATAATCAGCAATAAAGGCTAAGACATACCTATACACTTCCTTACCAAATAAAAATGACAATTTTTAGAATCAAGTCTTATAACATGGCAAAAATGTACTGCCTTCAGTAAATATATGAGCAATTTAAAAGTACCAAAAGTCATTAGAGTTAAAAAAAAAATGCATGATGGAAAAATGTGCATGCCATACATGCTATGCTAATGAGTATGACATCAACACCTAAAATTATCTTTCAAAGGATGGTTTGTGAACATTTCAAAGAAAAGGACTCAGGTTCAACACGGATTCAACAACAGGTTATTTAAAACCAAGCAAATGTCATACTTTGAAATGTTTTAGACTTTCAGATCAGGAAAATACGAGTTTTAGCATATTTGAAATTTTTTTAAAGTAGGCTCTGGGCCCAGCATGGAGTCCAATGTGGACTCAGGGACTCATGGCTTGAACTCATGACCCTGAGATCAAGATCTGAAGAGAGATGAAGACTCAGACACTTAACCAACTGAGTCATCCAGCCACCCCTCGTGTATCTGGATTTTAAGAAGGATCTCATGAAGCTCTGAAAGGCCCTAAGATTCTTTCTCTGATTCACCCTTGAAGACCCACATACAAATTTAATCTCTTTTATAAAGTCTTCTCTACTCTCAGGAGGTGGAAGAGGAGTATCCTATTACTAAATCCATTTGCATCTGAAGCGAATTGGCTTATAGTTTCTCCCTAACAAGACTATACACTGGAGAAAAGTATGGATCGCAAGTTAGTCCTTTTTGATTCCTAATACTTGTTCTCTGACATGCAGAAGGTCTTCCCTGTATGTTTGCTGAAAGACCGTATGAGTGAATAATAGTCTTGGGAATAAGATAGAGTAGCAGAGCTTGGGGATGATACGGTCAGGTGAGTTTATAAGTTTACCCAAACACAAATAACTTATGGATTCAGGACAGCCAAAAGAGTTCTTTCTCAGCAATGCTCTGTATACACTTGGGCAGTGTGGTTTTGACTCCATGGACGGCACATCTGGTGGCATCCCTCCCCTTACCCCCTCCCCCCAACCTCAGTTGTGGAGTTATCCATCACTAGAAGCCCTCAAATAGACCCAGGATGACTATTCACTGGGTGTAATAGAGAACAGTTTCACATATGACCTTAGGTTTGTATTAAATGGCCTCAACTATCCTTTCCATGTCTAAAGTTTTATGATTTTAGAGCAAATAAAGAAAAGCACAACTTTGGTTAGACCCCCAAGTCAGACTTAAAACCAATACACCACAGTGAAATTGATACTCTAAACATATAATTAACAATGTGCTTTCTCCCTTCCTTAGGATTCAGGAGCACTTTTAAGAGATATATTGGGTGGCCCAAGGCCTCTTAGCCAAAGGCGAAATGAATTGAAGCCAATGCTATCGTTCTGCTTCAGTAAAGCTCTCTGCGGTGGCATTCACTCAACAAATATTTATTGGCTAGTTAATGTATGCAAGGCTGTGTGCAAAGCAGTGTGCAAAGCACAGTAAGTCATGCACCACCCAGTGCCTCTCACTACAGATATTTTGTTGATTTACTGTCAGAGCTCTTCACACTCCATTAGGAAACAAACAAACAAAAACATCCAATTACTAAGTCATTAGCACTGCCTTTTAAAATAGAAGATCAGAATGCAGAACATTAGATTGGAAGGGCCCTCAGAGACCCGGCACAACCCCTTTATTTCACAGATGGGAGAACAGACTCATGTAATAAAGAATGAGGTGCCTCTGTATATGCTGACATGCAAAGATAAAAACAAGATATTTGTGAAATGAAACAAGCAAGGTGAAGGACACCAAGTATAGCATAAGCCCATTTTTCTCCAAAGGGAACAACAGCAAAAAAAAAAAAAAAAAAAAAAAAGCCTTACTATTAGCCATGTATATTTTGAACACTCGAAAGGATATGGCTTCCAAAACTGACTGAGGTCAGCAACTGGGAAGCAGGAAAGAGACACGGAATCTGGGGTGGGGTTGGCTTGGCAATTAGAAAGAATTTCACTCTCAACCTTGTGTGTTTTGTAATGTTGGTCTTGTACAGCTACGTATTGCTTTGGTAACAGATATATACACAGGCAGGTGCGTATATGTGTGTGTGTGTGTGTGTGTGTGTATACACAGGTATAAAATTGTAAGTGGGAAGAAAAAAAGTCCTGAAGACTTGCAGGCTGTGGGTCAGAAGTGCTTCTGGGTTGTACTCCGAATGCCAATCCAAGGCATTGAGAGATGGAGAACATATGCCAAGTTACTGAACCTCCTGAGCTGCGGTTTCCTTGCACGTGAAACGGGGATAATCATGGCAGCCATCGCTTAGGGCTGTGGGGAGAACTTGAGAGTTCGGGCACACTGCTGGCACAGTAGCCGGCACGGCGCAGGTCTCACGAGTGGTGGAAACAGCGGTAGCCCCAATAATGAGGACAATAGCTATTCTTATTGTTGCTGTCCAGACTCAGAGCCTGAACAAGGACACGTCTCCCCTGGCCGTCAGCACAGTGGGTTTCCACCCGACCACATGCCTTCCCTCTCTTGCTGGAGAATCTCTTAGGCAGAGGATACTAAGGAAAGAGAAAATAATAGAAAATGAATGTGATGGTGATGACAGGTGCCTGCCTTCATGAAGGGAACTGAGCTGCTGACTGATGACCAGGTATGATTTCTGTTTCAAAGGCATCACCCGTAGTGACCAAACATGATTCCTTGCTATCTGTTAATATTCTTTGTCATAGATGTCATGGGATATTACAGCCGTAGGATGATCAGCTAAGAATGTAATTCATGGAAGTCAGCACGTTCGTCCTTGCTGATCAAATCTGCAAAACCGAAAAGGAAAGCCCCAAACCACAAGGTCGGGAGTCAGAATGTAGATCTCTTTTATCTAAGCAGTCCTGAAGTGGGTCACAGGCAGCCTGCTCGGGGGGGTCGTGGCCAAGGGAGAGTGCTGTGCGGTTCCCCCTGACTTTTTCCTCAGTGGAAAAAGCAAGATTTGGGTTTTTGGGGTCGTGAGGTGTGACTGTTTGTGTTCATTAAATCAGTGGCAAGAAGTGTTCAAAAGGCAGGCCTACTGAAGACGTGTGAAGAGATTCTCATCTCAAATACTCACAGTACGATTTCCATATTGGAGGCTGGTATTCTTCAGCATCTAGAATAAAAAAGGGGGAAAAAAATCAATCTGTCAGCCTGAACGTCAAACCGTCAACATGTGTCTTCTTTGGAGGAACAACAGTCTGTCAGCGGTACTTGCATTCTGGTCCCAGGGGCCCCCCTCTGCGCATTTATGGGACAGTTCCAGCCACGAGGGAGGAAATGTACATGGCAACCCTTGCGGACCCAACTGCACTCTCTTCAGATCACTTACCATGACAGAAATCAATTGCTTAACCATTTTCATAGAGCCCAGTAAATCAAAAAAGATTCTTAAAGCAATTAACTTGATTGTACCCTCCAGTAATCCTTTCAAAGGGTATTTACTTAACTTGGCATAATAAACATGTAATTTATCTCACAGTTTCCATCAGACCTTTAGCCCATTTATTAAGACTTGAGGGCAAGACGTAAAGTGGCAAGTATGTAGTATTAAATCTGGGAAGTTGGGTAACTCAACCAACTGAACTCCTAAAATGACTGGGTCTGACAGCAGAGACACTGATGATTCAATTGGAATCGCATTATCTCCTTGAATTTATTCCAGCGTGTGACTAAGGAAATTTCTAGAACACCTCTCAGCAATCAGAAGTGTCAGAGCAAAAGAGTTCCAATAAAACGGAGAGGATGAAATTGTTATTCATCAATCTAGAAAACAGACAATGGGAGGAAATCTGCTTGTTCAGTCGATTCAACAATCCCAGTGCTGACAGCTGAATTTATAACTGTGATGGAGTTGTTACAGCCTTCCTAGCATGTAGCTAAGGCCTTGGTAAAACATAGGTAGCTTAAGCAGCCAGAGGGGAGAATCCTTTCCCTCAAACCACAGAACACTGAGCTGGGGGGGAACCTTAAGAGTTCTCGAATTCAGCACCTTTATACGAGGAAATTGTTCCTGTCATCATTCTTGCAACCCCAAGGTATCATATCACCCAGCCATCCACCCGCTGCCCTTCTCCTAATGCTACTGTCACAAACGAGTTTCATGCCAAGGACTAGAAATTCTCTAACTTCGCGCACAGAGGTCGTTTGAGAATTTTTCCCCTCCTGAGAAGCAAACACGCTATTTATATAAAAACTAACTCAAGGGTGGCGAACGTCCCCAAATCCTACTTAATTACAGTTGTGTAGCTTAAATTCTTTCACAATTAATGTCTTGCTCTCTGGGGTCCACCTGATCACAGAGGCAACTAAATGCCTCCAAATGTAGTTTTCATTCAAATAAGTCTGTATCATTAGGCCCATATTGCCAGGACTCTATCTATGGATAATCAGCCACATAAGTGCACATATAAATACAGTGCATTAATAATGGCTTATGTTCTTTTTTTAAATGTTTATTTATTTTGAGAGATGGAGAGAGACAGTGCATGAGTTGGGAAGGGGCAGAGAGCGAGAGTGAAATACAGAATCTGAAGCAGGCTCCAGGCACTGAGCTATCAGCACAGAGCCTGATTTGGGGTTCAAACCAATGGACCGGACCATGAGATCATGGTGAGCCAAAGTCAGCCGCTTAACTGACTGAGCCACCCAGGCGCCCCAGTGTTCTTATTCAAACTTAGTTTGCTGATAAAAGTGAAACTCTTAACAGTGTTGTCAAAGTAGCACAGTATCCATAATAGTGAGCTTTTAACCCAAACAAGCCACTAATTTTACTCTATTGGTTTCACAAAAACCAATTTTAATGAATTAACAGGGGTATTTGTTTATAAAAAAAACATTCAAAGAAAATAAGTTGCAGAGTTTACAACAGAAACATCCATAAAATGCCACCTCATCAGAAAAGCCAGGTCCTGTATGTTAAAATGTTGATGGCATTTTCAAAAATATTTTTTCAAAGATAAAGATACACACACACACACACACAAGATTGCATAGAGAGTGTTGAACCCTAACCACTAGATTACCAGGGATACCAGATCTCAAAGAAATATAAATCTCTGAGATGTCATTTACACAAAGCTATGATGTCTTATTATTCTGGATGAGATTTGTTCTATGAGGTGAGCACAATCCCCAGACCGAGAAGCGGTCAAGAATGTTCAGTGCCTAGAGTGCCAGTCTCTGCATATTGATGGAAAGTCCCCGAAGAGAAGGAACCTCCTTCATACAGGTTTTAAGTATAGTTCAGATGATCTGCTTGCATCTCCTGAAGTCTTCTTAACTAAAGTCAAAAGTTCAGATCCAAGGATCTCTCCCTGTCCATCACAGTCTTGCTGTTTCGTGAAAAACCTAGAATTTTGTTTCATCTAAAACACTGACTCCTAACTTAATAACTTTCATTTAGGCTGCACTGTGTGCTACAGAAACAATTTATCCCTGGCCAGTTGCTTGCTCCTCATTGGCAGTATTACATAGAAGGGAAGAAGGGGGCCCGTAGAGACCAGAGATTATAACATTTCCCTGCTTGAAATTCTGCAGCGCCTTCCTTCTGCATTTGGAATAAGATATCCATACCTCTTGCTGTGGCCTCCAAGGTCCCGTGTCATCTGGTCCCTGCCCACCTCTTTGACTTCTTTGCAGACACTGTGTCCTTTTACACTTATCCAGAAATGCTAACCTTCTCACTGTTCCTAGAGCAAGCCATGCTCTTCCAAGCCCCCAGTCATCGCTCTTGTGGATGGTCCACATAAAATGCTCTCCAATAATCTTTGCATGGTTGACTTACTCCATTATGCAGGCCTCAACTCACAAGTCACTTCCTAGGGGCCTCTCCTGACAATCTTGTGTAAAGTAGCCTACCTCTAGCTCTTGTCACTCTCCTTCATAGCATTTATTGCCACCTGAAATTATTTATTGATTTGCTGACTTGTTATTTCTGGGCTCATCCCACTATTAGTCAAACTCCATATGAGCAGGAACTTTGCCCTATTCACTGGTGCATCTCCAGACCCAAGAAGGCTGCCCGACGTGTAACACATATTCAAAAAGCTTGTGTTATGTAAGAGAACTCTCAGGGTTCAAATTTTGCCTGTGACAACTACTGGCTGAGTAAATTAAATCAGGTTACTTAAATTCTTTAAGCCTCCCAATTCTCATCTCTGTAAAACAGAAGAAGTAAAAGCATCTACCTCATAACCTATCTCTAGGATCACCGCGGGAATTGAATGAGACACACAATTTCAAGTTCTTGGGACGGCGCCTGGCAAATAGCAAGTGCTTGATGTAGTCCCACTGATGCTGTCATTGTTACATCCCCCTGTCCTGGCTCCTCCCAGGCTGTCTTCTGTCCCTTGACCGCAGCCATGACTACCTCTATTCTTGCCCCTGGATCTGGAGCCTGTAATTAAGCTCCACTGCTGTTGTCATGGAAAGTTTTTCTTCCCCATTAAAGAATTCAAAGTGAGAGGCCATTTGTCATGCATCAGTGGAAAAAACTATAATTACCTTGGTCTTAGAGACATGTTTCACAAACCACTAAGGCACCCTCTTAGGAGACCTTGGCTAAGAGACACGGCACAAAATATTTGTAAGATGTTGAAACAAATCTTTAACGGCCTCCAACGGGGCTCCACCAACTTGCACATTTGCCCCAGTTTCAAATACTATTTCTCCAGGCTCTACTTTACTCTCGGAGAGCCTGACCCTTTTTATTTTTCCCCAAACCGGGAATAGGTTTTCTAGGTCATTTAGTTCACCTTCTTCATTTGGCAAATGAGGAAAATGAAATGCAGAATGATGAAGTGGCTTCTCAAGGTCACACAAGGAGTGAGAGGCCAAGATGGGACAAGACCAGGAAGCTCTGTCTCCCAGGCTTCGAACACATCAGTCATCCTTGCCGGGCAGCCCACCCTCATGGACATGCATCGAATCAAGAAAAAAAATACACTGTACAGCAGGTTTGTTACATCATTTCTTATGAATCCGGGAAGACACAGTAAAGCAGGGAAAAGGAAAAAAATAGCAGTATGAAGGACTGACATTAAGTCAAAGGGTGGGCAGTATTTCATCTGTGTACATGACCCCATCGAAGAGATACAGGGCAGGAGGAGGAAGGTACTGGAAGTACTGGCAACATAAAGCCTCATGGTTTTAGAAAGTGTATTGTTTTGTGAAACATTTTAGAGAAATGGGCATGATGCAGAAGGAAGGGAGAAGTGGAAGAGAGAAGCTCCATGTTTTAAGAAACAAACAAACAGTCACTGAATCCAAAAGACAGTTACACAGTTTTGGAAAAGAACAATGAATTTATAAGGGTCAAAGAGACATAGGAAATATATTGCTTAAAATACTAATAGGTATCCAAATATTACAAAAACATGTAAACTCCTGGACTCAGCAATTCTATCCATCGGGATTTAGCCTAACGGTAGTAAATGAGCACACATACAAAGATGAATACATGAACAAGGTATTCATTGCTGCTTTGTGTACAACAGTGGATCTAAACGCCCGGAAAGAAGGAAGTGGTTAGATAAATGATCATATAATATAGCCATGAAAATAATGACATGGGTCAGAGCTCTGTGGTCAAGAGCATGACCTATGGAGTAGAGGTAGTCTAGGCTCCAAACCTAGTTCTGTCATTTACTAGCTGTATGACCTTAAGCAATTTACTTCATCTCTCTGTGCCTCTGTTTTTTAACCTATAAAATGGGAGTAATAATGCTATCCAACATATAGCATGTTGTGAGACTAATATGTATGAAACAATCTAGTGCCTGACATGTAGTGAATTCTATGCTTACTATTATTATCTTTCTTTAATGACATAAACAAATATTTATGCTATATTAAATCAGGTTATAAAACAATTTATTAAATTTAATCCTATTTTTAGGAAAGATATTTATATACATAGAAATTATCTATCAGGCTATAAAGCCAATTATTAAACAGTCGCTATACCTGATAGTGAAAACACAGATGATTTCTGTTTTTCTCTTCGTTTGCTCATGTGGATTTTCTAATTTTCTGTTTATATTGCTTGTATAAAAATTTAAATTAATAAGAAATAAATTCATGGGAGTTCTCGGGGTTTCTTTCTCTCTCTTTTTTTAAGATTTTATTTTTAGGTAATCTCTACACCCAACATGGTGCTCTAACTCGAAACCCCGAGATCAAGAGTTGCATGCTTCATCAACTGAACCAGCCCTGGTGGTTTCTCTCTCTCTCTCTCTCTCTCTCTAACATGCTATGTAAATAAATCACCACCCTGAACATAAAGTAGAAGTAAAAAGACCCAATTCTTAATATAATTCTTGCAATTACACAGGTAGTGTGCACAGTTCTAGTTCAGGAAGAGCAAAGAGTGAGGGCAAAAGAAACGAGACAAGAGATTCTGTAGCAAAAGGTCACGCCCAATCCCCTTGGCCCTCTTTCAATGGAAACCAACTTGACAATAAACTATTTGTAAAAAATAAATAAATAAAGACATCTTTCAATATTGTAAAAAAAAAAAAAAAAGAAGAAGAAACTTGGTTGAATAAACCTTAAAGCCTGAAAAATAAAATAAAATAAAATTCAAAAAAAAAAGAATCCTGTGAAATAAAGCTTAACGAGCAATTCCAAGCAGGCTGGGAAACAGGTATCTCCTCATTAAAGAAGGGGCAGGGGAAGAGAAAAAACATATAGATACTTAGAAAATGATCAAAATCTTACAGAAATAGGTAACAATACCATTCGAATGAAATCATCTATACAGAATCCAAACATAGTAAACAAAAAGCAAAGCAAAGCTGGCTAAAGGCACCTGGAGGTGCATGGTAAAACTTGGAAGCGATCAAGAAAACTTATGTGCTCAAGTAACGAAACCTTGAAGAGAAGCATTACCATTCTGAGCTTTGGGGGAAGGAGGACGAATCCTGATGTCAGCATGTGGCAAGGTCGTCAGTGTCTGAGGCCCAAAGAGAAGACATCAGGGGCAATAGACAGTGCTTGTAATAAAAAGACACCTCACGAGATATAGAGCATCACGAAAGTAATTTAAGATCACTATCGTTTTTACTAAACTTAAAAGGAATACACGCTTCCATGGAAAAACAGAAAAGTTCCAACAATTGAAAACAGCGTATCTTAGAAAGCCCCTTACCTCTGAAAAAGTACCATTAATCTATTGATGTGACTCCGCCTAGATTCTGGCCTGTAAGTGGCTAGAATAAACATTTATAAATATAAATATGGTCTCCTCTCATATATACTGTTCTGCACTTTGCTTTTGACCTTAATGATATTCCGGCAGCATTTTTCCATGTCAGCACAGAGAGAGGTCCTTATTTTCTGAACCATGGCTTGGTCTTGCATTCCATGAGCATATCCAAATGCATTTACTTCATTTATGTAATAGTTTCCAACTGATGAATACTTAGTCCATTTTCGATTTTCTGTTCCTATAAACAAAGCTGCATTGACGTTAAATGCTGGCTGAAGGGTCTCTGTTTTGTTTTAAAAGCTATTAAAATGGGTTTAGAAGTTGCATCAGTTGGAACTCTCAACACTGTAGGGAAAAATGCCTGTGTCCCCACATCTTCACCAACACTGGCTATTGTCAATATACGTTTTAATTTTTGTGCATTCAAGACCCAATTAGAAAATACACAGATAAGCCTCAATATGCATTTGCAGGGAAGTAAACGGAAGCACGAATTCCCCTGGATGCGAACCTGTGGAAACATATGGCCATGGAGTGAGCCAGAAACGCATTAATTCCATTCATTTTGGTGGATGCAGCTGGAAGGCTCTGTTCTTCCAGGCATTTTCAGCTCCAGAAACACGTTGACTTGATGGAGTCACCTGAGGAGCAAGTGTAAAGGAATGTGGGGACTGATTAATGAAGAAAAATCAGAGAACGCCAGGCGCTACACTCGAGTAAGTGACAACTAAGGAGGAAATACCCGTAAACATCAAGGAGAGCCAGATTCCTTCAGTAGGCTCAGTGGTCTATGACTAGATCAACAGAGAAACACATGCAGGGCCTTTGGAAAAGGCAAGCAGTGAAAGATTCACCAATTCAGAGAATGATCTACCAAGAAAGCTGGAGGTGACCCATCCTTAAGGATACTTCAACCAAAGCTGCATAAATTATTGCAAGGGGGGGGGTCATTTGGAGATGGGGTGGTGGTGAAAGGATTGGCCCCTCCTTCTGCCATCCCCTCTCCTAGAAGGGCCAGGTCTCTGCTGTCACTTTTGATTTATTAATGCACACATTTGCAAATGAGCTGCAGTTAGTGAGTTGGGTTTTTCTTCCCCCAGGGAAGTTGGGTGGAAAGCAGGTTTTTCAATCAGGCATGGGACCGCCTCGCAAGGAGATCACAGTTCAAAATCTGTTGGGTGATTAGCCTCATGGGCCCAGAATGGGTTGGGATTCAAATGAAACTGAACAACGGCAGGAGGGGTACTATGTCACGTTTGTCCCCATGCTGCGATATGCCCTCGACATGCATCCCGTGCCCAAGCTCAGATCTGCAGAAGTCATGTGCAAGCCAGAGTGTGCAGTCAGTGGCTCATGAGGCATTCCAGCCTAACGGTGTTGTCCCTGAGCTGCACAATGACCTGGAGCTTGTCCTAAGTGCCACAGCACATGGAAATGTGAAGGCTGCTACAGAGCTTTCTCACGGTCACACAGGCTAGGGAATATAGAAATGTGTTCTAATGGCTGCCATCTATACAGGTTCCCCGTATTCCTCCCGAGGAACCAGGCAGCCATGATTTCTCTTTGAAAACCGCTGCTTGGGTAAAGAATGGAAGCCCCACACGCATCTCACTGCGGATTGTACGTCAGGGATTTTTGTAACTGATTTAATCCTCCTTGAAGAGAATAGTTAGTAAGACAAATTCCAGAAACGAAAAGAAAGTAATAGGTTAATAAGACAAATTCCAGAAACTTGGCTGGGCCCCAAGGACAAGACGAAGCAGAGATTTTTCTAAAGACGACGCTACTGAGGGCCTTGGGCTGGCGTCTGTGGTCACTAGAGGGCACTGGGGGCACACGGAGCATCTGTTCTGGTTGGGTAGACAGAGGCCTGATGAGATTCTTTCTTTCAACAGGTATTACTGAATACATACAATGACCCAGGCCCTGGGGACACCTCAGGGAGCAGGGCACGTAGGGTTATGAAGCTCGGCCTGACCTGGTACCCACCTCTCCCTGGTCATCCCCTTTTGCTCACTATGCCTAAGCCACTTTGGCCTTTCTTCCGATCCTTGAGTCCCTCAAGATCATTGCAGTCTTAGAGATCTCATGCTGCCTCTTCCTTCTGATTTCCCCATGGCTGGCCTTACTATCATCTGGACCTCAGCTAAATGCTCTGGCTCTTCAGACAGGTCTTCCCAGACCATCTTATCTTTTTTTTTTTTTTTTTTTACAAATAGTTCATTGTCAAATTAGTTTCCACATAACACTCAGTGCTCATCCCCACAAGTGTCCTCCTCCATGCCTACCCCCCCATGCCCCCCACATCCATCAGTCCTCAGTTTTTGTCAGCATTCATGAGTCTCTCGTGGTTTGCCTCTCTCCCTTTCCCCCACCATTTCCGCCCTTCTTCTCACCCTTGTTCCTCCGTCAAGTTCCTCCTAATCCTCCTATACGTGCACACATATGATATTTGTCCTTCTCTGCCTGACTTATTTCGCTCAGCATAACACCCTCAAGGTCCATCCATGTTGCTACACATGGCCAGATTCCATTCTTTCTCATTGTCATGTAGTATTCCATGGTATAGATAAACCACATCTTCTTGATCCATTCATCTGTTGATGGACACTTAGGCTCTTTCCAGGTTTTAGCTATTGTGGAGAGTGCTGCTATGAACATTGGGGTACATGTGCTCCTATGCATCAACATTTCTGTATCCCTTGGGTAAATTCCTAGCAGTGCTATTGCTGGGTCATAGGGGAGTTCTATTGTTAGTTTCCTGAGGAACCTCCACACTGTTTTCCAGAGGGGCTGTACCAGTTTACATTCCCACCAACAGTGTAGGAGGGTGCCCGTTTCTCCACATCCTCGCCAGCATCTAGAGTTCTCTGATTTGCTCATTTTAGCCACTCTGACTGGCATGAGGTGGTATCTCAGTGTGGTTTTGATTTGTATTTCCCCGATGAGGAGCGATGCTGAGCATCGTTTCATGTGTCTGTTGGCCATCTGGATGTCCTCTTTGGAGAAGTGTCTGTTCCTATCTTCTGCCCATTTCTTCACTGGGTTGTTTGTTTTTCGGGCATGTAGTTTGGTCCAGACCATCTTATCTAAAACTGTCTTTCAGATAGCCACTCATTCTTCACAGCCTTTTCACCATCTGAATTACTTTCACTCAGTGCTTATATATTTCGTTCAGACGGTGCTATGAGAGCAAGAGCCTCATGTACCTTGTTCTCTGACGCCTGGGTCACTGTTAGTCTATCGAGTAGCTTTTGTGAAATAGAAAAAGGCATCCTTTGCAAGCTGGCTTAGCAATGGCTTGGCCATCAGATAGCACCTTTGTGTGAAGAAGATGCTTGCTCTGGGAGGCAGAGCCCTGAGACAGAGGATATGGCCTGAGGAGGGGAGTCTAGGCTGGGTGCAGCCCCAACTCAGCCTTCGGCAGGCATAGACAGCACAACAGGAATGGCCCCAAATGTTGTATCCCAGGATTTATACATGCTTAATACAGAGTGGGCAAGTGAAAGACATTGTTCCCTGCCTCAAAACTTGCATTCTGATAAGGGATACAACAAATGGAGAGGCAACTGAACAGCAAGAGGATGTATAGGAGGAGTGTCTATGGCAGAACTTCCCAACCTTGGGAAGGCTGAATGGGGGTAGGGCAGTTAGGCCACTCCCCATGCCTTGGCCAGCTACCTTGGGCCTTGAGCAGTCCTGTCCAGGGCTCCTTCAAAAGCAGTCCCAGGGGACTAGAGTCTAACATCATGGCTTACAGGCTCCAAAGACTGAGGGGAACATAACTAACTTCCAGTACCATAGCACATTATGCCTAGTCAAAGAGATGCTCCATCACCTAGACATCTACTATAGCAGCCAATGGCAAGAAGTGCTCTTTTGGACAAATGGGCTCATGGAGTAGGACTCACAGACCAAGGTATGGCCTGGCAGGACCAGAGACAAAGGAGAACATGGCACTGATAGCTAGAGCTGGTTCAGCCTGCTGGTCAAATATATAGACTATGGTGTGTGTGGGTGTGTGTGGGTGTGTGTGGGTGTGTAAGCGCACAAGCGCATGCATATGCACACACGTGCCTGTTTCAGAGTAGCTAGGAATTAGAGAGATAAGTAGGGACCAGATAATTAAAGGCTTTTAAAACCACGCTAAGGGCTTATGTTTGCTCCAGAGGGAAGGGGAAATATAAGCAGGGAAAACACAGCATCCATTTTGTACTTTAAGAAGATCACTCCAGGGGTGCTTGGGTGGCTTAGTCGGTTAGGCGTCTGACTTTCGCTTAGGTCATGATCTCGCGGTTCGTGGGTTCGAGCCCTGCGTCGGGCTCTGTGGTGACTGCCAGCTCAGAGCCTGGAGCCTGTTTCAGTCTGTGACTCCCTCTCTCTCTGACCCTCCCCTGCTCATGCTGTCTCTCTCTCCTATTAAAAAAAAAAAAAGAAGAAGATCACTCCAGTTGTAAAACAGGGCTGGGGGAAGAGAAGATGGGAGGGAGGGAAGATGGGGGGAGGAGTCAGGGAGCTGGGCAGTAACCCTGGGCAGGTGATGCTAGTGATCTGAACTTAAATGGTAGCTATGGAGATGAAGAAAATGGGGTGGATTTGAAAGGCATCAAGATAGAGAATCCACAGGACTTGGTGATGAACTAACTGTATGTAGACAGAGAAGGAAAGGAGAGAAAATCACACTGGGCTTGGGCAGAAGAAGACAAGTGGTTTTGGCATAAGCAACTGGATGGATAGTGATGCCATTCGCAGAAATAGGGCAGATCAGAGAAGCAGGTTTGGCAGATGGCAGTGCATTTGGCTTTTCCCTGTTGGAAAGAGACACTCATAGGACAGCCAAGTAAACATATCTAGGAGTTCCGAAGAGAGAACTCAGCTAGGGATCTAGAAATGGAAGCCCCAACATGCAGATGGCCACTGTAGCCACTGAAGTGAACGACATAACGTTGGATGAGCATTCAGAGGGAGGAAAGGTCTTTTGATGGAAGCCCCAAGGAGCACCAACAGTTAAAGCATGAGAGGAAGAGGGGAATGACAGAGACCAGGGGCATAAGGAGAAACCAGGGGCAGATAAAAAAGGGGAGGTCAGAAACAATTAGGAAGGGAGACGTAGCCAGCAGTGTCAGAAGCTGTTTGAGCACAATATGCATGAGGACCCACTGTTTCAACAACAAGGAGCTTTTTGATGACCTTGCAGTGGTGTGTGGGTGGGCGAGATGGGGTGAGTGAGATGAAGGGTCAAGGAGTGTTCATAAATAGAACTTGGGAGTGTGAACAGCTCCTCTGGGAGGTATGGGATGCGAATATCTCTTTCCAGTAAGGCGGTGGGGGGAGAGGGAGGTCGAGGGCCAAGGGAAGTAAAAGACACAGAAGCTGTCATTTGGATATCATTGTCATTACCTCCTACCAAACCGCTTGCCTCATCCTGACTCTCCTTTCTCTCTCGGGGCCCTCTCCCTACTTTCTCGCCCTAAGTTTCTACAAAATGCAGTTTCCTCCCAGCATGATGAAGCTGCTTTCCTGGTGGATAATTTCCTCCTTTATCATTCCTCCTCTGCTATTTCTTGAGAGGCCACCCCACACCCACGACCTCCATTCAGCCTAGAGGCCTGTCTCCCCTCCTCCAGCCCCCACCCCGACATTCTCTCTTCCAGCATCTGCCTGCCTCTTTACAAATTCTTTTCATCAGAGGAATGCCTTCTTGGCTTTCTTCCAGAAGCCCTTTTGGGCATTCATTTATTCATCCAACAAATATTTACCTAGAGCTTACAGCCTACTTGGCACAAAATACCATACTAGACACTGGTGTAGATATCGAAGCAAGATGCAGGAGGTAACCACACGGAATCAGTTAGGAGATGAAATAAAGACATCATTTATTCATTCATTCTACAAACACAAACTGCCTGCCTGCCGGCGATCACATATTCCTGGTCACATGGGCACGTAACCGTAGCACAAGGTAGAAAAGTGGCATGTTACGTCACAAGCTTGGACCAAAAAGTGCTGTTGGCGTGGACTGGACAAGGAAAAGAAATAGTTACACTCACTTATTTCTTGACAATTATTCTTTGGTTCATCTCCTTCCTGGAAAAGGTATGCCTTCGCCCGTAGAGAAGACAAGTTAGCTCGACCGCCAGCCAGCTCTACTCCTACCATTTAGAAGAGCCACTCTCTTCTCCTGTTGTAATGTTATCTTTTTTTTTTTTTTTTAGTTCTCTGTGGGCATTTGTGTCTCTTCAGATATATATTGGTTGTGGCAATGACAGACTAAATCCTCATGAAAGCTTCTCATAAATCATGGTCCTGGCAATGCTACTACTGGCTAGGAAAGGAGTTCTAGGCCATATCCTAATCAAAGTCAAATAGAGAGAGCCCTAGTGAAGAGAAAGAAGAGAAGAGAGGTCTTCTACCAAACCTGGAAAGGAATCTTTACGTTCCTGGTACATTCCAGATTCTGAGGTGATTTCCTTATATATGTTATCTCTAATCTTTACAATTCTCTTAAATCATCTCTCCACACATTCCCCATCCACCCACCCACCCACCCACCCAGCCATCTATCCATCCATCCGTTGAGCAAATACTCATTGCCAGGCAGTGTTGTATGATAAAGATGTATCTGTGAGCAAGACAAGCCCGGTCCCTGCCCTCAAGGTGCCTTCAGTCCCACAAGGAAGGCAAACAGTAAACAACTACTTGAAATAAACTGTGGAAAACGTTATAATAGAGAAAAATCCGAAAACTCTCAGTGTGCTGGGTGATTTGTAGCTACTCCTCCAAGTCCCCTCCCAAAGTTAGTTCTCTCATCTGAAAAGACAGAGATTGGACTAGAAAGTCCTCTGAAAGCTCTCTTGGCAGACAGTTCAACCAGAGCCTGTATTGTCTCCTGGGGAGATGGAAGCGATATGTCTCTTGGCTTTTGTGCCAGCCCTTGGGAGCATGACCCTGGAGGTACGTGGCTGCCTTCCAGATGGTCTAGCTCCATCTAGACAGGGGACAAGTAGCCTGCTTAATGCTGGGGTTCAGTGGTTAGCAGGTCCACTAGCTAAGAACCCTCCTGTCTGCCCTTAGTAATAAAGGTGGCACTTTAGACCATGCCTACTTTGTTTTCAGTTCTCCTTGTTTAGAATAGGCCTGCTAAATATTGGGCCCTAAGCAACCTGCAGCAGAAGGCAGCCTCTGTTTTCCTAATGAGATGATCCCCCCTGAATACTTACACCTGTAGAGATATCAATAAAATCAGGTAGCTACTCATAATATTTAATCATTAAATCAGTTATACATGCATAGTTAAATTCAGGTATAAAACAATCCACAAATTTAGAGATACTGCTTTCATCAATTCGCATTTTATGGACCATCTATTTAAATTCTCTGTGTGGGGGCATCTGGGTGGCTCAGTTGGTTAAGCCTCTGACTTCAGCTCAGGTCATGATCTCATGGTTCGTGGGTTCGAGCCCCGCGTCGGGCTCTGTGCTGACTGCCAGCCTGCAGCCCGGAGCCTGTTTCGGATTCTGTGTCTTCCTCTCTCTCTAATCCTACCCTGTTCACACCATCTCTCTCTCTCAGAAATAAATCATTAAAAAAAAAAAAAAAAGCGGGAGGCACAGCCAGCACATTGTTTGCACAGCACAGAACAGCTTTGGAAAAAACTGCTGGAGGTTAAGATTGGTCTGTCCAAGGAAGAAAGCTGGGCACTGAGGGTCAGGAGAGGCAGGAAGATTTGGTTTTCACTATATATCCTTTTATATCCCTGAGATTACAAAGACAAAGGAAAATCTTTTAAAAGGTTTGTGTACAATTACATTTAAGATTTGCAATTGTAACTATACCTGGGTTAAACTTCTTAGGCTTCCTTTTAATAAGGATTTCATTATGTAACCTCTACAAGGGGGTAAAACTATCATTGATAATGGTAATTTCAGGTCTGTTGTGTCTTTTCTGGAAAGTAGTTGGGTGTTCAAAGTAAAGTAATTGAGAGGGAAACCCTACAATATGAGTGATTTGGTATAAAATAAAATGTAAGATGATACCCTCCTTTCTGAAAGGTAATTTTGGGGATATATCATCAATACAGATGAAAATATTCTAACCTCTACTGACAGGCTTTCTTTTTTTTTTATTTATTTTTGAGAGACAGAGAGAAACAGAGCACAAGCAGGGGAGGGGCAGAGAGAGAGGGAGACACAGAAATCAGAAGCAGGCTCCAGGCCCTGAACTGTCAGCACAGAGCCTGACGCGGGGCTCAAACTCACTGACTGTGAGATCATGACCTGAGCTGAAATTGGACGCTTAACAGACTGAGTCACTCAGGCACCCCCCCAACAGGCTTTCTTTATGTTAGATTCTTGGGTGTTTCCTGTGCAGTCTTAATATTCACAACATGCTTACAAAACAGGTATTATTAGTTCTATTGCATCAGTGAGTAAACTGAGGAACAGTGAGGATGTTCAGAGTCCCATGGTTCCTTAGTAGAGCTGCATATCATTCACACCTAGGTATGTTCACCTCTGAAAACCATACTTTTTTCCATTATAAAATCCTGCTTCTCCTACTGAGCTCTTCTACAGTGCAGGCCTTTCTAAATATGTAACACAGGATTTCCTAACAGCCCCCTAAGGTGGATATTATTACCCCATTTTACAGATAAGGAATCTGAGGACCAAAGAGGGCTACCTCTTGCCCCAAGCTGGCCAAGGTATTTGTACCCCATAAAAATAATACTGTGTGTCCCCAGGGGTCATCTGGGGAAGACCTACCATAGTTTATCACAAGAATGAAATACACTTGCCTCACAATGTTAACCTGTTTCCTTAGATCCAAGACTGTATTAATTCTGTCTCTTTTATAACCAATGTAAACTCTGCCTATCACTGTAAGGCAAGCAGCAATAAATGAGGCCCAGGCAGGTTGCCTAGCGGGACTGTGGTTGGTTGGCTGATACTTGAAGCCTCCTGAGAACCAGAACCTCAAGTTTTGCTTCTCTCCTGGGCTTCAGTGCTCTGCGGTTTCTTATCACTTGCTTTAAAAGTAACTTCTTGCAGAGAAAATATTGGTAGAGGTCACCAACACACGCACCAGCGACACTTCAGACATCTCACCAGCCGCTCCGCAGAGCGACAAAAACAGCACAGGAAGTGCAAAGGCAACGTACAGGAAGGACAAACAAGAGAGAAGCTCCGACAGTCGTGCTGATCCCTCCCCGACCTGCAAGATGCTAATTTAAAGTCCAGCTAGAAACTCCGCGTTAGCACGCATTTATCACTCATCTGCCAAGTGCATGAGCACATGTGTGCAGGAAGGAAAGCCTTCCTGTCGCCGCTGAGGCAGGGTGGGTGACAGGTCTCTGATGAGACGGGGAAGAATAAGGCAAACAACAAGCGGTCCTGATGATCTCTGAAGGAGAAAGTGTTTATGTTACATAACAGAGCAAGAAGAATAGACCCCCCCCCTTCCGGCCCCCCCACCCCCATCATCTTAGTGTTGCTTGTCTTCACAGCACTTGGTCTGGCTGCACCATGTGCTGGCGGCAGGGTCATAGCCTCTTGCTGTTTGTACAGTGCCACGTTTGTCTTCCTAATCACAGTATGCAAAAGTTCCTGCTTCTGCTACCAGAAATCAGAAACCAAACATTGAAACATGGCTTTCCTTAACATCATCCTCCTGTCGGAGGCTGTCGGTACCTGTAACCTCTGTTTATTTTCAGCGGCGTTGTTATGAGGAGGAATAGTATATTTACACACCTGTGCCTTTATAGAAGATCATTTGTCAACTTCCTAACATGTCCATAGAACAGATGTTGACCCTTCACTCGTTTCCTGAGCCCAGGTTAGGTGCTGGGTACACGTAGATGAGGAAGACAGCTTTCTTTCCCTCAAGCAGCCCCCACTTCTGGAGGGAATATGACTGAATGGTGTCCATAGGGTGGATGTGGGCAAGTGACATGGGCACCTAAAGGAAGGAGCCGGGCCCTTGGCAGCAGTGAGTGAAAGTGATGAGGAAGACGTCACAGGGAAGACGACATTGGAGCGGGGCAGTGAGGGATGAGTAGGAGTTTGCTAGACTCTGTGTTATGGGGAAGGTGAGGAAGGTAGAGGTCAAAGGGAATGACCAGGACACTGGATTCATTTCAGGCATCCTGAAAAGGAAGGAGACGTCTTGGCTTATATGTTGAGCATTTCTGACAAAGGAGTGTTTTCTCACCAAGTCTAGTTAATCATTTCCATGGGGAGTCTGTGCCTTAACAAAAGCCATCTTTCCCTGCCTGTAATGCATTGGCAAATACAAGAGGGACGGGCTGACTTTGAGTGGAAAGGCTGCCTGTAGTCCATTAAGAGACAATGAAAGGGTCACAGGAAATTTCTTCAAGAGCAACCTGTGTCCTGTTCTCTTCTAGGGTCTAGAACCCCTGCTGCTCATGGCACCCCCACCATCATTACTCCAAGTGAGTGTCCCCTGGTTTTTGATGGAATGAAATTGAGGTGTGAGTCCCAGTGGAAAGCCACCCTACTGTCCCCAAACCCCAGGGCTCCCCTGCGGCTTTACTCTCTGTAGCACATCCCAAAGCAGAGCTTTGTATATGCCAGGTGCTCAGTTAATACTTATTTGATTGGCTGAGTGGCCACTATCAAAGTAGACCAAAAAAAAAAAAAATCAGTTTCTCCTTAGGGACGCCTATTCCAACCATCAGTATTGCATTTTTAGTGCAAGGTTCAAGTGAGGCAAATCAATTTCACTGTTCCCTGCGCTCACGTGACCGTCACAAGCTGGCTGACGGGATTAAAAAGGAAAACAACAATCGAGCATATTGGAAGTCTCCTTCCCAGCCAGGATTTGCCGAGTGCCTTACCTATCTCTGATACAGACCACTAACTAGTGCAGCTAGGATCTGGTTGTCAGAACTCAAAACACGGGAAAAGGAAAGAGCAAAGAAAGCAGCCAGAAACGACTAGTATGCGGTGAAAGATCCTTTATCTCCAGCGTCTGGGTCCAAGCAGTTGGTGAGAGCTTCCCATGTCCAGGGATGGGTATCCTCTGGCAGGAAGCGGGTGTTCCTCTGTGTGCTAACAGGCCACTTGCACCGAGCTAGTAATAATTTGCTAGGTCAAGAGGCTCAGCCTGCAGCAGGAGCTGTTTGTAGGTTTTTCATATGCAACCTTTGGCTTCTTAGGAATTGGTTCTATTTTCAGAATTCATCTGTTACATCATAATAGGCTTTCCTCTTGTGCATCCATAGTGACAGAGGATGCTGGAGTGACTCCATTGTTCTGCTGCTGTGAGCACTGCTGCCTTGAGTAGGTAATTCTGCAAAGAATGTATACTCTGATCTTGACCACCTCTGAGATTTTTTACTATGGAATTTTAGATACCTTTCTAAATGCATTTAGTATCACCAATATTCTCAAAGTGATTACACTCACAGTATACTAAAGGGATCCACTGATTAAGATCATTTATCTCTCCCACATAGCAAATGAATCAAGGTGTCAATACTGCCTTTTAAACACAATACAAACTATATGTATACAGTTTTCCCCATGCATGGGCTTCCTGTATACACATAGAGACATATTTCTGAATTTGCCTTTTTCACTCCACTGTAGTCCTTTGACCTTCATCTTTGTTCTTAGGAGACAGATATGTGACAAGCATGAAATCTGATGGACATGTTCAAAAACCCTTTCTTTCCCAGTAGAATTACAAGAAGAATGTTTCTTTTTTTTTTTTTTTTTTTTATATTTTTATTTCTAGGAGAGAGAGAGACAGCGTGGAGGGTCAGAGGGAGAGGGAGTCACAGACTGAAACAGGCTCCAGGCTCCGAGCTGGCAGTCAGCACAGAGCCCAACGTGGGGCTCGAACCCACAAACCGTGAGATCATGACCTAAGCGAGTCGGACGCTTAACCGACTAAGCCACCCAGGTGCCCCAACAAGAAGAATGTTTCTAATTGCTCACCATTGTAGCTTTCTGTTGTCAAATTGCCATAACTCCATCAGTCAGAATTTCCTACACTCATCTTGTATGGTGAAATAGTCACTATGAACATGAGTGTATTTATCATATGGCTTCTCAGACATGTTTGAATCTTAGAGGGGGGCGGTCAGAGCTACCGCTGGTCAAGGGCCAAGTAACCTTCAAAATGGCAAGGACTGCCAGTCCCAGAGCCCACATCACCTAGTCCTTTCTCTAGCTCACACACGCTCATCTCACCCTTGACTCTTAATCATTACTGCTGAAAATCTGGAGATTTCTGCTACGAAGTCACTGTCTCTTCAGCTGCTGGTTTGTGGGCGGGTTGGGGAGGGCAGGAGGGGCATAAACTGGAAAACCAGAAAGAAGTCTAGGGCTGGAGAAGAAATCGGCCAAGAAAATGCTAGTGGTAGGAATAGAACGTGTTCAATATGAAACTGTGCCACAGCTTCACAAATTTAGAGCGAAATTCTGCTCCTAATTCCCAAATCTGCTGGTGCCATCATGCTCGGCCAACTTGCTTTCAGTTTTTATTTTAAAAACTGCAAATATAACGGAAAGCCAGCTAACTTAGACAGCCCAATTCCATCTTGAGATTCTTCTATTGCATTCTTTTTTCTCAAGAGGCTCCAATTTCTTCTTGATCCACTCTTAGCCGCTTGTACCTCCCCCACTGACCCTGTCATCTCTTCTCCCAAGAGTGGGCGTTTTCTCAGAATAAGATTCTGCGCAGGGCCTGCCCTGAGACTCCTAGCAACAGCAGCCCCAACATGAAGCTATGGAGGCCATGGGCTCAGAAACGAGCGGGTCAGGACCCAGCAGGGAAAGGCAGTGAAGAATGACACACACCCTGGGTGTGCTTCCCTTGTTCTGGTGTTGCTCTGTGCACCCTGGACCCAGCCCTGATCAGGTAGGAACCTAGCACGCATTCCTCTATAGTTACTTTCTCTGCTTCCTACTTCCCAGCCCCCCAGGCGACCATCATCTGAGAGATAAGCAAGCCCCTCACTCAGCGCTAAGGAGGCAGGGGGGAGAGGGGGTGTTTCTCAGCAAAAGGCAGACCACACTTCCTTTTAATAAACATAAATATCTCATGCTCTTCCTCACCCACATTCTGACTCCTGGTGCAGAAGGAAGGACATCTTCCGGGACAGGACCACAAGCCAAGATTGAGCCTTCCTCTCTGTAATTTGGATTAGCAGCTGTATTTCCGGAGTGCTGGCTCTGTCCCAGGCCAAGAACTTGACAATTACCTCTTCATTCAGCCTTCCAAGAACAACATGGGGTAGGCATGATCATCATTACTACTTTAGACGTATGCAAATAGGGCCTCAACAGAGAAATTTGCCCCAGAGAGCCCAGCTCTCTTGGCAAGAGGCCAAGCTGGGGTCACACCTGGAGAGTCTCACTCCCTTGTAACCATTCCTGACTATGACTCCCTGTGGCTCTTTGTTCCTTTTCTCCTTTTTACGGGTATACATCATATTGTACCATTCATAATTTTTTTTCAGACCACACAAGCCAAGCCTCTACCCCAATTCTGGTCTCTTCAGGAGACATTTCCCTTCCTGTCTTACTGCCCTTCCCGTAGTCCCTACCCCTCAGCCAATCGAACGAGAAATCACTGCGTTGGTGACCTCGATCTTGAAGGGAAGAACTGACTCTGTGACAGAAGTGGTCCCTATGTCTCCCAGGGGTCTCCTCAGTGTGTATGTGTCGGGGGAGGTTAAGGTCTACGAACTTTGTTACTCAGACTCTCTTGCGTCTGGCTTCTAACTGGGTTTAGCCAATGGGAGGCTTGGGTAGGAAGTGGGAAGGAGGGAGAAGAGACATGCTGGGGTATTTTTCTGGTTCTCTCCCTGTTCTGGTACTTCAGTGCGGACAGCAGATATGACCCTCCATGACTACCACTGCCTGGGTTCCTCTCCTGTGGCTCTTTCTCCTCTCCTCAGGCTCTAGTAACACGCTTTCGTCTGGTTAATCCTTCAGGCCCCCGGGTGCTCACGACATCCCACTGCTGGCAACCCCTGGGGGCTTAGAAATCTCTTGGTTCTTTGCCTGTCTATACCTCTGTAAACGAGTCCCTTCACTAGCTTCTTTTCAACATCCAGCTGAGGTTGCCTTCTGTCCCCTGCCAGGATCCTGATCTCCGGTAGCATCTCCTGGACTATAGGAAAGGCTAAAGTACCCCCCAGCAACAAGACTTGACCAGGACTAAAGTCTTTATTTTTGTAGGGAGTTTTGACTCACTTTTTAATAGAATCAAATATGTCGCCCAAAGGTGAGGCGGGAGCTTGGACTCCCTTCCAGGGTCCATACCTCTGTTCCACATGGCAGTGGAGGGTGAGTTTCAAATCCATAAGCCACAACAGTAAATTCACTTACAAATGCTGCATTCAAATGTTGGTGGGTTAAATTTAGAAAATGAATAAACATTTACCCTTGATACGTACTGCACAATTTCACATCTGTAATAAACTTCTCAGGCTGTACCGTATACCACTTCTAATGTGACTCAATGTAAGGAAGCTCTCATCTGAGCTCTTGGTTTTTCTAAAAATAAAACTGGTAATAACATCACCAAGACTCCCCCCTTCGCTTTTTTGTGATGTATTCCAAGATTAAGCAAGGCCTCAAAGTGTCGGGGGCTATTTTTGTTTTCTTTATATAACATGCACGCCAAAGACCTGCAATTGTGGGGTTCCTAAGACCTTAAATGACATATTCTAGATACTAAATCGACTCCTTTGTTTTTCAAACACACACAAATGCACACATACATACACAACATCCAAGAACATGAGCTTGTCTCTTGAATTAGTGACCAAAGTGAAATTCCAAACACAAAGTTTCAGAAAGGCCAACTTCATTAACCCTTTGCTAGTTATAATAAATAAATAAACATTCACCTGAGAGGGGCCATACTCTCCCTCATCCTCCAATCATGAAAAGTCTTCGAGTGGTATCAATTCTCAATTACTCTCGCACAGAGATTATCCAGCCTGACCCTGTGCACGAGGATGAAGCTCATTCAATTAAGTAACATTGATTAAAATCAGGCTTTTTTGGTATAACACCCAGGCCATCTCATTCCTCCAGAGCCACTGAATGAAGAATTTTACTATAGATCACTGTGCTGAATAAAGCCAGGTCATTTTAGAAAAAAATTTTGTGTGTGTCTTTATTTTATTTTGAGATACAGAGACAGAGAGCAAGCAGGGGAGGGGCAGAGAGAGAGGGAGACACAGAATCTGAAACAGGCTCCAGGCTCTGAGCTGTCAGCACAGAGCCTGACGTGGGGCTCAAACCCACGGACTGTGAGATCATGACCTGAGCCGAAGTCAGATGCTTAACCAACTGAGCCACCCAGATGCCCCAGCCAGGTCATTTTAGAAAAGAGACTGGCAAACATACTACATTTCAAGATGACTTTATGAGATTAACATAGAACGAGGTGGAGTTCACTATTTTAATAGGCAATGGATAAGATCGTCAAATGTGATTAAATATATAAAATCTGTTTATAACCACCTGACAAACTACAGATTTAGTCACTTTGAGAAATAAAGAAATATGGAAGATGATACTTTACCTTCAAGGAGTTTCTAGTCTGGTCAAGTCGGGACAGAAAAAGAGAATTATCACCCCATGGAAGTAGGCACTGAAGGAAAAGTGAACAGTCTGGACAGTGAGGGCTCTGGGAATTCAAAAAGAAAGGAACCACAGAAAACTGCCACCCGATTTCTTAAGAAAAATATTCATTTCATGAAAAGCGACAGTTCCTGTTTTAAAAAATTACGAGAGGAACAATTAAATTACCTAATCCTATCAAACAACATGTTTTCTTTCTTGCAGACGTTTGATGACTAAACACTATAGTACCCAAAGGCCTTAGAATCAGGGCACCTGGGTGGCTCAGTCAGTTAGGCATCCTACTGTGGCTCAGTCATGATCTCACAGTTCATGGGTTCTAGCCCTGCATCGGGCTCTGTGCTGACAGCTTGGAAGCTGGAGCCTGCTTCAGATTCTGGGTCTCTGGGTCTCTCTCTCTCTCTCTCTCTCTCTCTCTCTCTTTCTCTCTCACCCCTCCCCCCCCCCACTCATTCTCATTCTCTCTCCCTCTCTCAAAACTAAATAAAACATTAAAAAAATAAAGTGCTTTAGGATCACCTAAACAATGATTAAATGTACTTATTTCTTGCTAAATTTCTGCAGATTAAATACACACTATACATCAATCATCAGTGAGCTGGCAGGAAGCACACGCAATGCGAGAATATGCACTCTTTAGCGAAGGGAGGGAAGTAAAATTATATTCTCTTTCCTCACTACATTTCTATCGATCTTCTTAGAGCCATTTTAGAAATGCTGCAAACCAATCATTTACACCCGATAAGACAAGACGGGTATTGAGAAGATAGGTTATCAGAAAAATGAGAAAATATCTCTGGCCAGATCATCTTCTATTATGAGAGGCAAACCCTCTGTATAGCTGACCATTTTTCATGCATTATCTGAAGCCTTAATGCCAGTGTGGAAGAGAAGGAGGAGTTAAACTCTTCCTTCGTGCTTGCGGTCAACCTTCATAATTTGCCAGACATGTACTATTTCATTACAGTGCTTAGCAAATTTCCATTAAACTTGGTGGGAACAAGAGTCATTCCCGGGTTCAACATTTTCGAGGCAAGGGAGGGCACAGTCTATTTCTCCCTTGCAGGCAATCAGTTGTCCAATTCATTTGGACTTACTTGAAATGAAAAAGGAAACACTTCAGTGTGCGGCGAATAACCCCAGGCAGTTGAGAAGTTAGACCAACTTCTAGAAGGATCCCACATGGCCCTTCTAAGTGCAAACGTGATTTCCCAGGTAATTCATAATTAGCTAATGGCACCCTGAATGATTTTGAGTTGTTGTAAGCACCATTACTGTCTTCTGAAGAATTCAGAGATGTTTCTTGAGAAATGACAGCGGCTGTTACCTTTATTACAAAACTTTTCTTTCCATTAGCAGATGGCTGAATTTCTTATTTCTAATTATGAGAACATGTCTCAACTTGACATTTTAGGCTATTGTAAGCACTTGACCTCCAGCATAAGGCACGAGGAGAAATAAGCCTCTTTCCTTGAGACTTGGTTTGTAAATTAGTGAGTAGATTCAGGGTCCAGATGATGCCTAGTCTGCTGCTCTTTTTTTTTTTTTTAAACTCCATAATCCTGTATGATTTAAAATGTCAGGAAGTGGAAATAGAAGGGTGGAGGTTTTCCCCTGGCCAGTAATGATGTCCCTACATTGAAGTTATAATACACAAAATTAAACCTGCATTTAGAGAAACTTTCTTCACACCACACTGTTGATAACACCTCTTTTATACATCTATCTCTGCTTATCTATCCACATTTGTAGCCTCCATATAAATTCAGCCCTAATCAAACTCTCAAAAGAAATGCTTTTACTGTACTTCTCCTTGGGGTTTTTTGGCCAGTTATCTGCTCAAGATTAAAGGAGGCGGGAGACTTGACACTAGAGTAAGACAGAGTAGCCTGTAAATCTAATCTAAAATGGGTGTATACACAGGACATGAAGTCTTGCCTAAAAAAGGAAATATCTGCCTAAGTTGAATAGTGACCACGTAGAAAACAGAATTCAGACTTCTCAGATTCTAAACAGGGAAAGGAGAGTCATTGTTGAAAAGATGAGCAAAGTAAAAATATTGCATGAGAAACTGCCTTTAAGAGTCGCAGCTTAGAATCTCAAAGAACCCACATTACCATGGGTGCCAGCTACCTTGTGTGCCTACAGACTCTCTCTTTCAGTCTTCTGTCCAAAACTTGCGTAGAGTGCATGTCTGCCAGTCAGTCAAACATCATGCTTTGGAGAGGTTATTTGTCAGAAGGTCCTGATTTTTTTCCTTCTTATCTACATCTTTTTTTTTTTTTTTAATAGTTTGTTTATTTTTGAGACAGAGCACTAGTGAGGAAGGGGCAGAGAGAGAGAGAGACACAGAATCTGAAACAGGCTCCGGGCTCTGAGCTGTCAGCCCAGAACCAGACGCGGGGCTCGAACTCAAAAACTGTGAGATCATGCCCTGAGCCAAAGTTGGACGCTTAACTGAATGAGCCACCCAGGCGCCCCTACATCTTCTGTCAGGCTGAAGGAAGCACACACACAAACACAAAATTTTGGCCCAAAGAACGAATAAAAATTAAGTACACATACCAAACTGTCGAATTCGCTTTAAACTTTACAATTCGGGAAAGAAATGTGAAATGTGTCAA
Source organism: Proteles cristata cristata (assembly GCA_017311185.1). Lineage (NCBI taxonomy): Eukaryota > Metazoa > Chordata > Mammalia > Carnivora > Hyaenidae > Proteles > Proteles cristata. The sequence goes on along the minus strand of JAESUZ010001314.1, from coordinate 5,391 downwards.
GTTGTAGGCAGCATTTAAGGCCATAAAGTGGTTATTATCCTACGGTATTTATATGGTGCTCCAGGTGCCTCACAACCACTAATTACACAATTCACCGGCTATCCCAATAAGGGAGTGAGGCATCATTAACCACATTTTACAGGCAAAGAATCAAGAGTTAAGGGCTGGGCCTTAGCTTTTACTTCAACTGGGAGAAAACCGGAAGCTTCACCACTCTTCAGTGAAACAACCAAAAGTCACAGAAGTTGGTAAATAGAAGTGGTTCTGAAATGTTAGCATGCATCAGGGTCTCTGGATGCCTACTAACATGCAAAATTCTGAGCCACCTCCAGCTTCTCAGATTCAAAAGGTTTGGGATAGGGCCTGAGGATTTGTATTTCTGAAAAGTGCTTGTATTTGTATTTCTGAAAGGTGCATCTGATGCTGGTGGTCTGCAGGAACGGTCTTCCACAGAACTGACCTTCTGCCTCAGGTCTAAGCACTTTCACATACACCCTGACTCATCCTGACACCCCCTGCCCCATATTATGTTCAGATTGATACCCTCCACTCCCCGCTGGCCTTGCTTTCCAGCTTCTCTATCCCTAGGCTTACTCAGTATGTCCAATAGAGAGAAACGAGGTCATGTAACAAGGTGATAAACAGCCTTGGTTCTGATCTATAGCAGATTGCCTCTATTCAGCTCAGTCAAGTCTTCATGCCTCCACTGCTCAATCTGTAAAATGGAGACAAAAATTATATGTATCTCATAAATTTAAGCTAAGGGTTAATTATCCACACTAAAGCACTGAATGCCTTGCATGTGATAAGAGCTCATTAAGAATGATCATTATTATCATTTACCCAATAAGCATTTGTCAAACATCTACTATAGGCTCTATGAAGGGTAATGGTGATATAATGACAAGTCCTTACTCCTATTCTCAGGGAATTTAATATCTAATTTTTGAGTTGGATGGAGGCTCCGGGGTCATCTATGATATTATATTATATGGACATGTACTAAGATATGGTCCATTAGTAGACAAAATCAAACAAACAAAACAAAGCAGCAATAATGCTCTGAAGGAAAGCTTATGCTGAAGACCAATGGGCAAACAGGGAGTTGTTCTTGTTAAACGGGGAGGGGGGAGGACAGGAAGTCCCTCCTCCCGACCCCATCCCACTTCTTCCCAGGTTTCCATTTCCTGCTCATTCAGAAACCCACAAAACTAGCCATTCCTCTCTCCTTAAAATTGAGAAGACAAAGACCCAGAGAGGTGACGTGACTTATGTATAGGACACAGAGCCAACTACAGTGGAAAAGATGGACCTGGATTAGGATAAAATCTCATAGAATCATGCTTGGAATGACCTTACAGATGAATTTAAGGCAATCTGACTTCTTCATTTTACAGATAAGGATACAGTTTGCTGAGCCTGTTTAAAAGCAGATCATGGGACTATGGCCCAGGTTTCCTAACCCCTAATCCATATATCTCCGTGCAAAACCTCATCTCCCTTTAGTTCCTGTAAACGATACCCCAGGAGTACCCCACCCCCGCCCTCAAATGTAGCAGGCTTGGGTTCTTTTCTGTTCAGTGGTACCAGGTTAAAAGCCCCAGGAAGGTCAGCCCAGCCATGAAGGAGCAGTTAAAGTTGTCTTAAAACATACCCTAGGAGCACCTGAGTGGCTCAGTCAGTTAAGCATCCGACTTTGGCTCAGGTCATGATCTCACAGTTCACGGGTTCGAGCCCCATGTCGGGCTCTGTGCTGACAGCTAGCTCAGAGCCTGGAGCCTGCTTCGGATCCTCTGTCCCCACCCCACCCCCAAAAGTAAATAAACATTAAAAAAAAAAAAACCCTACCCTCACCCATGAAACTGTGTGGTTGAGTTAGCTCAATGACCCTTTTCAGAGATATCTGCATTTTAATAAGACTCCCAGTAGCACTAAGAACCTGGTGAGGCTTAGATTCAGAAGAACATCAAAGAAGACCTAAATCACCTGCCCTGCATCCTTGGTGTGATGCTGATGGATGTCAGAAAGAGGCCTTTGAGGAAAACATAATCCAGGGGAGTGGGGTCAGAAGCAAGGAATTAGGCAAATGTGTCCTTTTTTTTTTTTTTTTTTTAAAGAGATAAAAGGAACATCCTCCAAGATTTGTTAACAGTGGTACCACAGAAAGGCAACCCAGTCTCACTAATGAGTCGTTTCTTTCCAGAATACAGTCATGAGTTTGGGACATGAAAAAAAAAATGAAGCAGGAACTTCTGTGAAGCATTTTGGACAAGGTTACAAAACACAGAATACAGACCAGTACTATTAGGCAGATTAATACCTTGGCGATTAACAATTACAAGGGGCACAAAATACTTAAGAAATATTTCTTGGGGCGCCTGGGCGGCTCAGTTCATTAAGTGTCCAACTTCAGCTCAGGTCATGATCTCATGGTTCGTGGGTTTGAGCCCTATGTCAGGCTCTGTGCTGACAGCCAGCTCAGAGCCTGGAGCCTGTTTTGGATGCTGTGTATGTCTCTCTCTCTCTGACCCTCCCCTGCTCATGCGTGCTCTCTCTCTCTCTCTCCCTCTCTCAGAAATAAATAAAACATTAAAAAAATGTTTCTTGGACTTGTCCTATGCAATATTTCTACTAATGGTTTAAGTAACAGTGAAACATTTCTTAGGAAAACTCTTCATGTACAGGAGATTTAATTAAATGTCCTACTGTAAGAAGTATGCCCTTTATCCTTTCTGGAATAAAGATCCAGAAGCTCGAATTGTGACCATAGGTGGGCTTAAAAAGATCTGAAGAGACTGGTGCCAAATTCAATAAAATTTAAGAGGGATAAATTGTAACCTTTTGCCAAGAATTCAAAAGAAGTCATTACCGGTGCTGGGGAAGACACAACGTGGTACACATGATATAGATACGGGGATTATAACTGGCGTAGCTTCAGGAGCTGTTACAGGATAACAAAACTACCAGAAAACTCTGCTCTTTGGCTGTGCTGATGCTACGGTGGCCACCGGCTTTGGTCAGACGACCCGGGGCGTTACACGCGGCGCTGGAGGCCACACTGGACAATATTAGGGAAGAACCGAAATGTGTCTGGACCAGGACAAGAGGTACAAAAAGAAGATTCAAAACCTCCAAACGTAAGACATGGCTGAAGGGAGGGGAGTTAGCCCTGTCTCTGAGCGAGCACGGTGTAGGTCTTCAAATAGCTGAAGGGCCACATACAGATGTGTTCCGTGTGGTTCAGAACTGCAGAGCAGTAGAATTCATGCCAACCCAAGGAAGCACTTTCTAACGGTGTCCAGGGGCTGCGTGGCACGGTAGTGAGTTGCCCACCACAGGAGGTCTCTGGGCATGGCGGGCAGTGCTTCCCAAATGGGGGTACCAGCCTCTAACTGCAGGCTGCTTCCGACTCAGCTAGTGTTAACTTCACTCCATTTGCAGGAAATACTCTCTTTCTGGAATAAAGCCTTGGGCCTCCATACTACCAGCTGAAAGACCCACTTCTCTGAGCCACAGAACTGTATCAAAATCCCAATAAAGCCAGTTTAATGATACGTTGGGATCATATAGAGCTTTCATCTATGACGCTCAGGGCATTTTCACACCAATTATTGCCTTTTATCTTCACAGCACTCCCACCAGGTGAGGAGGAGGAGGAATCAAGTTTTATTTTGGTCATTTTGTAGCAAGGGAAGCTAGAGATTTGGCAAGGGCTATTCCATCATGATGGGAATCTGAAATTTGGAATTTCGTTCTTTGCCAATCTCTCATTTTAATGAGTAAAAGCTCTATTCCACCTTTCTGCAGGACATTGTCTGTCATGAAGGATTTGAAAGCAATAATGAACAGAGACTGGCTTAGAACTTTTGGCTCCCGGAAAGGAAGGGAGGGACCCACTGGCAGAGACCCACTGGCAGAGACGAGCAGAGCTGTTAGAAAGCAGCATGAGGAAAGCCATTTGACCACTATTAGTAGTGAATTACAAGAAAACGAGGGCTTGGATAGGACCCCTCTCCTTACTTTACCTCATTTTCCTCAATTATCTGAAGGGCTGATAATTCTCTGGGATGGAAGGCAGTTCCAAAAATGGCTTTTAACATCACATGAAAATATCTAGGGCTTAAGACCACCCCATTTTAGGCTGCTACTATGCTATTTAACACAGCATGCCTTAAAATTAGATTGGCAAATGCTTCTCTAATTCCTGTGATCTGTAAAGGAAGTATTAAGTCTTCCTTGTCCTTGCGTCAGGAGGTATAGAAGAGGGGATATGAGCACAGTCTCTGAAACTAGACTGCCTGGATTCAAATCCCATCTCTTCTATTGTGAGCTATGTGACTTTGGGCAAGTCCGTCAATGCCTCTGTGCCTGGTTTCCCCATTTACAAAATGGGGCTTCTCAGAGTGGGTCCTCCCTCATAGGAGAGCTGTGGGGAAATAGAGCAGCTCATCTCTGAGTGTGGCCCTTGGTGTGTGCTTCATGTGTTGGCTTCTGTTATCACTGCACTGTCCATATGCTACAGAGCACAGCAAGTCTTCACCTTGGTGGTCAAAATCAACGTACTCTCCATTTGCCTGCCAGGAGATTCTGGGCTGTCTGCACCAGAGAGCAATATTAGGAGAACATTTGTAAACGAAATACACTGATAACCCAGAAGTCTAATTTCTGCCCCCGAATCCCCACTACTTTCCACCCAATGAAGCTTTGCACCCGAGCCGCTAACAATCTGTAAAAGATCTTCCCTAGGCTGTCTTGTAGAAGAGATAATGATGTTCTCAAGAGACTTCATTCTAAAGCAAAGAAGGCACTTTCTGCCACGAGGGAGACATTTACCTAATTGCTCCCAGCGTCAGGTCTCATTTTAAGGGATTTAGAGGCTGAAGTTTGAGAACAAGGAAAGATGGGATCCATGTGGTCCCCATGGTTGTGGCAGGTGCACCCCTGAAATTAGGAGGTGAGGCAAAGGGAAGAAGGTATACATTAGAAGGCTGGAGGGAGAGGACCAGGCGATGGCCCCCAGACAGAATGCTGTCTTCTTCAGCTTGGAAGGAGCAATTCACAGAGCACTGGAAGAAAGAAAAGAGAGCCTTGCAGGTGGGCGGAACCCCAGGGAAATGTACACTTAGGTGTGACAACAGTTTCAATAACAAGTTAAAATCTGAGTGCCGCCATTAATATTACAATTCCAATTAGGGTCTGGGGTCCAACTGGCTGCTAGAGGTCAGTGTGGAAAGTTGCTGAAAGTTGCTCTGTTGGTTTTGATGTTTCTTTAATATTTACTTGGCTCTTGCTCCTCCAATAAAGAGAATATTTTATTACAAAGTTGCAGAAAACAGACCATCAGAAATCTGGGGATGCCAGCTCAAAGCCACCTTGGCAAACCTCTGTGAT